>JAJOZX010001796.1:25000-242500 GCA_023014485.1 Bathynomus jamesi | reverse complement strand
CATGAATCAAGTGCATTTGATGAAACAGTTGTTCTTGCAAGCAGCAGCAGTTCCTGCAGTGATTCACCTGCATCTACGGAAGAAGAAGTAGATCTGGAAGTGCCCTCAACATCCAAAAGAGGCCTTCCAAGAAAAAAATTCAAGATTATGAATGAAAATCTGCTTTCCTCATTGGATGTTGCTAAGATCAGCGACCGATCAGCCTCTTTAATAATTATTCCAACGATCGCAAATGTTGGAAAAGATCCAGAGAATTACAATGTTAGCTACTCATCGATTCGCAGGGCAAGACAGAAATCAAGAAAGAAGTTCAGTGAAAACTTGAAAGAAGAATTTCAAGCTGACAAACCGTTGATTGTTCATTGGGATGGCAAACTCCTCGAAGACATTACCGGGAATGAGGTTGTTGATCGGTTGCCAGTCCTAATCTCTGCAGTGGAGAAGATCAACTGCTTGGAGTGCCAATATAGATCATGGCACAGGAAAGGATACTGCAAATGCAGTACATCAGGCGATCATTGATTGGAATCTAATAGATAAGGTAAAAGGCATGTGTTTCGATACAACTGCATCGAACACAGGTCGTAAAAACGGAGCTTGGTCCTAATTGAACAGAAAATGGAGAAAGATTTGTTGTGGTGTCCTTGTCGACACCATATCCTTGAAATCATGTTAGGAAGCAGTGGTATCCCCTGCATTACAGGCTTCATCAGGCCCTGACATTCAGTTATTCAAAAGATTCAAAACAAACTGGAATAAGATTAATCTAACTTCATACGATAATTAGAAAATTATCCACAAAAGGAAAAAGAGGAAATCATCAACTTTGCAGCAAGAAAAATCAATGAAGATCAACCTCGCGACGATTACAGAGAGTTATTGGAACTGACAATCATCTTGCTTGGCGGTACTCCAACGACTGGAATAAAATTCAGGAAGCCTGGGGCTTATCATAGAGCCCGTTGGATGGCGAAAGTCATTTATTCAATGAAAATTTTTATGTTCAAAAGTCAGTTCAAAATAACAGCAATAGAAGAAAGAAATCTAAAAGAAATTTGTTGGTTTTCTGTTTCAATTTATATTAAGCATTGGTTTTCAGCACCCTGCGCAGCAAGTGCTCCACGAAATGATCTGAGTCTTCTCAAGAATCTTCACAGCTACAAAAGCACAAATGAACTACTAGCAAATGCTGCTTTAGAAAAATTCAAGAATCATTTGTGGTATCTCTCAGAAGAGTTGATCGCATTGGCTTTCTTTGATGATAAAATCAGCTTGACACCAAAAGAAAAAATGAAGGAGGCTCTTACAAAATCTTCGGAGCCAGATCCTCCAAAGAAGACACAAATAGACATCAAAACTATTGACAATAAGCAGCTTGAAGATTTTGTAACTGCTAACACAAAGTCCTTCTTCAGTATACTCGGATTGTCTTCAACGTTCTTGAGCAAACCAGTAGAAGATTGGCTTCTCGATGAGAGTTATTGGGTTGCAAAGACGTAGTGAATCACATGAAAGTGTTAATGATATTGCTGAAAGAGGAGTGAAATTGATTGAAGATTATAACAAATTAATTACCAATGATGAACAACAGAAGCAATATCTACTGCAAGTTGTATCAAATTATCGGAAGAAGCTTCCGGACAAAACTAAGGAAACTCTCGTATCTTTGACGCAACAGTAAATTTACGAGTATATCCATTCTATGTATCTATTATAAATATCTGTTGTATTGTATCTGTTTTATGAACAAATGGAAAAGAGGAAGGTGGTATGATAGGCCTCGTGGGGAACTTCCACTCAAAAAAAAAGTAACGTGACGCTGCTGTACCTCCTGGGTGTCATGGAAATCAGCAAATTTTCAAATGGCGGGCGCGACCTCCAAATATTCGAATTTTGACCCGAAATTTCCCCAGGATCATTTTTCCACCAAATTAAACCAAATGAGAGGGTATCTCAAAATTTGAAACAAAAAATTTTACTCCCCCACTTTTGCATCACCCTAATATATATATATATATATATATATATATATATATATATAATATATATATATATATTATATATACATATATGTATATATATCATATATACAATATCATATATATATATATATCATATATACATATATCATATATATACAGTATATCATGTATACATATATCATATATATATATATATATATACATATATCATATATATATATATATATGTTATAATGTAATGTAATAATGTTTTAGACCAACAAAGACCCTAACATCCACTCAGTTGGTCTACCTAACTGTGTTCGTAATCGTGTGTTGTGTATGTCCTTCGTGGTGGCGGAGGTGACCTACAATTTTACTTGGGTTCCGAACCACAAGAACATAAGAAATTTATGTACCAACTGCTTGTATATTCGCAACGACCAATTTTTACAAAACTAAATAATTATCAATTAAAAACTAATTAATTATCGATTTAAAACTAAAGATAGAATCTCTGGATCCAGAGGATCAATTCATAATGGACTACTATCAACAAATATGTTACACTCTATATCTATTTATAACCGACGTGCAAATATATCAGATCGAAAGAATCCAGTCATTTTCATTACGGTATCCATCAATACTAGTACCTTGCCAACAAAAAATAAGTCACAGTCCATATCGATTGCGGACCAAGTCAAAATTTACAACCATATACATTACAATATATATACTTAGGAGGGAAGGTGTAGGTGTAGCTGTAAAGACTGTACAGTAATGTAGAAATGTGTGTGCACCCATTTTGAGTCTCCCATTTAAAGGTATTTGTGGGGCAACTGAAGATCATGAGTTTTTCAATACCTCACAGTACTATGGGGGGCACCGCTCGGCAGAGGAATCTCTTTAAATGGGGTGTGTAACGACAGAGAGTATCCCCTAACCCAAGATGCTGCCTTCCTATATCCCACAACACATGTGTTGAGCTGTGGGATATATCACCACAAAGCCTTAATTTTACTACCTTAAACTATACCCAATCTATCAACATATACTAATTACTTCTACCGGCAAACTATTCCAGCTATTTACTATTCTATGCGTAAAAAAGTTTTTGGCAACTGCTGTCTCGAACCTTCTACTTGTCAACTTACACCCGTTATTTCTAGTCCTATTATTTTGAGATATTTCGAAAAAGCTATCTCTATCAACGTTATCGAACCCATTCATAATTTTGAAAACCTGGATTAGATCTTCCCTTAGCCTCCGAGTCTCGAGTGTTGTCAATTTTAACTCTTTAAGCCTATCCTCGTACGATTTTGACCTAAGCGACGGAATCATCTTAGTTGCTCGTCTTTGAACTCGTTCGATTTTGTCTATATCTTTGCGCATATGCGGATTCCAAAATTGGAGCGCGTACTCCAAATGGGGTCTAAGTGATGATTTATAAAGTGGAACTATAATATCGCGCGATTTGTACTCAAAATTTCGAGCTATAAAACCTAACACTTTGTTCGCCTTATTGACCGCTGCTGTACTTTGTTTCGCTACTTTTAAATCACCAGTGACTATAACTCCTAAATCTTTTTCCTGCTCTACGCTTGTTGAATCTTTCCCTGACATACTATACGCAAAATTACCGTTACGCGAACCTATATGCAAAATTTTGCACTAATCAACTTTAAATCTCATTTGCCATGTGATTGACCAATCAACGATTTTATTCAGATCTTCCTGGATTTTACCTCTATCTTCGTCATTAATCGCCCTACCACCCAGTTTCGTGTCATCCGCAAACTGTGAAACTGTGCTGACTAGGCCGACATCTAAATCGTTAAAATATATAAGAAAAAGCAAGGGGTACAATACAGAACCCTGAGGAACGCCACTCGCTACATTAGCCCAACACGACTCCACTCCATCAACGACCACCCTCTGTTTCGTACCTCGCAACCACTCTTCTAGCCAATTTATTACTACACACCTGATTCCATGAGCCTTAGTTTTTTTTTAAGAGTCTTTTGTGCGGCACAGTGTGAAACGCTTTTTCAAAATCTAAATACACTACTTCAACCCCCCGATGTCTATCGTAAACGTCAACCACGCTTTGAAAAAATTCTAAAAGATTAGTTAAGCAAGATTTGTTTCGCCTAAATCCGTGCTGCGTATTTCTAACTAGCTTATTGAATTCTAAGTGTTCGACTATACGATCCCTAATTATTGATTCCAGTAGCTTACCTACAACAGATGTTAAACTGATTGGCCTATAATTTCCTGCCGCACCTTTATCGCCTTTCTTGAAGATAGGTGTTACGTTTGCTAACTTGAAATTATCTGGTACGCACCCCACAGAAATAGACGCATTAAAAATCTTTGTTAGCGGCAAAACAATGCTATCTTTTAATTCTTTTAGTTGTATGGGATATATGGAATCCGGCCCTGGTGATTTACGCGTTTTCACTTTATCAATATAGCGCATTACTTCCCCTTCACTAACGACAATATTATCCAAAATATTACCATTATCAAAAGGTATTATGTCTATGACCGTAGTGATATTTGTTACATCTTTTATATTAAAAACTGACGTAAAAAATTCGTTTAGCAAAGTAGCCATTTCCTTGTTTCCAGAAACTATATCTCCATTTACAGTTTTCAATGGGCCAAGATACTTTTTACTGGATTTCTATTGTTGACGTATTGAAAGAATCGCTTGGGGTTTTCTTTACCGTCACGAGCTATGGAGATTTGCTTGGACTTTTTTATTACACTTTTCCTTCACGCCTCAGAGATATGTAGTTCTTTCGAAACAACAAATTGTCTTTATCGCACTTATGTTGCCTGTAAGCCCTATCTCCACTCTTTATAATGTCTCGTACTCTAGAAGTAAACCACAAGGGCTTGTTGTTTACTTTCGCACGCTTAATTTTGTACGGTACACATTCCTCATTTATAGTTCTAAATACTGTTTCGAACGATTCCCACATTAGTTTTCGTTGGAGTTCCCCATTACGTTTTCCCAATTGACGTGTGACAATTTATTTCGAAATTTACCAAAGTCTTCGTGCTGGAAGTTAGGAATTTTAGTCGAGTTAGTTGGTTTCGAGTGACTTACTGAGAGGACAAACTCTACCACATTATAACATTATATATATATATATATATATATATATATAATATATATATATATGCTGCAATCCACAAGGAAAAAGAAAAACGATTCCAAGCGCTTTCGTGTATTCAGAGCTACACATCGTCAGGGAATGAAGATAAAAGGCGAGATGCCCATAGATATATACAACGTACAGGAAAAACAAAACAATTAGCACATACTTAACAAGGGTTAATGAGAGGCAAAAGAAATTTTAACATGATATTTTCAATTTTACACATTCCCGCACTGTTATTGAAATTGTTTTTAAAATGAATAAATGCACATTCTACAATATTTCTTTATATTATATCTCTGATTTTAACAAGCGCTTTAGAACTATCCCACTTGATGCTATGGATACATCTATACCTATGGTTAAATAAAGCATTGGAATTATTAGCTGTTCTACAAGCATATTTATGCTGTTTTACCCTAATATCTAACGTTTTACCGGTTTGGCCTATATATACTGAGTTACAATGTGTACATCTGATCGAATACACACAACCAAGAACATTATCAGGGCTATTCTTTATTAGGCGTGATTTAACAGTATTATTATACTTAAAGATTACATTAATGCCAATTGCTTTAAGTAAAGTTGGAAGGTATTGAAAAATAACATGGTAAGGTAGGCTAAGGATATTTTTAAGCTGAAGTTCCTTTACAATTACACTAAAAACACTTAAAAATAATGATTCATTACATATTACTAAAGCGGACAAATCCAATTCGATCGTCATCATGGACAAAAACAGTTATGTTGAAAAGATGAATACGTTATTGAGTGATCGTGACACGTACAAACCTCTGAATAGAGACCCATTGGAGGATCTTAATAAAATGTTTAACAGAAAATTAAGAGAAATATTAAAAAATAACTATAAAGGGCTTTCACAGCAGTTTCTTAGTATCAATCCGTCACTACCATATCTGTACGGCTTAGTAAAAACACACAAAGTTAATAATCCCATGAGGCCTATTGTTAGCTCAGTGGGCTCCGTAACCTATAAGCTATCAAAATGGTTAGTTAGTTTATTAACGCCGTTAGTTGGCTCTATTTCTGAGTCACATATTGTAAATAGCATGGATCTTATTGACAAACTGGAGTTCCCTAATGACCCTAATTTCAAATTGGTAAGCTTCGATGTATGCTCGCTATTCACAAAAGTCCCCGTTCATGACCTACTTGATTTTTTAAAAGATAAGATCACTGAATATTCTTCCCCTGTACAACGCAACACTCTTATTGAGTTAATTAAGCTTTGTGTCAAAGATTGTAAATTTCAGTTTGAAAATAAATTTTATGGTATGTCGTTTGGATTGGCTATGGGAAATCCCCTTTCACCTGTACTAGCTAATTTATATATGGAATTTTTTTAAAGTAGAATTTTGCCTACGATTGTTAATTTTAACCTGGTTTGGTACAGGTATATAGATGATATTTTATGCCTTTGGCCTAATAATTTGGATGTTGATTTATTTCTTGGTAGGCTCAACAATTTAGTCCCATCTATTAAGTTCACAGTTGAAAAAGAAAATGATGGAAGCCTATCTTTTCTTGATCTAAAAATTTGGAGATGCTCTAATCAGTTCAAATATGAAGTCTACCATAAGCCTACTAATAATAACTCTTATGTGCATTTTTATTCTGACCATCATCCTTCGATTAAATCCTCTATTTTCTCTGCTATGTTTCTTCGAGCATTGAGAGTTGTCAGTCCTGAATTTTTAGATTCCGAGTTATGCAATATCATGAATATTGGTACTAAATTGTTATCTAATTTCATTTTTAGATAACTGTCTTAAGAAAGCCAAGAATAGGTATTATAATAATGTAATTGTAAAGGAATTTCAGCGTAAAAATATCCTTAACCTACCTTACCATGTTAATTTTCAATACCTTCCAACTTTACTTAAAGCAATTGGCATTAATGTAATCTTTAAGTATAATAATACTGTTAAATCACGACTGATAAAGAATAGCCCTGATAATGTTGTTGGTTGTGTGTATACGATCGGATGTACACAATGTAACTCAGGATATATAGGCCAAACCGTTAAAACGTTAGATATTAGGGTAAAACAGCATAAATATGCTTGTAGAACAGCTAATAATTCCAATGCTTTATTTAACCATATGTATAGATGTAACCATAGCATCAAGTGGGATAGTTCAAAACCGCTTGTTAAAAACAGAGATATAATAGAAAGAAATATTCTAGAATGTGCATTTATTCATTTTAAAAACAATTTCAATAACAGTGCGGGAATGTATAAAATTGACAATATCATGTTAAAATTTCTTTGGCTTCTCATTAACCCTTGTTAAGTATGTGCTAATTGTTTTGTTTTCCCTGTACGTTGTATATATCTATGGGCATCTCGCCTTTTATCTTCATTCCCTGACGAGGTGTAGCTCTGAATACACGAAAGGCCTTGGAATCGTTTTTCTTTTTCCTTGTGGGTTTGCAGCATTCATTCATTTCACGTGTTTTACTGTGAAATTCATCCCATATATCATATATATATATATATATATATATCATATATATCATATATTTAGGGTGTCTCTTATTTTCGATGTGTTGATTTTTTAAGGTTGCGCCCCCTCAACCAGTTCCATTGGTTGAAAAAACATCACATATAAATTTGTTTTTGGATTGAACAATGTTTAGAGGTCGCCCAGCTTATTAAAGTTCATAAAATATAGCTATTATTTATGCAATTAATATTTGAAATTACTAGCAGTTGTCAAGTATACTAAACATATGTTTTTAATTAATTAATCATCATATTTATGATGAATTCAATTAAATGAATATATTAGAGATAATTGTCAAGTTTGTAGCTGAAAATATTGCTTGATAAGACAAGATCAACCTGTTTAAACATGTTTCATCAAGAATGCTCCAGATTATGTTGCAATTGTTTATTTGTCATCATTCAGTGTTCTGCTGTCATAAGTAAAAGGTGTGTAACTGTGTATCACTATACTTCTTTTTTGCTATTATCAGATAATAAACTATGTTATTTATATTTTTCACAATTATTTATACTGATTTTGTTATTAGTGTTTGAAAAAAATTTAATGAATTTAATGAAAAAATTAGAATTTATGCTCTTATACACATATTATGAAGTTTTAAACAATGTTGCTATTTGTCACAAAGAATTTAATTTAGTTCAATGGAAATTTTACCTGACATGTGTTTCATGATCTGTGTTTCTATCAGTGGCGTCACTAGAGGGGTGCGGGGGTTTTTGTGCAGTGTTTGAGCAGAAATTTATTATTTTTTATAAAAATATCCCTGTAGTTAGTTATAACAACAAAAACATTTTTCGTAAGCCCAGCTTACATGTATCAATATACCTACAAGGCTAAAACTCTATGCTAATTTACTTTTTGAACCTTCTAATGCGCTCCGGTCAGAGCTGTCATTATTACCCAATTACAATGACGCTTCGAATCACGTGGTTTCGTCTGCACGCTCTACAAGCACGCGCTGTTGTTTTCGTTGCTGCTGGTGTTTTTATAGTCGCTGATTTTGTCAAATTTTCTGTTGTTTTAGCTACAATATTGTGGTAATTAGTATTTGTGAACCTATATCAATAACTTTTTTGAGAATGAAGTAGTAATTAAAGGAAAAGAAGGAGAAAAATAAAAAAAGGCTTCCGCTCAGTTGTTGCAGCCTCAAATTTATGAGTATATTTCCATATGCATTTGTCTACAACTTCTACATTATTTGGGCCGTTATTGATTATGCAAACCTAATCCATTAATGTATCTCATGTAACGGTAAAGTTTAACGTTAAAATGAACATAATTTTGATGTAGTTCTTAAACGTTTTTACTTCGAATTCTATTGTTTTCTTACCGAATTTTCACTTTAACCACATGAAACTATGTAAATGTAAATACATTTAGGCTGTGCGTATGATATTGTAATTTAAAGGAGTAATTTTAATTTTGCTAGTTGTTTATGTCACTACTATTGCCATTACATTCAGTGATATACGGGAATTACGATTTACGAGTAACATTAGTACAAAAAACATTACTAAGGATTCTGTATGGTCTGGTACGGGAGGAGGTCCATGGGGGGTGGGTGACACCATGAGTTACCGCACTGGGTGACACCAACCCTAGTGACGCCACTGTTTCTATTTCCAATAAAATAGCAAAATATAAATTTCTACTACAAAAATATTTATTCCTTGTTTCTTAGATTAAAAAATAATAGGAATAATAATGAGAAAAATACGTTAGATTTATAAAATAGACCAAATTAACTTTGTCTACCAAATTTTTTTTTTTTTTAATTTAAAAAAGTCAAAACAGTGATTTAGCCCTGCTCTACAAAACCATAACACTACATTAATATTTTGTTTTCTTATTTTGCAGATGAATACAAGAAGACCATTCTATTTGCTCGGATCTACAGTAGATGATATTAAAGGCTCAAAGCTGCCCCCATATAGGCAAGCTTTTGGTTATTTTATGCACCTCCACAGAGAGAAAAACATGACAATCCGCGATGCTCTGCGTCAATCTATTCGAGCCACAATAGTTATCTGGGATAAGGCCAATATTCCTACTCAGCAGGAACCTCGTGCCATGAAGAAGTTAGAGAATTTCTTTAACGAATGGACTTGCTTAAAGAAGCATGCTTCCAGAACAAGCCAGAGCCATAAAACCAAGGAGGCTGATTTTGTAGAGCGATTGGAAGATCTCTTTGACATCGCCCATGGAGACGCTGAGAAGCTGATCAAGAATCGTGAGGACTGGGAGTTCCTTCAACTGCAAAGACAAAAAGGTCGTCCTGGCTCAATCGGTGGTGTGGACACTGTACATCTTCACCGCACAAAAAATGCAGTCAAACGGTTGGAAGCTGAGGCAGAGAGAAAAAGAAAGTCAGAATCTTTGATGGAGGCGTCTACTAGTCAAGTTGTACTGGCTTCTTCCACATCTTCCAGCAACACTGATGAAAGTGAGAATGAGGAGGAGGAGCCCAAAGGAGCTTGTGCTTTACCAAAATCTAAGAAAAAACGAGGCATGAAAAACATCATGACTATTCAGATGTCTGCTGCCCTGGATCGTACACAAATTTCCTCTAGAAAGGCAACATTTATCCTCGCAGAGGCAGCTAAAAGCTTTGGTTTGGACGCTTCAGATTACAACATAAACCAACATTCTATCCATCGCCTTCGAAATAAGAACCGAGCTCGTCATGCTAAAGAACTTAAGGAGCATTTCCATGGAGAATGTTCTATGACAGTCCACTGGGATGGCAAGATGATGGAGGACCTCACCTCGCACAAGCACATTGATCGTCTCCCAGTACTTGTGTCAGGACCTGGTGTTGAACAGCTGCTTGGTGTCCCCAAAATCCCAAACTCAACTGGAGAAGCACAAGCTGAAGCCGTCTTTAACTGCCTGAATGAATGGGGAATTACAGAGAGAGTAAAAGCAATTTGTTTCGATACAACAGCTTCAAACACGGGTCAATATAGTGGAGCCTGTGCTCTCATCGAAGCAAAATTGGGACATGATGTTTTGTACTTGCCTTGTAGACACCATGTTTTAGATTTATTGTTGGGAGCTGCATTTGAAGCAACATTGGGATCTACATCAACTGGTCCAGAGATATTGATCTTTAAGCGTTTTCGTGACAATTGGACTTCTGTTGATCAAAGCCAGTTCCAAACAGGTGAGACAGACACGATTACTAAAGAAGCAATTATCCAGTCTAAAACTGAACTAATTCAGTTTGCTAGATCCCAGGCACCTATGCTACGGGATGACTATCAAGAACTTTTGGATCTGTCCATCATCTTTCTTGGAGGTGTCCCCAATAAAGGCATCAAGTTTCGTGCACCAGGTGCCATGCATCGAGCTCGCTGGATGTCCAAAGCGCTCTATTCTATCAAGATGTGGCTTTTTCGAAACCAGTTCAAGATGACTAAGACTGAAGAACGAGGAATTCGAGATCTTTCCCTTTTTTCTGTTCTCATCTATATGAAGGCTTGGACAACATCCTCACTCCCTATTGAAACCCCATTTAATGACTGGCTCCTTATGAGGTCATTGATTAATTATCCTAACAAAAAGATTTCTGATGCAACTAAAAAAAAGCTCTCTAACCACTTATGGTACCTGTCTGAAGAAGCAGTTGGTCTTGCTTTCTTTGATGAGCGAATTACTACAGATGTAAAGAAACGCATGGTAAAGGCATTAGAAGATGAGTCCACTGATAGACCACCCAAGCGTCCTCGGATTCCTGAATCGACCTTCTGCTCTGGTGAAGGACTACACCAACTTGTTACAAGAAATACTAGAGAATTCTTTACTAAGCTGAATTTGCCAGAAGGATTTCTGAACAAGGCACCCAGCACTTGGACATCCAACTGTGAATATTTAAGGGCCAGAGCTATTGTTGCAGCTCTATCTGTTGTAAATGACCGGGCAGAACGTGCAGTAGCTTTAGTTCAAGAGCTGAATAAGAAATTGACAGTGGGGGAAGAGCAGCTCCAGTTCCTGCTCCAAATTGTTGCAAAACACCGCCAGAGTCACCCAGTTCCATCAAAAACTGTTCTTCTCAAAAAATAACCATCAATGAGGTCGCACCTTAAAATACACCATATTGTATAATCATTGTATATTAAATAAATGTTGTATAAGGAAATAATGCTAATTAAAGTAATTAAAGTATGTAAATAGCACTGGCATTTTGAATTTATCTCTATATAATAAACTAATGGTTTTTTTTTGTAGCAATGCTTCATTGCTGATTGAATATAAAAAAAAGAGCCAGGAAGGATTTTGGATAGGAGAAAAAGGATTGGGATAAAGAAGGATTGAGGACCAAACGATGGATTATAACAACATCAAGGATAGGTTAGAAAAGGGTCAATGATAAATAAGAAGGCCTATACTTATAAAAACGAATCAAACTAAAAAAAGAAGGAAGGAATTATGTGTATAATGAGCATAATCATATGTCAGGAGCTATTATGCCATGGTCACCATTTTATTAGCCGGGGGCGACCCCTAAATATGAGCCAATTTGTGTCACACTTTCACGTTTTAGTTTCTATGCTAAATGGAACTATTTTAGTGGGCGCAGATAAAATAATTCAACATTTCAATTTTTGACTACCCAATAAGAGACACTCTAATATACTGTATATACAGGGTGGGCGGAAAGTAGCTCCCTATTTTGGATTGGTAAAAAAATACGTATATTATCCATTTATTTCAGAAGAAATAATATGAAAAGGTAGGCATACATGGTAGGTTTTCTCTAAAATTCAATGTGGGCTCCAACTCTTTCCACCAGCTTCTGGAGCCGCCCAGGAATGGCGTCCACTGACTTTAGCAGGAACTCCGGCGGGATGGAGGACATGACTTCCCGAATTCGGTCCTCCAGTTCTTCCAATGTCCTCGGTTTGGTGCCGTAGACTTCTTCCTTTACCCACCCCCAAAGAAAGAAGTCGCACGGTGTCAAGTTGGGGCTCCTGGCTGGCCATTGATGTGGACCACGACGACCCATCCAACGCCCAGGGAAGTGGGCATCCAGCCACTCACGGACAACAAGAGCGAAGTGCGGAGGGGCGCCATCTTGCATAAATATCAGATCGTCGATGTTCTCCCATGTGCTGATAACCGGCCAGACCTCGTTTCGCAACATAGCAAGGTACCGCTCAGCATTCATGGTGTTGCGCAGAAGGAACGGGCCCACAACCTGATCTGAGGTCATACCACACCACACCGTTACACTGAACCGATTCTGCCGTTTTTCAGCGGTAAGCGTGCGACTTCTTTCTTTGGGGGTGGGTAAAGGAAGAAGCCTACCGCACCAAACCGAGGACATTGGAAGAACTGGAGGACCGAATTCGGGAAGTCATGTCCTCCATCCCGCCGGAGTTCCTGCTAAAGTCAGTGGACGCCATTCCTGGGCGGCTCCAGAAGCTGGTGGAAAGAGTTGGAGCCCACATTGAATTTTAGAGAAAACCTACCATGTATGCCTACCTTTTCATATTATTTCTTCTGAAATAAATGGATAATATACGTATTTTTTTACCAATCCAAAATAGGGAGCTACTTTCCGCCCACCCTGTATATCATATATATATACATATATCATATATATACATATATATATATATATATGTATATGTATATATATATATATATATATATATATATATACATATATATATATATATATATATGTATATCATATATATATATATATATATATCATATATATATCTATATCATATATATATATATATATATATATATATATATATATATATATATATATCATATATATATGTATATATATATATATATATATATATATCTCATATATATATATATATATATATATATAAAACGGGTCTGTCAAAAAAACTAAGCCAAATTCAGACCTTTATTAAAACAAAACCTTTATTTAATTAAGTTGAATTTTTTACACAATAAAGTATAGGTAATCACCTATTACACTGGGGAACAAATTTCAAATTTTTGTCTACTGAATTAGATTTGACAGTTACTTCTAGGTAATTTGGGTGCGCTGAGCACGAATCTTACTCGGTTTTGCTCTATCAGGTCCTGATTTTGCTCAACACCCCTCCTCTTTCGTCGTATTCATAAAAAGGTTTTTTTTCTCAATACTCGCTAAGTCTTTTTGCAGTTACACATTATGCAACTAGGTTTTTCTCTAGGTATTTGTACCTATTGTTATGGTATTGTTGTATTATGTATATTTTTATATGTAACACCCTAAAAATATTTTTAATGCACTATATGCATTGAAAGACTGCGACATTGGACGAAGGGTTCGGATTCAAAAATACCTTTTGGAGTTCCGATGGTAAGTTTATGATTTCATAAAACTACGTAATTTAATCACTAGTATACTGTAACTTACCTAAATGTAATTGTAACTTAGGTACATAAACAAAAATTTACAGAAAATGTTTATAAGAATCTCAAATATTGCATAAGGTTGAAACACATAGAAATGTTAAATGTTTGGGTGATAACTTTTCATAAAATTCATAAAAACAAGTCTCTCGTCGCTTTTGTTAACGCTTTACAATTTTTTTTCCATATCAGGTGTGGCGAGAGCCTACTAACCACGAGACCGATTCCTACCTTTGCTTTGTCAAGACTTCGGGCTTCACTAAAAAAAATAAACATTGTATCGAGTACCCAAATTTCGACACCGCGATACGACCTGTGCTACATTCAAATGAGATCCCCATTCCAAAATTTAAGGGTCTGCCAACTCAAGAATTAGTTGAAGATGTTCCTGAAAATATTGTTATGCACTTTGAGGAGTCAGACACCGATTTTGACCCCAGCGTATTTGAAAGTCAAAACGATCCGCAAAAGTTTAACCAGGCCGAGTTGAATGATCTTGTAAGGGATCTAAATTTGCCAAAAAAGGCTGCGGAAATTTTAGCTTCAAGACTTAAAGAGAAAAACTTGCTTACTTCAAACACATACATTTCATTTTACAGAAAAAAAGAAGAAGGACTTGTTAAATATTTTAGAACAGAGGATAGTTTAGTATATTGCTGCGACATAGTTGGTTTATTAAAGAAGATGGGGGTTGAGTCTTACGATGCAAATGATTGGCGCTTGTTTTTAGACAGTTCGAAAAGAAGTCTTAAGTGTGTGTTGTTGCATAATGGCAATCTATACGGCTCGATACCGATTGGGCACTCAACAAAATTAAAAGAAAAGTATGAACATATAGAAAAGGTTTTAAATCTTATCAAATATAGGGAGCACGAGTGGATCATATGTGTTGACTTAAAAATGGTTAATTTTCTGCTAGGACAACAAGGAGGGTATACTAAATATCCCTGCTTCCTTTGCTTATGGGACAGCAGAGCCAAGGAAGAACATTATTTCAAACAAATCTGGCCAGCACGAACATCACTTACTGTCGGAGAAAAAAACGTAATTAATCCACCTTTAGTGAGCAGAGATAAAATCATATTTCCTCCTCTGCATATAAAACTAGGCCTCATTAAACAATATGTAAAAGCTTTAGATACGAACGGCGAGTGTTTCAAATACATAACTTCAAAATTTCCAAGTTTAAGTTATGAAAAAATCAAGGCGGGAATTTTCGACGGTCCACAAATAAGAACAATGATTAAAGACAGCAATTTTCCTAATGTCATGAATGAACGCGAAAAAAATGGCTGGTTCTCATTCGTGGACTTGATAGAAAACTTTTTAGGCAATTATAGGGCAGATAACTACGAAGAAATCGTAAAAAAACTTTTAAGGGACTACAAAAAGTTAGGTTGCAATATGAGCATAAAAATGCATTTTTTGAATAGCCATCTTGACCAATTTCCAAGTAATTTAGGTGATGTAAGTGACGAACAAGGGGAGAGATTCCACCAAGATATCAAAATTATGGAGGAACTGTACCAAGGCCGCTGGGATTCTCACATGATGGCTGATTACTGCTGGTGCTTGAAAAGAGACCTGCCATCAACAAGCAAATACGCTAGAAAGTCTTACAAAAGAAAATTTTTGCCACAGTGAAAGCTTCATATCTGTTTGTTTTTTTATTTTAAGTCATTTCTATCGTTATAATGTAATTTTACTGTAGTTTGAACTGCTTGTATTCATGAAACTTGAAAAAAAAATTTAACACATGACTTAATTTTTTAGTCCTAATTTGAAAAATCTGGAAAATGGCACATAGGCTGTCGACAAGAATCAGGACCTGATAGAGCCAAACCGAGTTGAAATTCGTATTCAGCGCACCCAAATTACCTAGAATCAAGTGTCAGATATCATTCAATAAAATACGTGTTGCCCAGTGTTATCCTTTAAATTTTTATGACGATATCTTCAGAATTGTTAATTTTATTAATAATTAACTAAAAAGTGAGATTCTCCTACTGAACATGGAAAAATTTTTTTTTACGATATACTGTACATAATTTTTAGTTTAATAAAATTATACGTAAAATACGTTTGGATTTCTCAACTCTTTTCTGACAGTTTACTTCTGACAATCTTTGTCCATGCACTCTTTTAAATGGTTTAAATTGCAGATCAGATTTAATAATCCTTCTTACGCTTGATTCTGATATTTCTAGTTCTTTTGATATTTGAGCAGGTGTCATGTGGCTACCAGGTCGATCCGCTTGACTAAGGATACGTTCCTCCACTTTCTGAATATTTTCATCTACTCTAACTGATTTTGGTCGCCCACTACCAACCTTCCTTTCAATGCTTCCTGTTTCATCGATAGTTCTCAATAAGTAATCTAAACCTGATCTAGTCCATCCTTTATAATCGAATTCAGAAAGTAAATTCCTTGCACTATAACCTTTTTCAACTCTATAATGCTTTATAATTATTTTATCTTCATGTGAGAATGACATATTTAGAGGTATTCATGAAAAATTTTGAATCTAAACAAATTCTGAAAAAGAGAAAAAAGAAGATAATAAGAAAAACTGAAATTTTCGAAACATGTAGAAATAACCGCATATCTCCTAAAATATTTAAAATAAAGTTATAAAATTATCACAGATTATTTATGAGCCTTTTATTTATTTAGCGTGAAAAAATATTTGAAATCTCTATAAAATTTTGCATTTTATAGGGATTTCAAATTGGCTTAGTTTTTTTTGACAGACCCTGTATATATATATATATATATATATATATATATATATATATATATATATATATATAATGTTATATGTTATAATGTTTCAGACCAACAAAGACCCTAGGATCCACACATGGCTGGTCTACCTAACTGTGTTTATAATTGTGTATTGTGTATGTCCTCCGTGGTGGCGGAGGGGACCTACAATTTTACGTCGGTTCCGAACCACAAGAACATAAGAAATTTATGTAACAACTGCCTGTACAATTTAGGGTGGCCCACTTTTCAATTTTTTTTTAAAAGTATAGGTTATCGTAGTTTTCCCATTATTTGGCACTATACTAGCACATTGGTACCATTTTTACAAAAATTGATCAATATTTAGGGGTCTCGCATCGACCTTGAAATTACGAGTTTTTTTTTTTAAATGCGTAATTTTTAACTTTTTACTGAATCAAGATGAATCATTAAGTAGGGATGTTTTCTGAATTCTCTTAATGAGAGAAGTCGTTTGGTGTGCCTTCCAATGTCATACGACTAACGGTTTAAAGGTTGTGCCTGTATACAGGTAATACCAATGTGCTAGTATAGTGCCAAATAATGGGAAAAACCACGATCACCTATACTTTTAAAAAAAAAATAGAAAAGTGGGCCACCCTACTGTACATTCGCAACTACCAATTTTTGCAAAACTAAATAATCATCAATTAAAAACTCATTAATTATCGATTTAAAGCTAAAGATAGAATCTCTGGATCCAGAGGATCAAGTCATAATAGACTACTATCCACAAATATGTTTCACTCTATATCTATTTATAACCGACATGCAAATATATCAGATCCGAAGAATCCAGTCATTTTCATTACGGTATCCATCATTACTAGTATCTTGCCCAACGAAAAATAAATCACGGTCCATATCGATTGCGGAGCAAGTCAAAATTTACAACCAATATACATTACAATATATATACTTAGGAGGAAAAGTGTAGGTGTGGCTGTAAAGACTGTACAGTAATGTAGAAATGTGTGTGCACCCATTTTGGGTCTCCCATTTTAAGGTGTTTGTGGGGCAAGTGAAGATCATGAGTTTTTCAATACCTCACAGTACTATGGGGGGCACCGCTCGACCGAGGAATCTCTTTAAATGGAGTGTGTAAGGACAGAGAGTATCCCATAACCCAAGATGCTGCCTCCCTATATCCCACAACACTTGTGTTGAGTTGTGGGATCTATCACCACAAAGCCTTAATTTTACTACCTTAAACTATACCCAATCTATCAACATATGCGTCTAATCGATTTTTAAACATGTTTATAGACGTGCTACTAATTACTTCTACCGGCAAACTATTCCACCTATTTACTATTCTATGCGTAAAAAAGTTTTTGGCAACTGCTGTCTCGAACCTTCTACTTGTCAACTTACACCCGTTATTTCTAGTCCTATTATTTTGAGATATTTCGAAAAAGCTATCTCTATCTACGTTATCGAACCCATTCTTAATTTTCAACACCTGGATTAGATCACCCCTTAGCCTCCTAGTCTCGAGTGTTGTTAATTTTAACTCCTTATGCCTATCCTCGTAAGACTTTGACCTAAGCGACGGAATCATCTTAGTTGCTCGTCTATGAACTCTTTCGATTTTGTCTATATCTTTGCGTATATGCGGATTCTAAAATTGGACCGCGTACTCAAAATGGGGTCTAACTATTGATTTATAAAGTGGAACTATAATATCGCGTGATTTGTACTCAAAATTTCGAGCTATAAAATCTAACACTTTGTTCGCCTTATTGACCGTTGCTGTACTTTCTTTCGCTACTTTTAAATCACCTATGACTATAACTCCTAAATCTTTTTCCTGCTCTACCTTGTTAAATCTTTCCCTGACATAATATACACAAAATTACCGTTACGCGAACCTATATGCAAAATTTTGCACTTATCAACGTTAAATCTCATTTGCCATGTGACTGACCAATCAACGATTTTATTCAGATCTTCCTGGATTTTACCTCTATCTTCGTCATTAATCGCCCTACCACCCAGCTTCGTGTCATCCGCAAAGTTTGAAACTGTACTGACTAGGCCGACATCTAAATCGTTAATATATATAAGAAAAAGCAAGGGGCCCAATACAGAACCCTGAGGAACGCCGCTCGCTACATTAGCCCAACACGACTCCGCTCCATCAACGACCACCCTCTGTTTCCTACCTCGCAACCACTCTTCCAGCCAATTTATTACTACACCCCTGATTCCATGAGCCTTAGTTTTTTCAATGAGTTTTTTGTGCGGCACGGTGTCAAACGCTTTTTGAAAATCTAAATACACTACATCAACCGCCCGATGTGTATCGTAAACGTCAACCACGCTTTGGAAAAATTCTAAAAGATTAGTTAAGCAAGATTTGTTTCGCCTAAAACCGTGCTGCGTATTTCTAACTAGTTTATGCACTTCTAAGTGTTCGACTATACGGTCCCTAATTATTGATTCCAGTAGCTTACCTACAACAGACGTTAAACTGATTGGCCTATAATTTCCCGCCGCACCTTTATCGCCTTTCTTAAAGGTAGGTGTTACGTTTGCTAACTTGAAATTATCTGGTACGCACCCCTCAGAAATAGACGCATTAAAATTTTTTCTTAGCGGCACAACAATGCTATCTTTTAATTCTTTTAGATGTATAGTATATATGGAATCCGTCCCCGGTGATTTACGCTTTTCATTTTATCAATATAGCGCATTACCTCCCCTTCACTAACCACGATATTATCCAAAATATTACCATTATCAAAAGGTATTATGTCTATGACCGTAGGGATATTCGTTAGATCTTCTATATTAAAAACTGACGTAAAAAATTCGTTTAGCAAGGTAGCCATTTCCTTGTTTTCAGAAACTAGATCTCCGTTTACATTTTTCAACGGCCCCAAGACGCTTTTTACTGGATTTCTATTATTGACGTATTGAAAGAATCGCTTTGGGTTTTCTTTACCGTCACGAGCTATGGAGATTTCAAATTCGCACTTGGATTTTTTTAGTACACTTTTCGCTTCACGCCTTAGAGATATGTAGTTGTTTCGTAACACCAGATTATCTTTATCGCACTTATATAGCTTATAAGCCCTATCTCTACTCTTTATAATGTCTCGTACTCTAGAAGTAAACCACAAGGGCTTGTTGTTTACTTTCGCACGCTTAATTTTGTACGGTACTCATTCCTCATTTATAGTCCTAAATACCGTTTCGAACGATTCCCACATTAGTTTTGCATTGGAGTTCCCCATTACCTTTTCCCAATTGACGTGTGACAATTTATTTCGAAATTTACAAAAGTCTGCGTGCTGGAAGTTAGGAATTTTAGTCGAGTTAGTTGGTTTCGAGTGACTTACTGAGAGGAGAAACTCTACCATATTGTGATCGCTATAGCTCAAAGGTTCTATTACTTGAAGATCAGTAATTAGCCTATCATCCGTAGTTATTACTAAATCTAAAATACTGTCCAACCTCGTAGGTTCCCCAACCTTTTGAATAAGAAAGCTATCCTCGGGAAAATTAACTAAACGATTACCTACCGCGTCTCCCTGCATTGTATCGTATTTCACGTTGGCGCAATTAATGTCACCCATAAATAAAGCCTGCTCTCAACCGATTATTCTCTTTAGTTCACGATATAACGCCTCGTCAGTATCAGCTGTTTGATTAGGGGGCCTATATATAACCGCAACAAGAAGTTTGCGTTGGAAATAATCCATACCGATCGGTTGCATTAAAAAGACTAATTGTATCCACAGCGGCAGTGTCGCCATCTTCATATACAGCCGGTAAACTGTAAATTTCTGACTGACTCATGATGCTTGTGTTTATTCACTGGTGAAAATAACTGCTGTGAGTTCGAACTGAAAATACTTCCTTTTATATGCATGGTTCCCAATTGTATGCACCATCCCCAGAAGACTAATAGGCAGTTCGTAAGTTTGCTGATTGGTTGTCAATGTAACTGGGGGGCTACGTTAAATGTGTTTTCCATAACACCGATATAACGGACCCACGCTTTGGGTAATGAAGTCCTGATTCGTTACCTTCACGAATAATGAAGGTTTCTTTATCACATTTGGCTTATTCTCTCTGGAGATTTATTTTCAATGCTCACATCTCAAGGTGAATGAGTGAAGTGCCCACTCGCACGCTCTGTCCCGGTGCCCTCAAGTATTTTGCATTATTATATAAGATTTTTAGTTCCCATTATTATATAAGATTTGAAATATTTTCACAACGCTAATATTCTTGCAGCCGTGGCATGATTTATTGTTCAGAAGATGAGTGTGAATACTTTATTTGCGCTTATTTGATTGCATTTGTACTATTATAATACTCTCTATATTTCTAATTTATGTAAATTGTTTGTATTTGTATTAATCAGTGTTTATTTTTATTACAGCAGCATTTATATATTTCTCTCAGAATTTGTAGTTGTCTGTTACATTTGCTGTGCAGTGAGAAAATGTTGAGAAGGCTTCTTTGTTAAATGTAACCTTTAATTATATTAGTGAATTAGTGAATTTTCGCTATATTTGATAAATATACTGTATATACACCATTATATATCTTTACATATTTTATACATAAAAGTATTGCTGTAGCTGCTTGTATTTAAGCCACCATCCTCTGAAATATACCTTTAAGTACTGTTATTTGTTTTTGGTGACTTTGTTCAGTGATTGTAGTGGGGTTCTTTTCCACAGAACATTTGGCAGAAAAACCAGGGTAGGAGCATAGGTATCAAATGGAGTAGGATTTATTTCATAATTCAGCCCATCTTGAAAGCCATTTGCGGGTAGGCTATTAACTTGGATTATATGTTGCTAAGATATACAGAGTTATGGCCAAATTTTACTTTCTCTTTAATAAAAGTGGAAATTCATAATTACGAATTAGTCATTACAGCATATTTTTGAAATGGTTTCCTTGTTAAGAGTACAGGCTGAGGGTAGGCATATTTTCATTTCAAGCATTCAAGTATAAACATTTCAAATTTTTTCTTCTCCTGAATAGAGGGTGACGTAATATTGAGAGAGCTTTTAATTTATGTTGAACAGCATACCCCAAAATTTATTAACAGTTGATAATTCATTAACACTTGACATTATTAATTGCAATGTAAATTTAACTGAGAATAGAATAGATAATAACTTTTTTAGAGATTACTTATTACCCTGCAATTGTTACACATTGTTAATTGTGTGTTCTTAACTACCATATGAAACTCCAACAGTCTTCAGGATACACAAAGGACTCATTGTGACATGAATGTGCGGGTAGCAACTTTAGTGGTGGTGCACCAGTTTGACTTTTATTGTAAACAATTGAATGTCATGAACAAAAGGGACATCATGAAGATTATATGAACTTTGGTTTTAAGTTAATTAGGTTAAATGTCACAACTCACAATAAGAAATGTAGAAATGTCACGATTTTGTAATGTACGTGAATAACCTTTATTAATAATAAAATAAATACATTGGTTTTACAATGACCTAAATAATTGTGAAGCTGGACTATTTATTTTATTTAATTTGGCCTTTAAGCTTTAGGCTTTACTGGGCTCTTATTAAAAATAAAAAGCTAGTTATTATTAATTAATAATAAATAAATAAGTATTATTAATAGTTAAAGTATGTATTAATCTTAAATTATCATTATTGATAGCACAAATGCAAGGTCATTATTGAAGGTATTTATATCAATACCATACAAAGAAACCAATATTATACATGAGAGATGTAGCATGTTAGAAACAAACGTCAGTCTCTTTGCACTCATACGCCTCACAGCTTCATCCTCAGGTTTCCCAATTTGAACATGGGCTAGGTTAGGTTAAGTTACATTGGTTATGGAATCCGAACCGTGGGTCGCTACATCATCTGGACACAGTCTCCCTTCCAACTACTACCCACACCTAACGTCGTTTAACATCACTGTTCCAACGGGTAGCTGTGTTAGAACGAGGCCACAAAGCATGCGAAATACATATACTAAATACTGTGCATTATGCAATTAATTAGTGATTTTTTATGCTTTTTACAAATTTCATTTCTAAGTGAAGTATAACAAATTGGAAACATTCGTGAATTTAAAATAAATAAAGAGGTTTATATTGTCGGTCTCTTTGCACACATACTACTCACAGCTTGATCCTCAACTTTCCCATTTTGGACATGGGTTAGGTTAGGTTAAGTTACATTCGTTATGGAATCCGAACCGTGGGTCGCTACATCAATCATCAAGATGAGATAGGTTAGGTTACGTTAGGTTCCAGTTACAAGGAGAATCTATGGTCTTAACCATAGGTTAGTTTAGATTAGGTTAGGTTAAGTCTGAACCATAGGTTAGGTTCCAGTTACAAAGAGAATCTATGGTCTGAACCATAGGTTAGGTTAGGTTCCAGTTACAAGGGGAATCTATGGTCTGAACCATAGGTTAGGTTAGGTTCAGGAGCCAGCATGATGGAGCGAACCAGAGCCTTACCGCCAAAATCAGACACAGAACTGATGAGTTGCAACATTAAATGTACATGGGTACTGCATATTTTAGCTCTCAATTGTCACCCTTATTTGCATCTGTATAAGTTTTTTTACTCTTTTCAAGGGATCACCTGTAAATATCTCAGATGACTCGAGTAGTATTTCTCGAAATGCCCAGAACAGGATGTTACCAAGCCCTATAAAATCCGAGTACTTTCTCAAATCACCTTCACTTGCCATTTTCTCGTTTTTGTCGTTGCAACTTGCACTCAGCGCTTTTGTTAGTAACACCACTTGTCATGTCACCCGCTCTCCGCCTTTCATCGGAGAATGAAATGAAATGAAATGAAAATGAAAAGGTTTATTGGCAGACTATAGTCCATATGACAAATATTATTAATACAATGACAGTTCATACACTAAGGATAGAAATATATACAATTGATTAGAAATAATACTGCACTGTCGAAGTTAAGTGGAGCTACAGACAGACGTTTTCGTACCAAGAAGTCCATAGCTTAGAGGATAAATGGCAGGACTCATGGATAGCTTGGATGATCGGGTTGGTTGATTTTTTAATTCTATGCATTAGACTGTGTTGAGCACGTCTTGTTACCTCCGGGAAGCTCGGGACATTGCGGGTAGCAAACATTTGCGAAGCTGAGCATCTCGGGGGTAATTTATGTAAGAGTCTAAAAGACCTGTTGCACAGCAAATTTAGAGTTCTGCCAGAACCTTTTTTATAATTCACCCAGAGTTGCTGACCGTATATATTACTGCAGAAAGTACGAAAGAGTGTGCCTTTAGCTTCACTTGTACAGAAACGAAAGTTCCTTATGGTCATATTCGCTTTAGCACACAGGCTTCGAGATTGTTTTCTTATATCCGAGTCATCATTCAAGGAGCTGGTAATAGTTTGACCCAAATACTTAAACTCTTGTACTTCCTCAATTACTTCACCATTCATTTTAAACCTTATATCAGCTGGCTGATTACAGCTTTTAGGATGAAATTGCATAACCTTAGTTTTTGTAACATTAAAAAGAATACCATGTTTCTGCGAATACACTTCGCAGACATTTAGTAGAGTGGCCCTCTGTTCCCTCATGGCTCCAGTCGAGCATACACGAAACCTATCATCAAGTAAGGCCCTTTTTAATTTTATCCCTCAAAAAGCCTTATCACTACTGCAGGAGTTTCTGCTGGGCCACTTTTCAACAAGTCTCAACCGGCCCTCAACACTCATCCTCTCGCCGGTAAGACCATTCCGCCTTCAGATGCATCACTTTCAAAGCCATTTTCCGTAAACCTTCTATTAGCCTAGAAGCCACAAGTCTAGCTTTGCCTTCGTGTTAAGCAACTCCCACGTAGCCTAAGTAACTTCAGTGTACCATCAACCAAGCGAATAGTCTATCTTCAAAGTTTTCTCAAACAACCGGCTAACTAACTCTCCCATTACGATTGCGGTAGGCCTGTTCAATTATTTTACTGTATTCAATTATCTTACCGTTTTTGCTCATTTATTTATTTATTTTACTTGCCTAGCCCGTTTACTGTACCACACCGTACTTTCATTACCTCAGTTACTATTGGCTTAATTACTTATTATTGTGTGATCACTGCCGCATATCGTCTTAGCCTACCTAAATTACTTTTTCTTGTCATTATTGTATTTACTGAATGCTTATACTGTATACCATTTCTGTTTTTAATAATCAGTCATTTGTAATATAGCACATTTGCCGTTACAGAATTGTTAATCACTGTGAACAAATAATTCATTTATTTTCTAATTAAATACAAAACAACAAAGTAATTTCTCTGCAGTGCATTGTTTTTTTAAAATAAAGATAATAATGTCTAATAAGAATTTAATAATGTTTTGTTTATAAGAATTTAATAATGTTTTGTTTAATAAAGAAGAAAATAATGTTTAATAAGAAATTTAATTAAGGTTTGTACGTGAAAAGGAAATTAATATTGTTTGAAATTAAAAGTACAAAAATACGAATTGGCAACACATGAAATGTGCCGCGGCTGAAAATGCCCCAAATCCAGTCTTCAGGCGGGTTTGGCCCGATTAGGTGTTTGTCGTATTACTGTAAATTTTAAATATTAAAAAGTTTCTCTCTCCGCGATTAAATGGTAACGCTAATTCCGCACTCGCTTTACCCTGGTTTGTCCCATTGTTTCGGTAAATAAATAAAAAGTCAGTAAATAGAAATAATAGTGAGTAACAATTCCCGGTCCCTTTGCTTTCTTCGAAAGTTTAATGGCACCAACCGGCTCAAGCGGGCTACCCGCGTCCGTATGAAAACAGAGAAAACGAATGATAATAGTATGAAAAGGAAAATAATGAAAAGAATGCGCAGAGTAGAAGGAAAGGATGTTTTTTTATAATTCACGACATCGCTCTCTTTATTAAATATTTTTTGTTTGGGCTGTACCTCGAACTGGTAACCCTAATTATTCATTTCAATTAATTAACAAAATATAGTAAGCTACTTTCCTTTCTAGGCCACATCAAATTGTATCCGTACAGAAAAAATATCCGTCTTTATCTTGTGTACTATGCATAGGAAAGTTATAAAAAGTGTACCGTTAGTCTGGAAAATTAAACAAATAAAAAATAGTTTAACTTCAACATTGAGTATAATGTAAAATTTCAGAGGATTTGAGAAAAATAACAAACTCAAAACAAAAAAATTTCGTACATTTATTGATAAAACCATTTAATACTTTGTGTGACCATATTATGAAAAATTATTTATCAGTAGTTGGTTGTTTATTGATTAGAGACTCTTGGCAATTATGAATTCTAGAACGTTTTCTGTGAATCTTTATGCAAGACGCATGATTGTACGAGCCGTGGGTTGTCGTGCTAAAGAGCTATCTACAGATCTTAAGTGATGTGTTAGTGCTGCATATGTGTGTGTAAATAAGGTTATACAAAAATAGAACTTCAAATTCCATTTACGACGGTTGCTGCAGTTATAAAGAAATGGGAAGGTTTTGGACAATCAAAACTCTTTCATCTCGTCCAACTCTGTGGACGACCTGACAAGATTTCAGAAGTAGAACTAGACGGATTGAAAGAATGCCTTCTACGAATTTACGAGTGACTGCATGTGATATTTGCCAAACCTTAAGACTGTCTGAGTGCGATGTCCATCCCACTATTGTACATCGTACATTGAGAAAAAATGGTGTGTATGGAAACGTTCCACGAAAAACCCTCTGCTACGAAAAGCGCACAAAAGAAACTCGTTCAAAGGACGCCAAAGATCTTCAAAATGATGGATTTGCATTCTAGAAGAAAATTCTCTGAACAGACGAGAACAAAACTGAATTATTCAAGAACGAACAACGGTATATTTGGCGAAAATGAAATACTGCATTTGAGAAAAAAAACAAAAACATCTTTCCAAAGGTTAAACATGGTAGTGTTAGTTTGGTTTTTGGGGAATGTCTTATTGCTTTTCATAAAAGAAAGTTTGTTGTCATAATCAATGGAAACTTGGATTCGAAGACATATCAGGAAATTTTAGAAGAAAATGTATTGCCTTCAATTCGAGAGAGGCGAATGGGTTGCAGTTGGGTCTCTAATGGGTAATATGATCGAAAATATAAACGTAAGAGCACCATAAAATAACTTCAACAAATGAACTTCAAGCTTCTTGAGTAGCCCAATAAAAGCCCAGATCTAATTTTAATTCAGAATTTATGGTTTAATTTTAAAAAAAATTTGGGGGGGAACAATGGGCTAATATTTCTACTGAGAGATGTTGGAAATACCTAAATACCTGTAGAAAAATACAGAAAATGAATCCTTCAAATCATTCAAGGAAAAACTGTGCAAATAAAATATTAAATAACTTTGCAAGTACAAAAAATTTGCATTATAACTTCTTTATTTTCCTCAAATTGTTTGATATCAGTAGGATGGGCGCAAAATGGGAGAGTGCAATTGCAATTACAATGTTGCAAATGTTGATCAATGTTGCAAGATCCTTTCCACCTTACCCGCTCCGCTCCCCTCCATGTTGCAGGACCTCCTCCCCTTGTTTCAAGACCCCCCTCCCCATTCCCCCTCCCCTTTGTTGCAAACCCACCTTTGTTGTTACCCCCACCCCCCCAGGGTGCCAAAAATTGAAAAAAGAAGCAAGGTGGATTCCCCCCAGCTGCCACAAGATGGGGGAATCAATCTAACCTAAGAGAGATAGGAGAGAGAGAGAGAAAGGGAGAGAGACCATCTTTCGCCTGGCTCCACCAGACGCATAATAAAATTCTTGTTCTTTGCACTTGGCTTAGAAGGCCCTAATCAGCCAGTTGGATTAATCAGCCAGTTGGCTGAGAAGGTCCTAATCAGCCAGTTGGATTAATCCGCCAGTTGGCTGAGAAGGTCCTAATCAGCCAGTTGGATTAATCCGCCAGTTGGCTGGAAGGTCCTAATCAGCCAGTTGGATTAATCCGCCAGTTGGCTTAGAAGCCTTAATCTGGCTTAGAAGTCGTAAATGGCTTGTTCAGATGCACATTATTATTTATGCTTTTCCAGATTGCACTATTTATTTAATTAAAGCATATATTCTTCAGAGTTGGCTTAGAAGCTTAAGCAGCGGTTAGAAGGTTTAGAAGGCATAACCTGCTATTTGATATACATATATATACAGTGTGTCCGTAAAGTCATGGCGGGATTTTAAATAGCTATATTATTGCAACGAAACATGATAATGAGATGAAACAATGACACATTTAAGAACAACTCTCAAAGTTGTATCTTGTAGTTAGTCTAGGCTAAGCTTGACCTTTATCTCGTAGTTAGTCTAGGCTGTCCACATGCCTATGTTGAACATGAGCGCAATAGCCCGAAAGTTAATGTGTGGTGTGCTCTAGCACGAGATCGAGTGATTGACCCATTTTTCTTCGCGGAACCCACTGTGATGTCACAGAACTACCTCGCTATGTTGGAACATTTTGCAGTACCCCAATTTATTGACAATAATGTCATCTTTCAGCAAGATGGTGCTCCTCCGCACTATGCCAACGTTGTTCGAGAATTCCTTAATGAAAAATTTCCACAGAGATGGATAGGAAGAGGAGCATGGAAGCCATGGCCTCCACGCTCTCCGGACCTGACATCTTTGGACTTTTATTTGTGGGGTTACGTCAAGCAAAGCGTGTACAGTGTACCCATTAGGGATAATCATCACTTGCACGAGCGAATCACGGAAGCTATCGCATCCGTCACTCCTGATGTTCTTGGGCGTGTGTGGCTGGAATTGAATCACCGCCTAGATGTCTGCAGGGCTACCAGAGGAGCCCATATCGAAATACGTTAAATAAAGTTATTCTTTTAGAGTTGTTCTTCAATTTGCCTTTTTTTCATCTCATTATCATGTATCATTGCAATAATATAGCTATTTAAAATCCCACCATGACTTTACGGACACACTGTATGTATATATATATATATTATATATATATATATATATATATATATATATATGCACACAGTTATTTAATTAAATAATATCGTTTATATATACAACCAAAAGAATTAAATAAAAATCCATTCTATCATTCTGATTATTTGGACGATTTATTGGAAATAATTTAAACGAGGAATATATGCAATAAAAAATAATAATAGAAAAGAAATACACAAGTTGAACGAAGAATATATTTACAATAAAAAAATAATAATAGTACAAGAAATACACACTTTAATCGATGAATATATATAATAAAAAAAAAAATAATAATAATAATATAAGAAATACAGTTTTAAACGATGTAATATAATCAAAATAATAGTACAGGAGAAATCTATATAAACACACATTTATATTAAATAATTAAATATATCGAAAATAAATATGCTGCAAAACCTTCAACATACATACACTTTATATTCTACTGCGCTTAACTAAAACATTAAACTCAGTCGTGATCGAGCCAACAGTTACATCATTGTTGTTTGCACTATGCAATAAATACGATTTAACATTACTTCACCGCTCAAGTTAGAGGGATGCCTATAATCGATGTAAAGGACCTTCATTTCGTTCAATACTATTTTTGTGTCCACTTTACATTCGGTTGGCAAGTTATCTTTAAACACGGACAGAGTACAATCAAAAGCACGTACAAAGAGGTCATTGTTAGCCGCAACATCATTATTAAACTCAAGTTTATAAACACTCCTTTCCAATCGAGTGCTTATTCTTCGCGATCCGAACATTTCAATCGTGACCTCTTCTTCACAATGCATAGCGGCAGTTGAAATAATAATATAAGTCATAACGACAGCTGCTCATTATATAAAGAAACAATTCTTCAGGGTCAACGGTGTAGGTGAGCTCAGCCCTTTACCGCTCAAGTGCTTTGTACCAAAGTTCATGATATTTCAAAGAGTCTAAACCTTTTAAATAAGCATCCAGCTCTAGACCATTCTCGCCTTGTTCAGTCCTAAACTCGGTAAACCCGTCGAGCAGAGCGGTGTAAGCGTATTCAAGAACCGTATCAAAATAAATCATATCCGTAACACGCGCGTCTAATATAGGCTTCAGATTGCGGAAACCGACGATTTCAAACATTCTGTCGAGGATGAATCGGTTTCGCATAGGGACAAGAATGTTATTATCATACGTCTTCTTCTACATCAGCGTATATCAATGCATGGCTGATCGTTATTTATATACAACGTACAAACAATGGCATATAAGGGGGGTATCACCAATCTGATCTCTTCTTGTACCTACACCTGCAGGTATTTTATAACGATCCTCACTCCACTTCTCAACTACCACGAAGACTCAACACTTAAATAATCAACATTCCGTTTGCCAGAGTTTGTTTGTCTATAAGTCGTTTCAAGTACATAGTTAATGGCACCAGTTTTACGCCTGAACAGGCGAAATGATTTCGTCACGGACACATCATACACGGCATTGAGAATGCTTCTCAAAGGAAGCTCCATCTTATTCTATTGTGAGGAATGCACGTCCAGTCGGTTCAAGCTCTGAGATGACTATGAGCCATAGGTGGGCGAGTCGCCTCGACAGGAAGTGTGGAGGAGTGAGTCACACCATACGTTGATGAATCGTGTACGGTGTTGTTCCAACGTGAAAGAATCATGTGAATACCTGTATCCCATTATACTGGGCATTCATTTAGAGAATTTTTCCGACACATGAAGTAATTTCGGTTTTAATGTTTTGTCACTCCCACTACTCAGAATGCGCACCAGACATTTTCGTTCATTTCCAAGAAATAAACACATTTTATTCACACTCCGGCGCCTATTTGAGAGAAACATGTGGCCATATTTTTCCATTTTGCTTAGCAGGCGATACTCGTCTCTAAATTCTATTAAAAACTCACGCAAGCCTTTAGCCACAACCTCACTACAAACCTTGTCATAATATATATTAATGTAGTGGTGAAAATATTTCCAATTCTCCATTATGACAAGATTTACATTCTCAGCCGCAGGGTACGAGTACTCGGTATGATGCAACATGACATAATACAGCTTGTCATACCACTCATCAATAAGACTCACTAACCAAAACCGTTGCTTCTCCTCTGCACGTGTTGTTTCTTCCACTTCACGGTATATGTAAGCTTTCATAATGTTTAGTCCTACAACATAGTTCAATACATGGTTTATACCACGAAATCCTGCAATGCTCTCGCCAGAATAGCCGTAGAGTATTTGTACTTCTTGTTCCTCAATCTTCGCAAAGTTCACTTAAAAGTATCAAAGGAGGGAAGGATAGGGAGTCTTTCAGTATCCACCACATCTTCACACTTTATCGAATACCACTTCATGAAACTCGAGCACGCAATATTAAATGTAGCCATCACTATTTTTCGTCTACGTGAGATTTCGTCAAATACACGTCTGAGCTCCTGGACTTGCAGCGGTCAAGTGACCACGCAGGGGTAGAGATATGCCAAGACAGTAGGAGGAGTAACGAGACCATTGATCGATCATACAGTAGGCGGAGATTAGAACTTTCTCCTATATATACGCACACACACAAACAAAATAGAAAATGAAACGCTAATTGAAACAAGATTTATTTAATAAACATATCATCGAATTATTCAAGGTGTATATATATATATATATATATATATATATATATATATATAGACACAAATACATTTAATAAATATAATAAACCTATCGTTAACAAGTAAATAGACACACACATATATATATATATATATATATATATATATATATATAAACAATCAAGGATTATGGTATCCAAAGGGTCATAGGTACCAGGTAACTGGTAACGCTTCCTATAGGTGTTACGGCACACCTTCGTGCCCCTAAGTTCCTTCACGCCCCCCAGCTTCTGTGTCCGAAAATTGTGGGTCCCTACAGTCAATTCGGGCGGTTGGTCGCCCTCATCTTCCAAGCACACTAGATCCTTCAACGAGTCAAATTTAACCACCCGCCGGTTCTCCTGATTAAGCATGATACCCTTAGCCTTCACGATAGATTTCATATCCTCCCCCTTCCTCATCCGTACCCCATAAGGTTATGGACCTGTTGAGACAAAGGATTCAGCGTATGTGATGTCTCCAAACTCATCCTTGATCTCATTAGTCAACTCTCCGAGGAATTCGCCAATAGGCGGCATGTATTCACCCTCCCTCGCTGAGAATATCATACTATCGGTATCGGCGTACAGAACCCTCCGCCCAAGAGAATGCAATAGACCCCAAAGTTTGATGCGTGCGTCGGCCGTTGTGAAGCTGGCTAAAAGTATGTTTGTAACACGCAATGTGTCTGTGGCCAATTTGATAATGTTGTACTTTATTATGTAAGTATTATCTACATTCACGATCTCCATGACCTCTTTATCGAGAGTGTTGGCATAATCCCAGACTTCACTATAACTTTGGGTCAAACGAACGTTCCTCTTACCTGTATTCTGTGCAAATTTTCTCCAAAGACTATTTAGACACAACTTTGCACAAAAGTGCTTGCCTGGGTTCTTTACAATTTGGAAACGGTCAAGCTGAATCCCTTCACGGTCACTGTAACGCTGAATATAAGCCGAGTTTCCATCTTCGGTATCAACTCCACGCGGATACCCTGATGCCTCTACCTTATTCTTCAAAAAAGTGTTTATTTTTGGTGTGAAAAGGTTGGGTAGCTTCTGAAACATCCACACCTCATATATCTTCAACATTCTGTAGCCATGGCGAACGGCTACGTCCAGCTCAGGGCTTGTATATACACTTCTGATCTTACGCTGGTTGTGTGATTAAAAGCCCTATTGTTCTCCTCTGCGCACTTCACACACAGGGGAAACATGGGATTGTGGTCTATAACGACGGGTAAAATCGGCATCCATAAATCGCGAGGGGGGAGCACGTCTACGAAAGAAAGACCGAAATAGTACGTGTTCAAATTTGTTGAGAAAACCTCGATGGTGGGCAGGTCAGGTCCCACCAGTTTTTCAGATGCACCTACGGGGTACGGATTGTTCTTCATCACGTAGGGATATAAAGAACAGAAGTCGTATTAATGGAGATTCACGCCCTCCGTAGGCTGAAAGTATAGCTTCAAGGGATTTGTACGCCCTCCGAACAAACTATCACCGCATTGAGCGCTTGATCATGTTTATTTCTTCACGATACTGTCCATCTGTTTCCATCTTTGCATTATAATCATGCTCCCACAAGTCCTTGTAAGTGAATTGGGCGCCTATAAGCTGATCGCAGGTGCGGGTCCATGCAAAACTGTCGGTAGGAGATCTACCGTAGATATCTCTTGCGGTAGATATCTGTTGCGGGCATGCTTTATACAGAGGGTGATCAAATTATTAGAACCACCCCTTGGAAAACACATTTTCATTATAATATGGTGTTTTTAGTTTAAATAATAACCTTTAAGTATGCAGACAGTATTCCAAATTGTTAACACATGTAGTGTTCTCTACCTGAATAACAGAAACTGGGGATAGGGGTTAATTTGGGGAGTAGGGGGAGGGGAGTATGTGAAAAGTGGGTTCTGTAGTGTTTCAGCTGTGAACGTGGAAGGTTGTGTCAAGTGGTCAGGTGCGTTAAGTGTATGTTAATGATATTTAAACCATTGTACGTGGAATATGCACTCATACACCCATATGATATTGTTTCTCAACAACGTATTGTGATTCTTTTTATTAAATTAGTGTTTCTTTACAGGAATAACTTTTATGACCCGTAGGCTACCAAACATGGGTAAGAAATGTAATCTATCGCCAAAGAAGAAAGGTAGAATGCTCTCGCTGCTGAATGCAACTGATTATTCTCACAGAAAAATAGCCCGAGAACTGACTGTGTCACGTGCGAGTGTTGACGGGATCGCATCAAAAATTAAAGTTGAAGGGGGTAATCCAGAGCTGACTCCAAAAAGAAAGGGTAAATGTGGCCGGAAAAGGATAACTACACCTAGAGCCGACAGATGCATTGAAAAGAAACTAGTAAATATTGGAGAAGCACTACTAACAAACTTAAATTGGAGCTGAAGAAGGAAAACATCAACATTTCGACAATGGCCTTAAGAAGGCGTGCCAGGGAATTTGGATTGAGTAGTCGCCGGCCAAGGAAAACGCCAAAATTGACTCCAACAATGATCAAAAAACGCTTAAAGTGGGCTAAATACTACTCAAAGTTCACTGTAGATGACTGGAAATCGGTAAGTCACAATATTTTAGTGATCTTGTATGCTTATTTTGAGTAAAATGTATTATTTTGATATTTGTATGACAAGGCACATTTCATTTTGGGTGCAATCATTTCTTTCTCTTTTCATTTGCAGGTGTGTTTCAGTGACGAATCCACATTCCTAGTCATGTCTAATAAATCACAGTACGTTAGGCGACATGTTGGTGAGGAATATCATCCAGACGTTGTCGTAAGTACGGTTAAGCATCCAACATCTGTCATGATACGGGCAGTGATAAGCGGTAAAGGTACTGGACGAATTTACATTGTTGAGGGTACTATGAGGCAGGACCAATACCGAAAGGTTTTGGAAACAAGACTTATTCCACAGATCGCCGACTGGTTTCCAAATGGTAAGCCATTCCATTTTATGCAAGATTCGGCCCCATGCCACACTGCAAAGTCAGTTAAAAGTTTTCTGGCTGCAAAGAATATTCTTCTCGTGGATTGGCCAGGAAATTCTCCGGATATGAACCTTATCGAAAACCTATGGGAAACAGTAAAGCGTAGACTGAAAGGCGAGGAAATAACAACTCGAATACAATTAATAGAACGAATAATTGCCGTTTGGAACGTGATCCTGAGGTACAGGCCAGCTGCAAAGCCTGTATAGAGAGTATGCCTAGACGGGTTGCTGCCTTAATTAAGGCCAAAGGAGGACCCACTAAGTACTAAATGTGTTTAATATTCTGAAATAAAATAAGTGTTTTAATTAGCCAAATTTTACTATTATTAGCATTAGAAATAAACTTATACAAGAAAAAATATTTTTTATGTAGTGTCTCTAATAATTTGATCACCCTCTGTATATACACCTGTCTGCTGGTGTATATGTATGAGCCAGTATATAGCCTTTTGCCCATAACTGCGAGGGTTGTTTCTGTGAATAACGGCTAAGATGTATTCAGGCATGAATTGTTCTTGAACACCGTAAAACACAATGAAACGATCGTGGTTGCGACTTACAGCGGATCGCATTTGAAACGGTCTATGTACATACCTCTAAAGGCCTGGAAACATACTCTAAGCACGCGCACATCATTCACGCAAAGCGCTCACATTCTTCCGCTTCACTGTAAGGATTAGATTCATTAAAACTATTGTAGTAGCAGTCAAAATCTTCACGCTCACTATCACACATGTTGGTATAGTTAAAGTAATGTTTGGGTGGAGGTACTCCTACTAAATTTAAAGTGTCGTCAGTGAGGAAAGTGTAAGGGAAATACCCTTTTGAAACTTCGGCGGCTACCCCCATTACCCTGTGTAGCTTGACTAATTTACAAGATGTGAATAATAAAGTATCTTTAAACTGCACATTACCTCTTATTTGCATCTGTATAAGTTTGTTTGCTCTTTTCATGGGATAGCTTGTAAATATATCAGGTGAATCGTGCTCAAGTAGCTCCTTTTAAAGGAACTGTGTGTCAAATTTTGCTCCGTTATGAGCAAGACTATGCAGTCATTTTTTTAACTTGTCCGCTAACTTGACAATATAGGACACAAAGATTTCACGGGACTGTCGTGTGCAATCGTTTTAAAAATGTTTTCTGTTTACCACATTTGTGACACTCATCACACTCGATTTCCATGCACTCATCACAGATAGCCTGGCTAACAAGTAGATGTGGGATAACCTCTTTGGTTTCAGCAACCGTATATGTTTCCATATCGTAGTACACAGTTATACAAGGCCTATTTCTAATCTTAGCGTCTTTCATATAACATACATGCTTTACTCCATCCGCCTTATATTTCTCATGGCATGTTGAACAGTGAATCTCATCACATTTATGCTTGAAATTCCCCCAATTATCCATCATATGAAACATACCACATTCACAGATTCTCATTTTCCTGCATGTGCCAATTGATTTATGTGGTTCAAAGCAGGTATTATTGCAAAATGTGCATCTGCATACATTACCGTCCCTCTTCTCAGCTTCAGCCACACGCCTTTCATACTTGGAGCTTTTACACTACACACGTACCATGTGGCAATCCTTACAATGTTTCACTATATCATCCGCAAATTCGAGACACCCTTTACACAAATCATGCCTTCTATGACTTATATCATAACTCGCGTAAAGGTACCTTATATTGCGGATGGGGAAATACGTTGTCCCTGACATCCCTAAAATAAGTAGGGGTCTTGTACGATCTCTCTCACTGCTTTTAAAAATATGCACAGTCCTACGTCGATCATCCATTCCAAATACAACTATACGAACATTCATTTTCTGCTCTACCCTTCTCACCTCTTCAAGACCCATATTACAGTCAAACTCAAGCTTGCAATCTGAAGCCAATTTAAGGGCACTCTGCACAACAGTAGGGAACCAAATTTTTGCGTCCGTGTATTTATTACAGTAAACATACGTGGGAAGACTACTGTTATAAAGCTACAACTACGATCGGCGTTTATATGCCGTCTATAAATAGCCTGAAAATTTAAGTTAAGAGTATAAGGTGTGGCACTATGACACGCAACACGGAATACACGGTCAATATCTACCATGAAATTGTCCATTTTGAAGGTTGTACTACTTTGAGAGGTCTGCATATAAGGCATAATATATATTCAAAATCTACAGCTGCTGAACGTCTGAATGGTATTACGACCCAAAAATCATCTACATCCCTATCATCTGTCCCGAACCCGAAGGACAGCCTCGTCCTGACTTCACATTCGTCGCGGTTCAGAAGGGCTAACTCCACAATACGTTCAACTACGCGCCGTAGTCCTTGCTCAACACCATTGCTGTACATGGATCGAGGGTCAATCCTGACTACGTACCGATTTCTAGTGAGGGCTGAGGTGGGGGTGGCGGTGCGGACCAACTCAAATGTTATACTATCTGCTGTTGTGGAGGATGTACCCACAATTGAACAGGAATAAGGGGATATATTTTTATGATGAAAGTACTATTGTGGGCGTTGTATCGTAAGACGTAGAAGGTTTGGGCTGTATGACCTAGGGTCTAAAACCGGCGCTATCTTGGCACGGTTTATACCTGACGTGGAAGGTTCTTCATCATGTCTCCGCTTTGAATTGTCGCGTGGTGTTAGAGGTGTCGCTGGTGTGGACTCGTTAGCGGGTATGGAGTCTGTGACAACAACTTCACTCTCATCGGGGTCGTCTGTAATATCGATGATGGGGACATGATGCTGTGCCTCATCTTCATTCACGGTTCTATGGAAGAAAAGGAAAAACAAGACTCAAGAATATAAGGAACGCCACTTAAATTTTTATTATATTTTGTAAATGACCCACTTAGGAGTGTGACGTGTTAGTGATGGATTCTGTAGAAAAAGTCAGGTTCACGAGCTCACCCATATGTATTATATCTGGCCCTACAGGCTGTGGTAAAACTGTGTGTATGCTTAAAATCATTAAAGAAAAGGGAGAGATGTTCTCAAAATTTGTGCATAAAGTTATATGGTGCTATTCGACGTATCAATCAGCGTTCAACTGGTACGTAGATGATATTTTGTTCCATAAAGGTGTATATGACGTTAAGTCGTTAAAGGGAAATGAACATACAGTCATTGTAATTGACGATCTCTTATTGAAAATGAATAAAACGTTTGCCGAGACACCATCTTAACATAAGCGTGTTTTTCATCAATCAGAATCTATTTTTCCAAGATAGATACGTGCGCAATGTGTCGTTAAATACACAATATCTAATCTTATTCGCGCAACGTAGAAATGTATCACAAATTGGGATATTAGCCAGTCAAATGTTACCGAATCAACGTTTTTTGAAGTTTATAAAGAAGCTACAAGTCAACGTTACGGGTATTTGCTTTGTGGCCTTCACTCGCGAAACACGTTTAGGTTGCTTCTAAGAACGAATATATTTCCAAACGAGCCTGAATCGGTGTATATTTCGGAATGACAAATAGGCTAAAGAAATAACATCAATTAATAAAATCTATCATCGAATGCCCAGGGTAATGTACCAGATGTTTGCTAAAAATATCCGCTCGGACTTTTTAAAATGCATCTGTGAAATCTGTCTTAACGTTATAAATTGCAATATATCAAAGAAATCCCCTCAGAAGGCTCGCCTACGCAGTTACAAGAACATAATACGTACAGTCGCTCGTAAAGGTCAGACTGTCGGAAAGAAAAAACGAATTATTGTACAAAGAGAGCGGTCATTTCTCCCCATCTTATTTTCAGTTTTGGGTACTTTACCGACTAGATTAATATAATGAAGAAAGTGGTAGTGGTTCCACATGAGGTGTATGCTTCACAGCAAAGTTCAGAGTCCAGACACGGTCCTAGAACCCCGTAAAAGCAGGCTAAAAAGAATGGAGAGCGAATTGTTAGCTCTATTAAACAGTGAAAGAACACCTGATTAGAAAAGAATCTTATCCCAAGAAGTTTTGCAGAAATTTCTTCACGAGTACGAAAATTATAAGAATCCGACAGAGATCCCCGTGGCTATTAGGCACAGCATTGATAACGATGAGCATGGTGACATAGGACTTGGGCGGGACGATAGAACTGACCAAAAAAACAATAACGGGACGGCCCCACAACATATCGAACATGTATTAAAAAGCATCCTCTCACATACATTGAGGAATAAAGGTTTAAGTCTTTATAATCTATTGAATGAGGACACCAACACAGAGTGGACCGATACAGGTGAGATTATTGTGGAAGGAGTAAAGGTACAGGGATCGAATATCGTAGACATCGTCCTAGATCTGGTGAGAAAGTGGGATAGGCCCTCACCATCAGGATGGAAGCATATTAAAGCAAAATTGCAACAAATAAATGTTTCCAAAGCATTGATAGGAAATCTGAACAGGTTAAAAGATTTGGAACATGCCTCACATGTGCCACAACTGAGATCGCCATCACCCCCAGCCCGAGTATCTCTGAAGAGGAGAAATAATTGGCCAAACAAAAACAACGGTTAACCCTATCCACGTGCCTCTAAAATATCCAATGGCTAACATATTAAGAAGACGTTATTATGACATTTCTAGCCCACCCTCCTACGGAGGAGTTGATAGACTGTAGAGAAGTGTTTACAATGATGGAGTAGGTGAAAAAGATGTTGAGAAGTTTTGGCGGGAGCAGGACGTTTATACACTTCATAAACCTGTGAGAAAAAGGATTAAATCAGCCAAGACAACAGCGGCATCGATTGACTATATTTGCCAAGCAGATTTAACAGGACATGCTAAGATATTCAGTGTATAACGATGATTACCGCTACATCCGATTCATAATAGATGTATTCTCTAGATATCTATGGCTAATACCTCTGAAAAATAAATCGCCTGAAACAGTTGCAAAAGCTACCAAAACGTTGATGTTGAAAGAAAAGAGTAATCATGGCTATTTTTGTACGGATATGGGGAAAGAATTTATAGGCCGAGCTTTTCAGAAATTGCTGGCAGAGTTTAATATCAGTTACTACACTACCAATTCTATAAATAAGGCCTCTTTATCTGAAAGAGTTCAACGTACCATAAAAGAACGCATGCACCGCTATTTTACACCTAAAAACACATACAGATATATAGCCATTCTGTAATCATTGGCCTCATCATACAACCGCTCACACCATCGTACGATTGGTACAACACCTAACGAGATTTTAGAAAGAGGTACGCACAGAGAGCCTGATGTGAGAAGAGATTTTCGTAGAACACCACCACACTCTGCGCGTTTCAAAATCAATGATTATATAAGGCTACCGCGTTCGTGAAATAAATTCGCGAAGGGATTTGATCAAGGTTGGACACGTGAGATTTTTAAAGTTAGGGCTATGAGACCTAAAGGCGAGATAATGCTGTATTACGTTGAAGATTTGAATGGGGGAAGAAATCGCAGCAGACTTTTACGGCGACGAGTTGCAGAAAGTGACATTTAATTTAGGAAAAAATGTGTTTAAAATTGAAAACATTTTAGGAAGCTAATGCTCAGGAAAGATAAAAATGTTACTGGTGAAATAGCGAGGGTACCCAGAAAGCTTCAACACCTGTATAAAAGCTGATGCAATAATGAAGCTTAAATAGTATGTAACATGGCGCCTAACCATTTCTACGTCACACTACCATCCTCTTCTTCTCTGTCTGTACATCCTATCAACACCCTGGCCAACTTTGTAACAGAACTCCATGGTCCCATTGAATTGGGTCGTGATTCGTATGAAGTGGGGATATGCGAAATTCAGCTTGACAGCCTCTTTTTAAATATTGATTATAAAGAACACGTTTTTACACTTCTTAGAGACCTTGATGAGTGTGAAAATCCGGGCTAATTCTGAATGAAACCATACGTATCGCCCGGATTTGGGGTGCACAGTATTACAGTACAGTAATAACACTAGGTCCGGGCCGTTATGGTGTGGCTGAGGATGTTGTGAGACAATCTTTAGTTTAAAAAACTCAAATCTTACGGCTGATTCAGTATACGAAATTGTAAACAAAGAAAACCCTGCACATACCCTGCACATGCTCTGATTAAAGACAAAGGGGTTTTCAAAATTATAACCGAGGGGCGATATCGATCAGCCTTCTAAAGAGATCACGAGGTAAACATGACTTGTCCAGCCTAATGTAATAAATGAGATTGGAGAAATTGGGTGATGGTTATACAGCCCTACACATGTGCTATATTTACAGCAAAATATTGGGGCACCAGTTTGTTGGGGATACCCAGGCACGCATGCTGCGCATCGCGCACATCCCCAACCATAGAGGGAAGAGCTTCAGTATTACATATGACAGGCCCCATTATGTGAATGTCGCAGCTAATCTAATAACCAATCTCTCAATATATAAAAGAACGATTGACGGAAAAATTACCTATTCGGTGATGGCAGCTTAACAGTGAAGCTGCACTTTCGTCGCACTGAGTTATAAGAGACAGAAAGCCTCTCACAATCTATCGAGGTGTGAAATACTAGCGTGGTAGTGGGCTTGGGTTCATTTTTTTAACCATACTACGTACGGCTCTCGGCTTGATGAAGAGGGGTGCCCGATATCTCGGGAGGAAAGCTCTACAATCAGATTTTAACACGGCAGAAGACATAAAACCTGCGGCTAAACCTAAAGAAGCTCTAAAAAAACACTTAAAGCGTAAACGGGACTAAATCATCAAAGATGCAAAGAGAAAAATGCATGGTGGTGGGAAGAAGAAGAAGAGGTCTGTCCGGCGGAAGGGATTACCAGCACGTGGTGTTAAACGTAAAGGGACATCAAAAAAGAAGAAGTGTTCAAAGCGCCTGAAACTTTTGGTTGACCATTTTTATGACTGATGTAGGAAGAGAGTTGCAATTTGAAGTGTCAAATATCTTCGAACCGCTCAGAGAAGTTTCTGACCCCTTTAAGAGAAAATGCCGTGTAATTTCACATTTCAAATGAATTTATTATTGTGTTTTATAAAATTAATTAAAACTTGTAAAGGAGTCTTGATTGTTGTTTTAAAAAATTCTACGATTTATGATGAATAGAAATATGAAAACAAGACTTTACCATAATATTAATTACACAGGCCTGCAAAATTGAGGGTCCTAAAAACTTTTTTGAAATTGTATGCTGGTTTTATAGGAATTTGGGGTGCTAAATCCAAAAACGGCCTCAGATTTGCTCCATCACGTATAGTTTTTTCACAATTTGCTATGACGTTTTTATGTTGTAATATTTTACTGAATAAAATAAGTAGTGAAGAATTACCACATGAAACCTATTTCCTGACCATTTCTGAATATATTTATTTTAAAAAACTATAAAACTTGGATACTTACATCTTTACTTAGTGGAATGACTTAGTTGTCCCGTTTTCTTTTGCCAGTGAAGCTGCGCCTGTTGCATTTCCTTTTGTGCGCTGCTTCCGGATTTTCACGATGCAGCATCCAGCAATAATCCCCCATCATATTAACGTTCCACCGGCCTTGGTATCTCTTTTCCATCTTCTTAATGTCTTGATGGAAACGTTCTCCCTGTTCCTCACTTACTGCACCTAGATTTTCTGGGAAAAAGTCCAAGTGTGCATTCAAGAAATGAATTTTGATACTCACTGAGCATTCCAAAGCTTTGAATTTCTCCAGCATGTTTTCAACAATGAGTGCATATTCAGGGTCCTTATTATTCCCAAGGAACTTAGTAACCACAGTTTTGAAGGAATTCCAAGCCTCTTTTTCTACTTCAGTCATCGTAGACAAGAAGTTTTCATCTGACAGCAGTCTTCTAATGTCTAGGCCTACAAAAACACCTTCTCTTAATTTTGCTTCTGATAGGTTAGGGAACTTCTTGCAGAGGTACTTAAAGCATTCTCCACTTTTTTCTAATGCCTTAACAAACTGTTTGATAATGCCTAGTTTTATATGAAGAGGTGGTAGAAGTACTTTCTTTGGGTCAACAAGATTTTTACGCAAAATATTCTTGCTTCCAGGTTCTAGAGATCTTCTTTGTGGCCAGTGTTTTTGCTCCCAGTGTTGACTCTTTGCTCTGCTATCCCATTCACAAAGGAAACATGGGAACTTAGTATATCCTCCCTGCTGCCCCAGAAGCATGCACAATACCTTAAGGTCTCCACAAATCATCCAGTGATGATCATAATATTTTATCTTTGTAAGAACCAATTCCAAATTCTCATAACTTTCTTGGAGATGTACCGAGTGACCAACAGGTACAGAGGCATACTTGTTCCCATTGTGCAAAAGAACAGCTTTTAGACTTCTTTTAGAAGAGTCGATGAAAAGTCGCCATTCATCCGCTTTGTACTCAATGCCAAATGCCTGTACCAAACCATCAATATCACTACAATAAACTAAATTGCCCTCATGTGAAAAGTAGTGAATAAACTCCTTTTCTCTTCTTCTATACAAATATATCGATGTTCCAGCTGATAATAAATTTCTTCCTTTTAATCTGGAGCCTAAGAGTTCAGCAGATTCCTTGGATAATCCCAAATCTCTCACTAAATCGTTTAGTTCAGATTGAGTGAACAACTGGGGGTCTTGACTTCCTATATCACACTGAAATTCTTCATGATCAGTATCTGAACCAGAATTACTAGGCAAATCTTCCAATGTTTCTGGTGGAAGCGGAACTGGAACTTCTGGCCCATGAGGAACAGGTCGAAAAGCTGATGGAAGATTTGGATAGAATATAGCTTTCTTATTTTTTGAGTTATAGCCTTTAACATAGGCTGACCATACGTACCGTTTTGAACGGGACAGTACCGTTTTGTATGGGTTTTTGTATGGGTTCTGTCACTGAAGAATAATTGTAAGCTCAATATGTTTATGTACTTACTTTTTCATGAATACAGAATATTACATAACCCCCGTCCCTTTTTTGTCATCCCAATGTCCCGTTTTTGTCTCAAGGAAATATGGTCAGCCTACTTTAACATCACAAGAGCAAAAATAGCAGTCATCACAGTGATTTTTTGGCTCCCTCCATACCATTGGCACACCAAATCTGAATGCTTTCTTTTTGCCTTTACACCATTTCCTTAGATCCTCTACGCAAATAAAACAAACTTTGTGTGGTGCCCATGGTTTGTCTTGGTCTCCTAGTTTCATTCCAAAGTAGGCATGGTACACTTGCCTAATAAAATTTGTTACGTTTCTTTGATGTTTCTTGATCACAAATTCCCCGCCTATGTAGCAGAAGCTGTCGGGACTGTTGACACATCCACGGCTAGCCATGATTCACAACTTACTACAGTACCCAGAACACAATAAGAGTCTTGAATTTAATTTAATAAAGGCTAAATAAGGCTTTCTTAACACTATCAAAACACGCTAGTTCGCTGATATAAAACACAAAAAACAACTCAAAATCACTGAAAAAATTCGCTTCGGATGAATCATTGTGCGCACGTCATGAAATCTGAGTAACAACTGACTCATACGGCTTGGCAACCCAGTATTTATAGTCTCTTAAAAGTTTCTAGTAATTTCCGGAAATCTGGCATTTTCTCGAAGTCGCTTCACAAAAAAATCGAATTTGTGAAATAACTTTGTGTTGTATGACATTTTTATTGTGTTTTTCGAATTCAGCACACAAAAATACATTGTAAACAGCTAAAATTATGAAAAAAGTTTTCCATCGCAGGCCTGTGTTATTAATTACTAATGCAAACTAATCTATAATTAAAAATTGAGGATACCTGCTATTTTCATCTCATTACATTTTACAACAAAAATGTAATGAGATGAAAATAAATTACATAGTCCTTCCATATATATTTATATATGATGAAAGAATCATGAAGGAAACTCAGAACGGTGCTCAAGAGCATTCGCTTAATGACATCCTCAGGAACACTAAAATAAATATCAAGTTCGCGACTAAATATAGGCCAAAAGAAAAAATAAAATATAAATAGAGATACATAAATTTTTATACTGACATCTGTACTGCATTCCCTTGCGCCGGATCGTGCGAAGCCTCACTGCAAATATCCTCAACTGTTTGCGTTGGAAATAATCCATACCGATCGGTTGCATTAAAAAGACTAATTGTATCCACCGCGGCAGTGTCGCCATCTTCATATACAGCCGGTAAACTGTAAATATCTGACTGACTCATGATGCTGGTGTTTATTCACTGGTGAAAATAACTGCTGTGAGTTCGAGCTGAAAATACTTCCTTTTATATGCATGGTTCCCAATTGTATGCACCATCCCCAGAAGACTAATAGGCAGATCGTAAGTTTGCTGATTGGTTGTCAATGTAACTGGGGGGCTATGTTAAATGTGTGTTCCATAACACCGATATAACGGACCCACGCTTTGGGCAATGAAGTCCTGATTCGTTACCTTCACGAATAATGAAGGTTTCTTTATCACATTTGGCTTATTCTCTCTGGAGATTTATTTTCAATGCTCACATCTCAAGGTGAATGAGTGAAGTGCCCACTCGCACGCTCTGTCCCGGTGCCCTCAAGTATTTTGCATTATTATATAAGATTTTTAGTTCCCATTATTATATAAGATTTGAAATATTTTCACAACGCTAATATTCTTGCAGCCGTGGCATGATTTATTGTTCAGAAGATGAGTGTGAATACTTTATTTGCGCTTATTTGATTGCATTTGTACTATTATAATACTCTCTATATTTCTAATTTATGTAAATTGTTTGTATTTGTATTAATCAGTGTTTATTTTTATTACAGCAGCATTTATATATTCTCTCAGAATTTGTAGTTGTCTGTTACATTTGCTGTGCAGTGAGAAAATGTTGAGAAGGCTTCTTTGTTAAATGTAACCTTTAATTATATTAGTGAATTAGTGAATTTTCGCTATATTTGATAAATATACTGTATATACACCATTATATATCTTTACATATTTTACACATAAAAGTATTGCTGTAGCTGCTTGTATTTAAGCCACCATCCTCTAAAATATACCTTTAAGTACTGTTATTTGTTTTTGGTGACTTTGTTCAGTGATTGTAGTGGGGTTCTTTTCCACAGAACATTTGGCAGAAAAACCAGGGTAGGAGCATAGGTATCAAATGGAGTAGGATTTATTTCATAATTCAGCCCATCTTGAAAGCCATTTGCGGGTGGGCTATTAACTTGGATTATATGTTGCTAAGATATACAGAGTTATGGCAAAATTGTACTTTCTCTTTAATAAAAGTGGAAATTCATAATTACGAATCAGTCATTACAGCATATTTTTTAAATGGTTTCCTTGTTAAGAGTACAGACTGAGGGTAGGCATATTTTCATTTCAAGCATTCAAGTATAAACATTTCAAATTTTTTCTTCTCCTGAATAGAGGGTGACGTAATATTGAGAGAGACTTTAATTTATGTTGAACAGCATACCCAAAATTTATTAACAGGTGATAATTCATTAACACTTGACATTATTAATTGCAATGTAAATTTAACTGAGAATAGAATAGATAATAACTTTTTTAGAGATTACTTATTACCCTGCAATTGTTACACATTGTTAATTGTGTGTTCTTAACTACCATATGAAACTCCAACAGTTTTCAGGATACACAAAGGACTCATTGTGACATGAATGTGCGGGTAGCAACTTTAGTGGTGGTGCACCAGTTTGACTTTTATTGTAAACAATTGAATGTCATGAACAAAAGGGACATCATGAAGATTATATGAACTTTGGTTTTAAGTTAATTAGGTTAAATGTCACAATTCACAATAAGAAATGTAGAAATGTCACGATTTTGTAATGTACGTGAATAACCTTTATTAATAATAAAATAAATACATTGGTTTTACAATGACCTAAATAATTGTGAAGCTGGACTATTTATTTTATTTAATTTGGCCTTTAAGCTTTAGGCTTTACTGGGCTCTTATTAAAAATAAAAAGCTAGTTATTAATTAATAATAAATAAATAAGTATTATTAATAGTTAAAGTATGTATTAATCTTAAATTATCATTATTGATAGCACAAATGCAAGGTCATTATTGAAGGTATTTATATCAATACCATACAAAGAAACCAATATTATACATGAGAGATGTAGCATGTTAAAAACAAACGTCAGTCTCTTTGCACTCATACGCCTCACAGCTTCATCCTCAGGTTTCCCAATTTGAACATGGGCTAGGTTAGGTTAAGTTACATTGGTTATGGAATCCTAACCGTGGGTCGCTACATCATCTGGACACAGTCTCCCTTCCAACTACTACCCACACCTAACGTCGTTTAACATCACTGTTCCAACGGGTAGCTGTGTTAGAACGAGGCCACAAAGCATGCGAAATACATATACTAAATATTGTGCATTATGCAATTAATTAGTGATTTTTTATGCTTTTTACAAATTTCATTTCTAAGTGAAGTATAACAAATTGGAAACATTCGTGAATTTAAAATAAATAAAGAGGTTTATATTGTCGGTCTCTTTGCACACATACTACTCACAGCTTGATCCTCAACTTTCCCATTTTGGACATGGGTTAGGTTAGGTTAAGTTACATTCGTTATGGAATCCGAACCGTGGGTCGCTACATCAATCATCAAGATGAGATAGGTTAGGTTACGTTAGGTTCCAGTTACAAGGAGAATCTATGGTCTTAACCATAGGTTAGTTTAGATTAGGTTAGGTTAAGTCTGAACCATAGGTTAGGTTCCAGTTACAAAGAGAATCTATGGTCTGAACCATAGGTTAGGTTAGGTTCCAGTTACAAGGGGAATCTATGGTCTGAACCATAGGTTAGGTTAGGTTCAGGAGCCAGCATGATGGAGCGAACCAAAGCCTTACCGCCAAAATCAGACACAGAAATAATGAGGTGCAACATTAAATGTACATGGGTACTGCATATTTTAGCTCTCAATTGTCACCCTTATTTGCATCTGTATAAGTTTTTTCCTCTTTTCAAGGGATCACCTGTAAATATCTCAGATGACTCGAGTCTATATATAAAAAAGAATTGGGTTCAGAATAAAATTTCACGGTGTATATATATATATATATATGTATATATATAATAAATACACACACATATATATATATATATATATATATATATATATAGGTCTCTACGTCTGGTGAATGAGTGAATTTTTGTCTGACCTACTGTATTATTATTTTTATGCTTATATTCCATCGTTTAAAGTGTGTATTTCTTATGTTGAGGGAGGGAATTGCTGTCTGATCTACTCCCCGTATATGAATTTAACAGAGAGATTGATTCCCTCTGCAGCGTTAAATTTATCAGTTTATAATTTAAAAAAAATTTTAAGAGCAGTAAAACATAGTGTATGTATTTTGATATCAGATTTTTTTCCTAAATTGAATTGTATTTATGTTAAGGGAAGAATTTCGAACTCTTTTACAAGTGTCTTAAAAATAATTAGAATTTTTTTTGCATATTTATTTTTATTCAAACTCGCGAGGTATTGATTGAATAAGTTATTTTAAAATGAAACAGATCCGTAGGAGAGAGAGAGAGAGAGAGAGATAAAGAGAATTTTGCCACAGGCGTTCAGTTAGAAAGTAGGATAACCGCATTCCGATGTGTCCGCTCCTGTTGCTTGAGGCTAAATTGTTTGGCTTTGGAGCAGCCTCTGGCAATTCACCAGTCTCTATTGTGCGTTTTATGCATTTTTGTCCAGTTCCTTCTCGTTCAAAAGATTACTCGAAGCATCCAAGAAATTAAATTTTTTTTTTTGTGTTTTGAGATTTACCAAAAATTGTATATAAACTTCTCCTGTAGTTATTAGTGTGTATCTGTATATGTGGATTATAGAGGTTTACTTTAATTGTCGTTTCTTTCTAATAAAAAAGAAAATTAATTTTTAGTTTTTTAAGGCAATTCGTGCCTTCCGATTTATAGGGAAATTAATAAGGTGAAAAATAAATATTATTCTCATGGAATATTTATAATGTTTATTGTAAACTTCAGTATACTGAAAACAAAGAATGAATGTTAAGAGAAACGTAAAAAAATTTAACGAAATTGAGAAGTGAAGACATCTTACATATACAGAGGATTGACAAAAGTAAATAGACACTTTCGGTTTTTTCCATAGTTTTTTATAAGATTGAAACAGTGAGCTGCACTTTCGACGCACTGAGTTATAATGGATAGAAAGCCTTTCAGCGTTGTTTTCATTATTTTCTAATCTTTGTACGAGGTTATCAAGTTTATGAAGCTGTATGAATTAAAAATATTTGTATGATTCTTATCTTTTTTTCTTTTTTGTATTCACGTTTCCATCATAAATATATAAATTTAAATTAGCTTAATAAGAGTATAAAGGTTAATTACTTATTAATTATTATTATTGAAAAAATTAGTTGTTTTACGTCAAATATAGTATAATGTCTTTGTTTCAAGTTTTCAATAATTTTGATTTAATCAACGTACGGACTTGCATGTTTTCTTTTAAATATTAATGTACAATATAAAGAGTCCTGTGTATTTCTTATATTATTCATTTTTTATTAAATAATTGGGATTCGTTTTGCGTCTAAATAAACAAAAATAATGCATTGGAGTTTTATTTAATTCTTTTACTAAGCCAATTAAGGAGAACATCACCCTCACCTCTTGTCTGTAATAAATAAATAATTAAAATAAATAGTGGTATCTGGTATCCGTTCCATATATTAATAAATAAATTAAATAACTGGCAACCGTTCCGTATATAAAAATTAAACTAAATAGTGCTCTCTGGCAACCCTCCATACATATAACAGTAGCCCTGTTCAAAAATCAACTTTTTCTTATTTTCATAGGTTTCTGTACTTTTTCCCATGCTTTTTGACCTGAAAAGGCCGAAAATCACAACCATTTTGACCTAGGTTGTTGGGAAGCATTGCCGCATGGAGCTTTAAGTTTTCTGCCTTGAAATCGGCCAAAAGCACCAGTTCCGGGGTCCCTTCAATCATGTTTTGCACTATAACTTTTTATCTAAACAAGATAGAGCAACAAAATAGGCACCAAATTAAAGTGTTTTTAATCCTCTTTCTAACTTATACAATTATGATAGTCTTGGAACAAGAAATGGCACATTGGTACATACAAAGATTTCAGAAATATCACAAAATTCGTTTTCTCACACTCAAGGCAGACAAGGCGCCTTATTCATGACACAAATTTGAGATTAACATTTTGTCACAAGTCTAATCGATCAAGAAGTGAAAGCATTACATGATGATTAATTTCATAATGACATTTACACAGTCAATTGTTGAGAGTTTGTTTCTTGAAGCTGTCAAAGCGGCGTCTGTTGAACTCCACAGCTTGAAGGAGATAGTCCCTTTGCTTGGCATCTGTTGTTATGACATTTGCAAAGTCGCTCATCATCTTGACACCACGTTCAGCAATGTCATTCACCGCTTTCAGATTCTTAACATAGTCCAACGCTTTTCTGTAGTCCTCATTCTGTGGCCAAGACGTGACAGGTTCCAGAAGCCACTCGGATCCAATGTTCAGTGTGTCCAGCAGGAAATGTGATTCTGGGCCAATGAGATCAACCAGGGTGGTCTTAGCTGTGACTCTCTGGAATAGAGGCTTTCCTGTTCTGAAGCTGTCTGGCTTCTCAGTGGCATGTAACTGGGCAGCAATGTCGTGCTTCAATGTGTCACTCAATCTACTGCTGAACAGGGCAAATGGCACGACTTCCTGCGTCAGGTACCATTTGTGGTTTTCCATCTTATTAAGTACTGCATCAGCAAGCTCTGGGTCAGTTTTCTTGTACTTCAACATGTCCTGGATTAGACTTAGATCATTCACGGGAGCATCTGCAGCAGACATTGACATCATCCATACAGGAGTGTAGAACAGCGCAAGGAAGGTGTTGAGTCTTTCCAGCTTTGATACAGTCTTCGTCGTACTCAAGTTGATCTGCAAACATCAGCATTTTCATGGAGTACAGGTTTCTGGCCATCCATCTGGCCTAATGAATGGCGCCTGGTCGACTCCAGTGAATACCTCGAGGAGGCGTTCCTCCAAGAACAATGACTGTCATGTCAGTTCAGCCATTTCCCTGTAGTCGGCTCTTGGAAGCCTTTCTGCTGTTAGAATGTCTTGGAGTATTTCTTCACTGTTCTTCTTTTCCTTCAGCCATTTGCTGTTGATAGCCAGCATCTTTGGGTTTTCCTTGGACAAGTCCGTCCAAACATCCTTCAGATGCTCAAACCAGGGATTATCTGGCCCCCTCACCTTCCCAAACAGCTTCTCCCAAACTGCTCCTACTAGGATTTCCAGGATGTGATGTCGACAGGCCAGATAAAACACCTTTTTGTTCAGCATTTTCTCTAGCAGTTTGGCAGCTCCTCTGTGAACTCCACTGTTACTGGATGTAGTGTCAAAAACAAGGGCAGTAACATTATCCGTAAGTTCCCAAGTCTCCAGTAAATCCATTGAAGCCTCAGCCTGAGCTGTGCCAGAAGAATTGTCGATGACAGGTACTCCCAATAACTTTCCTTCAGTGTATGAAGGTGGACCAGACACTAGCACAGCTAAAGTCTCTGAGGTACTTCCAGGTTCACTGCCCAAGACATCTTTGAGCAACTTTCCATCCCAGTGTAAGGCAGTGTACTGTGGGGGGTTTTCACAAAACTTGGACATGTGACTCTGGCTGATATTATACCTGGACAGCATTCTGTTGTGACGTGTTGTTGAGGTTGAGATGACGAAGTTATCCAGATCAGCCCCTCCAGCTTTCAAGGTGGCAGAAACCATGGCAGTAACTTGATTATCTGATAAACCAAGATGATCAGCTGTATTGCAGATGACATCACATTCCATGACCTTCCTTGGAAACGTCAAAGTCACACTAGTCACAGTGTCTTGATGGTGAGAACATCCAGGACGAGGCTGATGGTAATCCATGTCCTCTGTGTTATCGTCGTTGTCAGTTGAGTCACCCCAGGTAATGTCATCCACATGAACAACTGCCTCTTGTTCTGCTGCAGCTGTAAAATAGTACAACATGTTAAGACAGTAATTGTTAAGTACATGCTAAATATCGCAATGGAGTAAAACTTAAAACTTTTTGTAACGTTCAAAGTAATTAGTTTTACCTTGTTCTTGTCTATGCTGCAGTCTTTCATTCCTCGCTGCTTGCTGCAGGGATCTTGTCTCAAAAATCTTGTCATGACCAGACATATGACCTTTCCTCTCAGTCTTTTGGTCTTCGTAGAACCTGATATCCTCATCTTTCTTCTCTCTGGATAACAGTCTGTTGTTCTGTATTTCCTGGATTGCATCTGGAGCTCCTATATCGAACAGGCTGTCTAATTCCAGCACAAATGCTCCTCTTTTTCCTCCAGGGTTACTTGCTCTTCCTTTGCTTTTCACCAGAGCACGATGTTTCTCATGTAGTTTCATGAAGAGCTTCATTGCGTTGTACTTGGTCATTGTCTTGATCCTAGCCATCTGCCAGAATGGGATGATAGATTCAACTGTTTCATATGCAAGGTCTTGAACCATGGGCCTCCCTGCATTTTCCTGTAAATTCTGAAGATTAAGGAAATACTGGAACGCCTGTCTGTTGGTGGGAAGCTGGGAACCACTGATAAAAGCTGAAGGGTATCCAACTAGGAAAGTTTCAGTGAGAGATCTGTTAGATGGCCCAGTTGACACCTGCCTGTGGACAGTACGTGGAGGTTCTGAGATATCAACTGTGCGCCCACGGAGCTCCCTCAGCTCCTTGCTTAATGCCATTGTGAAGTTGTAACTTGTAGATGGTTTTCTAGATTCTGATTGAGTTTCTGTTGTTTCCAGAAAAATGATAGATAATTATTATTATTATTATTATTATTATTATTATTTATTAATTTTATGCTCTTTCATTTGATACCTAATTTGTTGCTCTATCTTGTTTAGATCAAAAGTTAAAGTGCAAAACATAATTCAAGGGACCCCGGAATTGGAGCTTTGGCCGATTTCAAGGCAGAAAATTTAAAGCTCCACGCGGCAATGCTTCCCAACATCCTAGGTCAAAATAGTTGTGATTTTCGGCTTTTTCAGGTCAAAAAGCATGGGAAAATGTACAGAAACCTATGAAAATAAGAAAAAGTTGATTTTTGAACAGGCCTAATATAACAGATGTTGGTACCCTGAACTCGTATTATGCATCTGGCTGGTGCCAGGCGAAGGATGGTCTCTCTCTCTCTCCTTACTAGGTTAGGATACCCCTTTCGGGGGGTGAGGCCATCCCATCTTCTCCCGTAAAGACTCTCCTCCTCCTTTCTCTCTCTTTGGTTAGGTATGCCCCTTTGGGGGTGAAGCCCTCCCAACTTCTCCCCAAAGCTCCCCCTTCATGCAACTTGGGGGTTACCCCCACCCCTTGTTGCATAACCCCCCTCCCCTTCATGCAACTTGGGGGGCAACCTCCACCCCTTGTTGCATACCCGCTTGTTGCAATACCCCTCCACTTTTGCAACGTTCCCCATCCTACTTTGCAACATTGATCAACATTTGAAACATTGCAATTTCACTTGCACTCTCCTAATTTTGCTCCCATACTACTGATATCTTATATTATGGGTTGGAACTAAAGTAATTTTTTATATGTTAAATATTTCAAAACAGACGGTAAACTTTTCATAACTATCTTACGCATTTCTCCATAAGAATACTTACGATCGCAACTGTATATATATATATATATATATATATATATATATATGTATATAGGTAGAGGGTGGCCCAAAAGCTCTTTTACCAAACTTTTTGTAGCAATACTCTGAAGCTTTCACTAGGAAAAATAAAAAAACATTTTACTTTTATATTTATGATCTACCAAAAAATGTACACTCAAATAACAAATGTAATTGCAACAAGAATGGGAATGAATGAATGAAAATGAAATGCACAGGCTAAGTTAAATGTTCAAAATGGCCTCCATTCTGTTGTATATAAACTTGACAGTGTTTATAAACACAATGACATATTTTCTTGCAAAGTTCTTGATTATTTGCTAAAACCTGGAATTCATCTTTTATTGTCTTTGAGATGCTCTAAACTTCTAGGTTTTGAATGGAACACTTTATCTTTCAAGGGACCCCATAGCGCGAACTCACAAGGAATTAAGTCTGGAGACCTTGGTGGCCATTCAACAGTTCCTCTTCTTCCAATCCACTTATCACATGTTTCGTCCTAGCATTGTCTGACGTTTCGTCCATAATGAGGCGGAGCTCCATCTTGCATCCAAATTATGGAATCAAAATTTTGTAAACCTGTAACTATGGCACACTAATGGCACGTAACATTTCTAGGTAACTGTCGCGAGTCACCGATCCATGAAAGAACACAGGCCCAAAAAATCCAAAAAATGATATTCCATCCCATACGGTTTTTCCTGGTGTATTTATTGCCTCTTCTTCCACCAGATAAGGATTTTGGGGACTGTAATAAACACAACTGTGCCTATTAACTTGACCATTCAAGTTAAACTGAGCTTCGTCAATCCAGAGAACTGTGTCCTCGAAGCCTTCATTATCATCACATCTTTCAACACACCATTCACAAAACTCTTCACGTCTGTCCGGATCGTCTTCATTGAGCTGTTGCATTAGGCGCAGCTATATATAGTAAAGAAATATGAAAGCATACATCATTATTATATTGACGTCATTATTCCAGTGCACACTAATTTCAACTGTAAAGAACCAACCTTATTTGTCCCATTCATAAATCATTTATTTTGTTTAATAAAGGAAGAAAACTCATTCTATCAATCAACATAATTAATAATATTATTTGATATGAAAGATCATGGTCACTTCAGCCTTATTAACAATCAATCATTATCAATTAACCATAATTATCATCATTCTTATTATAGTGCAAACATTACGCTATATATATAACCTTTAACCTTTGATAACCTTAGTTTAGCTTCCGCCCGAATTGTTCATTCTGACGAAGGTCAAGATTTTCACTCCACCTTAGACTTACAGTTTAACATGGAATCCGAACCATGTCTCACCAGCAGTCCAGCGTCTAGGGCACCCAGGGTACCCATTTATCGACCAATCACTTTCTTTATTGTGTGAAAGGATGAACAGCTGGGTTTGCTGCGCGCTGGCTGCCGTCAGCGGGTTTCGATCCCGGTGCCGATGGATTCATTCGTAGTCACGACGCTAACCACTATACCACCGAGGGGCATATATATATATATATATATATATATATATATATATATATATATATATATATATTGTTACGTAACGAGGTGGTTTTTGTTTTTGTTTATACTTTATGTATTTACTTTTAATTATGAATTTATTTGTATTAATTATACTTTTCTCTGATCTGTTGTCAATTAAACCACCTCATTCGTTTTACCCCAAGGTTAGATATCATAGATGATATTTATAGTTTTGTATTTCTCTGTTAATTCGCGTTTAAGGGGATAATTATACACCTTTTTGCAAAAATAGTATATTCAAGCCTTAAAATCAATTATAATGCAACTAACAATTTTGACAGTAATAAAGATTTGTTTATGGAAATGACACTTGAGACATTGATTCTTACTTCAAGAATTTGATATTTTGAATTAACATGAACCAGTCAAAATATGACTGTTAGGCAATTTAATCTACAATTAGTAGTTGTTTAATTGAATAAAGCCTTATGGTAATATGTCAGGTCATAAAAACTTATTAATCGCACCCATACTACAATATTAAAATGCAATTTCAATTGACTAAAATTTTAGAACACTGTTAGTTCCTTACCCTTTCAATTATATGGACTTTAACATCAATTACTTCCTTTAAATAAAAGATGTTTGAGACAATTAACCTTTGTCTTAAGAATTCTGAGATTCAATATTAATACAAGACCATTAAATAACTGGGTATAATGTATACGACAAGAGAATACAAATGGATGTATAATGTCAATAATTACAAAACGTCAGATACTTATCTTTTGGATGTAAACCCTTTTGTGTATGGTTTTTAATTTCTTGTGATTACGTACGTATACTTTTTGAATCTTTAATTCACGCGAACACTCGCTTCTAGCTCACTTGGGGCGTGTACTTTTATGGAGAGACGATTTTTACGCCTTATTTTATTTAGTTCGTTTTCTTTGTCATTTTAGAGGAAGACTTAATTGAATTATTTCAGACGCGAATTTTCACTTAGCTAAGCGGGGCGTGTACTTTATGCAGAATTAGAGCAACGATCTTTGCTTTTTAATTACCGCCGCTTTATCATGACAGCACTTACAGTACAGTATAATTTTATATACTTGCCACTTTCGTTAAGAACTCGTTTCATGTTCTTACAGGAAGAATTACTTTTAATTCTTACTTAATTTTAAAACCACAGGGTCCGTGAGAACGATCTTTAATCTTCCACAGTTTGGATTGCACTGTCCTGACGGTTTTTTCTCTCATACCCTCTCTGTGTTCTATGGTTCGATTTAGTTGCCATGCGCAAAATCTTTATATACCCCAACTAAGATTCTCTTTTTTGATAGATCCTATTTGTAGAAATTATTTGCCTTTTATAAGGTGTAATTTTATGTGCCACTTAAACCTTTCAATAAAGGCGACAATTTACTTTGAACAGAGTCCTTTCATTTAATACGTAAACGAATGTTACATTTTGAAAACGTCTCCTGTCTTTGTTTCGAGGGAGTGGAGGAACGTGGGCCGCGTGAAGGAAGGATTTCGTTTCATTTAAAATTGATATCTTTATATTTTCTCTTCCCTAGTGTCTGGGTACCAATATATGGCATTTTTTATTCGAACTTAATTCCGAATTGAATAGACAATTAAATTCATGTCTTTTTCCAAAAATTACATGCGTATTTAACAGTTATGTTTTATACTTTCCGTGTACTTAAGATTTTCCAAAATGTTTCGTTCACTTTCGAACTTAAACGAAAATGCCCTGCAGTTTTGACGCATACAATTCTTCGTTTGAGCTCCGCTTGGTATTTACCATATTTATTCATACATGTGTTTATATGAACAATTATACACACAATACAATTCATTTGTGGTTTAATTAATAACCCGTAATTAATTTAATCTCATCATTATTTTCATACATAACACTATATATATATATATATATATGTGTGTGTGTTGGTCCAAAAGTCACTATCTATTTTGCTGAAATAATGATATTTCTATTTTATTTTCTGAAGGCCATAGATGATGATGGATGTACAAGAACGAGTGATGGTAGTAACACTGCGTATCCAAGGGAAGAAGTGCAAAGAAATTCGAGAAAAATTGGAAAGAAGATTTCACAAACCAGGACCTACAGACAAAGCAATTTGAGAGCTGGTCAATAAATTTAAAAGAACAAGAACAAGATGAGGCAAGTTCTGGATGCCCAGGTACCTCTCAAGAAAATGTCGAATTGGTAAGAGATGCCTTTGAAAGAAATCCTAGAATGTCAGCTCTCACAACTTCATGTAGACTGAGCATACCAAAAACGACTGTTCTAAGGATTTTAAAATCAACATTAAAAAAGAAAAGTCATCATATTCAAGTGCTACATGAGTTGCACGAAAAGAATTATCCAAGACGAGCCACCATGTGCAGAGAATTGATTGAAAAAATTCATACCGAAAACTTGTTAAACCACATTCTGTTCAGCGATGAGGCGACATTTCACTCAAGCTTAATCGACATTATTGTCGCATCTAGGCTAGTGAAAAACCAACCGAGTTCTACGAATGGGAGAGAGTTTCTCCTAAAGTTAATGTCTGGTTGGGTATGACAAGATCGAAGATTTACGGACCTTTTTTCTTTGAAGAAGCTACGGTAACGGGGCCAATTTATCTTGACATGCATCAGCAGTTTCTTGAACTCCAGCTTCGTTCAGATGGCATTCTCGAAAACTGTTGTGTTTCAACAAGATGGAACTCCATGTCACTATACAAACATCGTTCGGGCGTACCTTGTTGAGCTTTTACCAAATCGCTGGATTGGACGTGGTGGAAACAGGCCCTGGGAAGCACGATCTCCGGATTTAACACCATTAGACTTTGCGTGTGGCTTCATAAAGTCTGAGGTTTAGAAAACAAGAGTTACAGAGCTGCAGGATCTGCGAACCGGCATTGTTGCGGCAGTCGTTAAATAACCCCAGAGATGTTTGAAAATGTGTTCCGCAATGCAGTGGACAGATTTGAGCTTTGCAGAGACACTGATGGTGCTCACGTCGAATCTTGGACTTAAACTTGATAAATGAATATACATCTAATTATGATACTACATTTTTATCCTAAAATACTATTATAGTATTTCAGCAAAATAGATAGGAACTATTGGGCCACCATGTATATATATATATATATATATATATATATATATATATATATATATATATATTATATGCACACACACGGTTCGCTTGGAAAAATGTAACAAATACAAGAATTAGTTCAACTCCAACATATAACATAAAATATCAAGGAATTTGAGAAAAATAATAAAAATGTTAAAATTAAAATGTTTTCCTACATTTATTTACTTACAAAATTATTTCATAATTTGTGTGTCCTCTTTTTGCTTGAATGACTTCAGTGATTCGTTATGGGTATTTTTCTACAAGATTTCGAAATCTCTCAGTAGAAAGTTTAGCCCATTCTTTAAAAGAAAATTGTTTCAAATTCACTCAGATTCCACTCACTCAATCAGTTCCTTCGGAACTTGGGGGTAGCTTTTTTAAAATCAAACTATAAATTCTAAATTAAAGTGAAATCTGGGCTTAGAATGGGCCACTCGAGAAACTTTAAATTCTTTTGTTGAAACATCTCACGGTGCTCTTACTTTTGTGTTTTTGATCATTAGCTTGTTCCAGTACTCAAGTAGGTACTGAAAGCAATACAGTTTCTACTAAAATTTCCATTTCATTGTTTCAATTTACTATAATTAGAAAAGGTGCCATTTGGTACCACTTAACTACTGACTAAATATTTTTCATCTATTCGTAGGTCTGCCTATTTTTAGGAAGATTCAATACATAAATAATATTTATATTCTGAGCAGCTCTCACTATTTTGCATGCTTATCTACCTCCAATCACATAAATACCCAGAATGCACCTCGTAGAGGTGGCTACTCTTCAAGTTTCACCCACCTCCCTCATCTATCATGCAAAAAATATTGAATTTCCTTGATAATACATCCATATGTATAGAGGTAGTTCAGCAACTGAATTCTTTTTTAGTGTTAAATTTTGGAATTGCCGTTCTTGATTCGATTCTACTCTTGATATAACCGTCTCTCTGCTTCATTCCACACACCGCCATTGCAGCTTGTGACCAAATGTACCGCTCTCGCGAATGATTGTGTGTGACATGGGAAGTTTTGAATCTCCATTTTCGGAGGATTAAGGGAATCAATAAAATTTTGGAGATCGTCCTCACTTACTGTAGGTGCTTTGTCAGTAGCAGCTCCAATCTCTCACTCTCGTTTCAGGTTATTAGTTCTGTGTAGTCCTTAACGTCAAAACTGAGAGAAGGCACTCTAAAAATTAGTGGTGCTCTCGTAGATTTCTTTTGTCTTTCATTTCTAGCATCTAACATCATCTGTAAAGCTAGTTTTCGTACTGCAACCCTATCATCAGTTAACATTGACAACAAAAGATTCTGAGGATAAGCATGAAACGTATTTCTTCTAATGACAGGATCAACTATTGTTTTCAGGTTATCATTAAGTATCTTGAGCGTTAAATCATTCTAAACAAATGTTTTCCTCTTTCTGTGCAAGATGATTTAGTTTTAATCATAAACCACATTGGAGAATACACCTTAGCAACATATTCTACTCTTGACATTTGACGTTTGATGATGGCTCATCACTCACAACATAAAGCCGTAAGATACTATGGGCTGCTGTCAGCTACATAGAATGAACAATTTTTCCAGGATTTCGACTGCTAAATCAACTGTGCAATGTCTGCTTGACACTGCTTGGCTAATAGCAAAAAGATACTGTTGGTCTGTACTAAGCTCTACTTCAAGTGACGGAAGATTGCTTTCGATAGGCTCAAACTCATTTATATCAGTATTCTCGCAATTTCCAAGAGCTTTGCCAAGTGGATCTGATAAGAGCTGTGGACCGAGGGTGTTACCAACGAGGTGTTTCAAAAGGTGTCTGAGGGAAGCTCGTTGGCATGGAGTAATAGGGTGTGTCGAATTTTTCAACTTTCAAATTCCAAATATGAGGGGTGCTAAAAAGTTGCAGCATGACTTAGGAATTCTAAAACTATTTTTGTTAATTTAATATAATTTAGTTTTGCTTGGTAAGAAGCTACATAAAAATAGTGACTTTTTTTACTTTTTTGTGGAATTATATAATAATTATTATATTAATAATTATATATGCTGTATATATAATGCACTGCTGTTTTTGCTTATTTCACAGGTTGAAACATATTCATCAGTGTGCTGAAGATTACTTGTCCGTCAGTGCTACCATCCTAACCAGTGGGAATTGACCTACAATGGCTTCTAAAAGGAGGACAAGACTGGGGACATTCACACATATGAGCAACCTAATTGGAACTGGTAGAGAGTTGTTGCCCTCTGAACTCCCAACTCTGCGAGACGTTCTGAAATATGGGGTACTGCTAAGAGAACAAAGTGGTGAGGATGTGAGAAATTACCCAGCAGCCAGTCTTGCAAAGGACATTTACCCTAAAGTGCTTGAAAAGTGGGAACGAGCAAACAGTTCTTTTGTAGCCCCCGTTGTAAATTCACGAGTCACAATCTTAAACAAGATCCAAGAGAGCTGGGAGCAGGCCAAAAACATATCTCTTGAGAGAGGAAAGCTACATGTCAGAGGCTTTCATTGCAAAACTTGACAAGCATTTTGACATCCACAGTTGCAAGTGTAAAATTGTTCTCTGCTCTGAATTTGGCTGCCTTGCAGATGCTGGTTGCAAAAACGAAACTCACATTAACTGTACATGCCCTAGGGAGATGAAGATCCCTGTGAAGGAACTTGCTTTCATTAAAGGTCAGAGAGGCAAGTCTGGTTCTATTGGACCACATCAGATTGGCTTGCCAGATCAACCTGAGCACAACAGACAAGTCAAAAAGCAGAAGCGGCAAGAAGACGAAAGAAGAAGGCTTGCTGAATATAAGCAGACAAGTAAGCAGGATGTTTCAATGCCATCAAATGAAATAATTTTCTCTGATGATGAAAATGAAGAACAAATAGTTGATGCTCAAGATGGAAAGGATGGAAGTTATGAAGTGACATTAGAAATACCAAGCACGTCTTCAACTTCCAATAAAAAGCCAGAGTACAACACATTAGAAATACCTAATGTTGCTATGCATAGCATCAGATATGGTGTTGGCCTGCGTGCCACAGCTGCCATCACCACTGCTGCCTTTATGGATGCTGGCTTCATCACTGAAGAAGACAAGAGACTTGTAGTTGATCACAATAAAGTCAAGAGGGCCCAAGAAAAAGTTATGAGATCCCTGGATCAGGAATTTGATGATCTTTGTAAGAAGGGTGAAATTGACTGCATCTTTTTTGACGGCCGTCAAGATACAACTAAAGTTATGCTGAAAGCAGATAATTCAGATCGTCAGTTCCCCAGCATCATCAAAGAAGAGCATTATTCTGTGTGCAGTGAGCCAGGTGGAAGATATCTCCACCACTTCACTCCTGAGAAAGGTTCAACGAGAAAAAAACCTGCTGAAGTTATTGCTGATAATCTTGTAGATTTCATGAAGAAGAAGGGCATTGATAAAAGCCTGCAGGCCATTGGAGGTGATTCTACAAATGTTAACACTGGCTGGGAGGGTGGTTCCATGCATTGGGTAGAGGTCAAGCTTTGCCGTAAGCTGATCTGGTTGGTTTGTGCCCTCCACACTAACGAGTTACCCCTGCGACACTTGATCACAGCACTGGATGGGAAGAACTTGTCTAACAACAAGTGGACAGGTAACATTGGCAAGATGCTAGACACTGCAACCGAACTTGAAATTGATCCTTCATTCACCAAACTCTCAATTGGAGAGCCTCTTACTTCACTGAGTGACAATGTCGTAAAGGATCTCTCTACTGATCAAGCGTACGGGTATAGGATCACACAGGCCATAAGGACAGGAGAACCTCCCACAGATCTGGCCCTTCTTGAAATTGGTCCAGTGAGCCATTCAAGGTGGTTGACAACAGCAAACAAGCTTTGTCGCATATGGGTTTCAAAACATGGCCTTAAAGGCAAAACCCTCAACAACTTAAGAATGATAGTGGAATGCATTGTTGGTGTGTACTACCCCTGTTGGTTCAACATCAAAGTAAAACACTCTTGGGTGGAAGGCCCACGCCACATCTTGTTTCAACTGCGGCTAGTTAGGCTGCAAAAGAAGGCTGTAGTGGATGCTGTTTTGCCAACCATCAAGCGCTCAGCATGGTATGCATTCAGCGAAATGATAATCCAGACACTCTTGTGCTCAGATGACAGTGAGGAGAGGAGAGCTGGTGTCCAAAAGATTGTTGACATGAGGGGTGGAGATGATGACACACTTGGAGATCTTTCTGTACGTCCCAGGAAGACACCTTCCATCAACCCCAGTGCTTCTTCCGTGTTGGAGCTGACAGACTGGTCTGACGGGGTATTTGAACCTCCTTTGACATGTAAACTGACTACAGCGGAAGTAAAGAAGTTCTTTGACAAGCCTATGCAAGTTCCACAGTGGCCCTGTCATGCTCAGTCAATAGAGAGGTGTGTGAAACAAGTCACAGAGGCAGCAGGCAGGGTGTATACACATGAGAAACGTGAGGGCTATATCAGAGGCCAAGAAGCAAGTCGGCGGCTGATGTCCAAGAACGAATCAAAGCAAGACTTGAAACTTGTTGTTTAAATTTTTTTTTTACGGATGTCATTACTTTCTAATGTTGTTTTATGATTACAAGGATATGTTTTATGATTACTAGGATATGTTTTATGCAGAGAAACTAAAATTTTTATAGCATTACCTGACATTTTGAGAAGCTAAAATTAATAAATGTTGTTTTCCGAGAGCAATTTATGTGCTTTTTAAGCAAACGTAGATTTACCAAGCTAAGTGTTGAGCAATCACAAAAATAATAGCAGATTTGAATTCTTCACATCCAAAAATATATTTTTAAAACCCCTCAGTGAAGGAATTGGCAAAAATTAATTTTCACCTCCCAAATTGACACACCCTAATGGAGTAAACGTATTTGCCACTGAAATTGTCTCTTTAGAAGTTTAGATACTCTTCGAGAAGCCTTATAACCCCTCCTTTAGCACCAGTGTTAGCATTTGTACCATCACAACCAATTACAATTAAATGGTTTTGGTTGAGTTCATGTATTGTAAAAAAATCTTTTATTCCATTTGCAATATTTTTTGCATTTCCCGATTGCAGCTCAATATGACCTACTGTAAGTACTTTGAACCTGGTTCATTCACATATGCAACGTGTTCTTTCGTCTTTGTTCGATAATAATAGTTTTGGCCTTCCTTCTATTGTACTCTTATCTGATCCTTCCTTCTATACAAGTAGAAACCATTCATAATGAATGGATCCGAGGTATTCTGGAGGTTGGATCTATTTTTACTACGCTCCCCTCGAATCTTGCTCCTGCCAGTTACTTTTGATTTGTCAGATTCTGAAATAATACCAAAGTCTTGAAGTGCAGCAGATGCTCTTGCTGCTGCTGACCTATCTATGATAAAACCGGATAGCAGTCGCAAACTCTCGTTACTGCCTTAAGAGGTACTCTCCACGGATGGGAAACTGAATCGAACTGGAGTCGATAAACTGATAACCGATGTTATTTTATGAACTGAAATCGAAAAAAACTCGAACTGAAAAAAATTCTGACAACTAAAATCGAAATTCGAACTGAAATTGAAAAACAATAAAAAACTGAAATCTGAATTCGAATAGATTAAAAACAGTTTTGCGTTTCAGTTTTGAGGAGCATTTGGATTGCAAAAAAATATAAATAACGAATTATTTTCCTTTTTTTTCAACTTAACATTTGTATGGATTTAAAATATCCATTTATCCTTTAATTCGATGTGGAACGGCTTTTTTCTCTTTTCAGATTGATTTTAAGTCCTCAAAGAAACAATTTGTTGCCCGAAAACATTGACAATATTTTAATTGCTCGCTCTAATTTTAACATGTGAGTTTACAAGGTATTTGTATTTTGTATATAATAAACAGAGGTGCATTTAATTGCTTTATTCTCCTTTCTAATACTATTATTAATATATTTTATACGTGTCATGTGCTTTAAAATTTAATAAGTGTACGAATTAATAAAACAATTCGAATTAAAAGTTTTTGTTAAAACTTTATGTGAAAGAAATAAAGCGAAAAAGTAAAAAAAAAAAGGTGAGTGTTTCGTGCTGATTCAGTTGGCTATAGATGCTTACATGTTTAATCATACAAAAGTAAAGATAGTTAGTAAAGCAAATTCTCTCTTTGAAAAACAGAAATCGAATGCAAATACAAATATGAAAAAACTGTACACGCTTACAACATGGTATCGTATGTGGTACATTTATTTCATAATTAAATATAAATTATTAATTGAATTAAATATCTACAAAATTGCCTCGGGATTGGCGACATAGCCTATTGGGAATGAAATGATTGCCATACGTACATAGTACCTACATGTAGGCGTCGGGCCTACATAACAACAAGAAAACAAATTTATTAATTCGAGCAAAATTTTCCACTGCTGACTCATGAAAAATTACATCAAGGCAAAGGTCAACCACCTTCGCCAAATCAGCAATTTATACTAAAATACGAAGATTATATTATAGCGGCTCTCGCTCGGAGCTGTTGAGGGTTACAGCGAATGCTTTAAACGGGGAAGATGTGCTTTGTCTTCCCTAAAGTTCTGAGTGAATTCCTTATAATATAAAACCTAATAACTATAAAAAGGATAGTCCTATACCTTCAGGTGTTTAGAAAGTGACTGCCTATATTAGTTACATCGAGTTAACTCATCGTGTAGCTCCATCGTAACGGCCCTACATCGAGAAAGATTCGTCGCGCCCTAGATCGAAGCAGAAGCGGGGTCCAGCGAAATAATAAGGTAGGGCAATTTCTTTCTTTACCATTGGGTAGTCCAAATCCCGAAAACAATTAAATATAAAGAGGTCCTTTGAAGACCTACATATACATAACAAACTAACAAAAAAACATAGGGCTTTTGTCGTTCACTCTCCACTGAAGTCTGCTGGAAATTTCCAACGGATGAGGGTAACAGGCAATCAACTCATAGCCCTATATAGTTTTTCATAACAAATATAAAATTAAATCTGAATTTGTCAATAGGGTGCCCCCCCAAAAAGTAATATAAACAGTACAAAGAAATTCTTAAAGAAATCTGAAAAAAATTGGAATCGAACTTTAAATTGAATCGAACCGAAAGATATAAAACTTGAATCGAAAAATAAACTCAAATCGAAAAAAAATTGAAAACTTAAATCAAAACTGAAATCGATATTTTCGCAAACTTAAACTGAAATCGAAAACTGGACTTAAAAATTTATCAGTTTCCCATTCCTGGTGCTCTCATTTAAGTATTGCTGCAAGATGGCTCACTTGAACATTCAATCAGTAATTCCTTCTCTTCAGAGGAGATATCTTCTACAGATTCCTTCCTAGGTGGAAAATTTCGATCTCTTTTCATTCTTTTATCAGCTTGTATAGATCGAAGTTGCCTTCTCTTTTCTCTCTTTTCAATTCTATCAGATTCAGCTTTATCAATTACACCCATGAACATTTTTCTTTCATGTCGTTGATCACTGAGGAACAATCTTTCAATTGGTGGAAACTTTGATTTGCTTTTGCAGTGACAATTGTGGAAATATTTGCACTTGCATGCTGCAATGTCAAATAATTTATTTGTCTGGTCTTTAAATTTTTCTATTTTGGCAATGTATACAGCATTCGATCTCCTTTGCCTTTATGGTTTCAGAAGGTTTCTATATTTGTTTTAGTGACTTATAATCATCTGTTGCACTCTATCATGAGAAAAAGTTGGGTTAGATGCCTTACGCCATACTTACTGTAGTTTAAACCATTTCTCCAGTAACTTTGAATACAGATAGATTGGTTTATGAAGGTATAGAACGATGTAGTTCATGACAGAAAGTTGTACTCTCTCAAAATTTCTGAATAGATAGGCAGTACATTTGAACTTAAATCCTTTGGAGCACTGAAAACAGGACGCTTCAAATCTATTGTCGTCTTCCAAAGATTTTGTGTAGACATTTTAAGGCTGTTTTTAAGCAATGAAGACCCAAACTTTGTTTAGAAAATTGGCGTTATTTATCAGATCAATTAATATTACACACAATGTTTCTGAAATATCTGAAAAAATTACAAACATTAGATAAAGCTAGAACAAAACCCAAATTTACCACACACGCCTCACAGAAACACATACGCAAGAGTGACAACTTGTGAAACTAACAATTTCTTGAAATATATACACCCTCTGTGGTAGACCTAAATAGCCTGAGAATAAAGTGACATTTGGCATGAATATTGTTTGAGCTGTTTGGCAACATTTTCACACAAAGGTAAAGTGCACTTTTAAAAAAAAAGGTTTTCTCTCCATCGTACACTCATCCGTCTTCCATGAGGAGTCACAGAGGAAATTCTATAATTCAGAATTGCCAACAGTCTCTAATCAATGAACAGCAAATTGCTGATGAAAATTTTAAATTATTGAGGCCTGAGGTGGACACAAAGTATTAAATATTTTTGTAAATACTGTATATGTACGAAAACTTTTGTATTTAACTTTTTTACGTTTTACATTATATGTTGGAGTTGAACTAATTTTATTACTTGTTAAATTTTTACAAACGAACGGTAAACTTTACATAACTATCCTATGCATGGTATAAAAGATAAGGACGAATATAACTGAAATACTTCTCTGTACGATTACTTATGTGTGCCTCGGTATATATGTACATACACACACACACACACACACACACACACACATATATATATATATATATATATATATGTATATATATATATATATATATAAATATATATAAACATATGTTTGGCTTTAGTTTCAGTTAAATAGTTGAAATAACGTAAATATTTATCAGATTTTTTCTAAGGAGAAAATATTTATAAACGTTTAGAGCTTCGCATTTGAGAAAACATTTTAGATAGTAATAATGCAAAAAATTTATGACAGAACATTGGCAATAATTGTTTGCTTCCTCGAGGAACATAACCCCGTTTTCAACATCCTCGGCAAATTGGTTCCAGGTTCTGCAGTGAATAGAAAATATTAAACACATTTATATTACGACTTTAAATAATATAAAATAATTTTAAAAAGAACTGAATTTCAGGAACAGGGGCTGTGGGTGAAAAAGATAGGAATCGGATATAATTAATCTTTAAAAAGGAGATTAACTTGTGTGATGGAAGGAACTGAAATAAAATATTGTTTTTTTTCGAAGAACGAAATAGTTATAAATGGATGGGCTTTCACACTTGAGAAAAATTGTATATAAAATAATAATAATAATAATAATAGAAATATTGGTACTTTCCTGTTATCTCGGACCCCAGACTTTTTGCCAGTTGCCAGACTTCAATTTTGACAGAATATTTTCATTAAAACTAACGAAAACATCACGACTTAACCTAACCTTACCAACTAATTAGGTTAATTGAATGTCTGGTTAGGTAAACTGTACGCCCTTGATAATTGGTTAGGTTAAGTAGTGATATTTTCGTTAGTTTTAACGAAAATATTCTGTGTCAAAATTGAAGTCTGGCAACTGGCAAAAGTCTGGGGTTCGGAATAACAGGAAAGTATCCAAATATTTACTTAAGTTCGAATATTCTTAAACATTCGTATATGTTTACGCCCCGTCTCACTTATTATTAAGGTGCATATATATATATATATATATATACACCAGGATGAACAGCTGAGTTTTGCTGCTCGCCGCCTGCAGTCACCTGGTCTCGATCCCGGGGCCGATGAATTCGTAGTCGGCGACGCTAACCACTACACCACCAAGGCGTGTGTGTATATATATATATATATATATATATATATATATATATATTATTTCTGCCAGGTGAAGGTGGCACGTGTTTCTTTTGAAGCAGTGCCAATATCTGAGTGAATATATGCCGCACACTGTATTTCTTTAAGTAGGAAAATCGCGGCGTATGTCAAAATAAAGTAAATAAAACAAATCAGTTAAACATATACATCATTTTTCCGAGTGTTTTCGTTTCGAAAGGAAATTAGTTGCCCATCAAAAGGCAATATCCTTCAGCTATTCCTCACGGCCACACTCCCGGGCACGAATCAGTTAGAATCTACAGCATGCACATCCCCATCCTCCGGAGTAACGAAAAAACGTTCACTTTCCCAGTTTTTTATTCAAACCAAATACCTCTCTTAATTACCATTTTTAGTTATTTTTCGGGCACCATCTTTCACCTACTATTAGTAACATGGCAACGGCCAATAAATTACTACAATCTTATGGTTACTGTAAAAAAAAAAGGAACAGATAAAGCAAAGGCAATTTGGTGTGACCTCTGCCAAATTCAAAAAAAAAACAGGAAACGATGAATAGGGAAGTAGAAACAAAGAGAGTACCAACACACAAGGAGCGAGAATATGAATGAGAATATAAATACAAATGCAACAGAGAGGTAAAATGAAACACAGGCAAAAAACTTAATCGAAAAAGTTCAAACAGAAAACATTAGCACCAATAGGAAAAAAAAAGTAGGAAATCAAGAAAGTAGACTGAAACCGTCAAAACCAAAGGCCCCGAGTAAAATTGGGGAAGAAATCATAAGCAAATATTATGTGAAAGAAAATTGTTGGTATAAGGGAGGACAATGTATATATGAACACCCTCCTTTGTGCAAGTTCTTCTACAATAAGGGGCACTGCAAATTTGGTGACAACTGCAGATTCTACCATCCAGAAATTAGCAAGACCAACGCGACATACGGAACCTGCCAATACGGGAAAACCTCCTACCACCATCATCTCCCGACAAATTCAAAAGACAAGGTTCAAAGGACAACAGGAAGATGTAAAGAAAAATATGTACACCAAGAGAACGTCCAGGTCGTTAAAATTGAAGGTATAACATCATTAGAATCGAAAGTACGCAGCTCAGTACCGCAAGGAACAGTGTTCGCCCCGCTCTTTTTCATTATCATGCTAACAGACATAGACAATGAAGTAAACAGCAACAGTATAGTAACATCCTTCGGAGATGATCCAAAGATCACCATAAAAATCAGCGATGCAAAAGAGGTGGAAACCTTGCAGAGGGACACAAATAGAATATACAAATGGTCAGAAGAGAACAACATAACATTTAACACGGAGACATTCCAACTCTTCAGCTATGGTAGAAATGAGGAACTTAAACAGGCAGCATATTATGCCCTGGAGAGGCAGGAAATTCACAGAAGCACAAAAGCAATCGATTTGGGGGTTATAATGATCGATGATGCGAAATTCGAGACACAAAATCAGAAAGCGATAAACAAAGCCAACACAAAAAAAAGAGTCGCGGGACAGGTACTAAGAACGTTCAAAAGAAGGGACACGACAGTGATGATTCCCCTGTTGAAAACACTGATCATACCAAAATTTGAATACTGCTCAGCCTTCCTGTCCCCATACATAAAGGAAGAAATTAATAAACTAGAAGATATTCAGAGTCATTTCACAGCCACGATCGATGGCTGGAAAGAACTCAACTACTGGAAAAGACTACGTAAACTAAATCTGTACTCCCTGGAAAGAAGAAGAGAGAGGTACACCATAATATATACAGTGTACATGGAAAATGATCGTAAAACTGGTATCAACCCTCAAACTAAACCCAATTACCATCCAAACAACACTGGAAAATAGGAGAGGCAGAATGTTTAGTGTCCCCAAATTAAAGGCCCAACAAGGGACTTCCTCAACACTGAAGTTAAACAGCTTGGTTGTCAAGGGGACAAGGCTTTTTAACCAGCTTTCAAAGGACCTCAGAAACGTTACAGGGGTCAATGTTGCAGTCTCCAAAAGAAGACTAGATGCCTAGCTAAGTGCATTGTGCAGTGGAGAGCGCAAGAGAGCAACTCGCTCCTCTACCAAGCCAGGCAGAGATGCGGGGGCCACCAGCTTGACCTTCGCGTAAAGAGAGACCAACGCATGGAACTGCTACGAGGTGAAGAGCTATAGATATGTATATATATACAGTATATGAGCTCTCGTTTAAGATCTGACCACAATTGTTTATCATGAAAAAACAGCGTATAATTTTGTCACTCGCAAACATAGCTGTACTGAACAAGCTTCAGCTATTGAAGTTCTATTACGCCTATGTGTGTATGCATGTATCTGCGTGCACTCGATGCTGTGCACTCTAGGTTAGGCTAGGTTATTTTTATTTTTATTTATTTATTTATTTTTCAGGTTAGGATAGGTTAGGTTATTTTTATTTTTTATATTATCAGGTTAGGTTAGGCTAGGCTAGATTAGGTAACTATACTATATAGTCATAGTAGCATTGGGGCAGTGGCATAATAATGGGGCCAAAGGCGACCGCCAGTGAAAATGCCAACCCCCACCTCCCCATCAAAGAAGGAGAGAACCTACATCAAGGTCCAAAGTTTTCGAGATGCTTGGACACACTGCGTTTGAAAGATTGGAGATGCTAGACATAGAGAAAGATGAATTGACGGAGGGTGATCCAGAGTTGACCGGTTGAGTAGATAAAAGCTTGAGAATACCGATTAACCTTTGCGTTAAAAAATTGGACATAAAAGGGGTGAAAATGTGTCGAAAGTGTATATATATATATATATATATATATATATATATATATATATATATATATATATATGACACAGACAGTGCAGATAGTGCAGATAGCTGGTGAGGGAAGCTATATTTATGGGACCTCTTTGCGAGTGACCCGTTGCCCACGTCGGGCTAGCATCATGAAAAGAAAAACTATGATATTTGTCATTTACCATTACTTATTCGGACTATAGTGGATTTAATTATCCCAGAAGAGTTCCTTGTTCCATGCACTGACTGTGTGTATCATAAAAAACTCAGGGGACCATTCTGAGTTCATTCCCATATATATATATATATATATATATATATATATATATATATATATATATATATGTATGTGTATATATATATATATATACATTATAACTGCAAACACGCAGTGTTTTGCAGTTATAATGTGTATAATGTTACGGCATGCGGGAGGTGTCCCTTTGGGGCATTGGTTTCTGCGCGCATGTAGAGGAATTACGACATTTGATTGAGTGAGGCCCGTGGTGTAATGGTTATCATATCTGACCGGCAATCGGAAGATCCCGGGTTCGATTCCCGGGTGGTTACCTCATTTTTTCATTTGTTTCGTTCTTTCGCTCTCATCTTGCGCGGGATATTCTCCTATACAAAGCGTCGTTCTTTACGTTAATTATACTGCGTGTTTGCAGTTATAATGTATATAATGTTACGGCATGCGGGAGGTGCCCCTTTGGGCATTGGTTTCTGCGCGCATGTAGAGGAATTACGACATTTGATTGAGTGAGGCCCGTGGTGTAATGGTTATCATATCTGACCGGCAATCGGAAGATCCCGGGTTCGATTCCCGGGTGGTTACCTCATTTTTTTATTTGTTTCGTTCTCTCGCTCTCATCTTGCGCGGAATATTCTCCTATACAAGCGTCGTTCTTTACGTTAATTATACTGCGTGTTTGCAGTTTAAATGTATATAATGTACGGCATGCGGGAGGTGCCCCTTTGGGGCATTGGTTTCTGCGCGTATGTAGAGGAATTACGGTATTTGATTGAGTGAGGCCCGTGGTGTAATGGTTATCATATCTGACCGGCAATCGGAAGATCCCGGGTTCGATTCCCGGGTGGTTACCTCATTTGTTCATTTGTTTCGTTCTCTCGCTCTCCTCTTGCGCGGAATATTCTCCTATACAAAGCGTCGTTCTTTACATATATATATATATATATATATATATATATATATATATATAATCTTTGAAAATTAAAATCCAAGTCTATAAGCTCTCCCAGTTCCAAAACTGATGCGAATCGGAATTCTGCTGCAGTCTTGTCATTCAGATAACTTTTGAACTCAATTCATCGCTACAATGAATGTTTTTAACTGTTCATTCGTATCTCTTAATGGTGAAGGGTGGAAACTTTGATTCAATCGCTGTTTACTTCTGATCACTCGCTTTATTCTCCTCTTTTGATGGAGGAATTATTTGTCTGATTGAAAAGTTTGTTCAAATTGTCTGAGAGACTAAAATATTCTTGTTTATCTTCAATCTTCATCATCAGGAATCTTTCTCTGCGAAAAGTGATGCAAATTGGATGATGAAGCGTTTCCCAACTGTTAGTTGTATACACGTTACGGATGCGGTAAATGAAAGGTTGTGGAAATAGAGGGTGTTCATAAATTACCTTTATAAATTTAGTGCAGTTTCAATTGAATTTGTAAAAATAATTTATGGACAACCTGTACTGTAGATCGAGCTAGTATAAGTATAGAAATATAATCCACTGTTTTTAAATATCTAAATCATATTTTGAGCTACGTTATCGTAATATTACAACATCACTTTCAGTTAGATATGCGATGCTAAGCTACTTTATGTCTGTTCGGTGGTTGAATGGGTGACCGTCGTTCTTCTGTGCTCGGATATGCAACCCATAGATGATTTATTTCCTTTGTATGTAAAGCTGTAGGTCCCATCCGTCACATGACCTTTACCGTTACGAAAGGTAAATAACCCCCAACATTTTCACATATTAAATGATATGTTTTGTAACTAGATCTCTCTCTCTCTCTCTCTCTCTCTCTCTCTCTCTCTCTCTCTCTCTCTCGCCCGACAGCCCCGGCTGTTCGGGAAACGGATCGAGCAAAAGGGCGGTGTGAATAGGGAAGGCTCCCTCTGTGCAGTGCTTTTTAATGCTAGGTCGATTAGGAATAAGTTTTGCGAGCTACGGGCGCTCTAAGCATCAGAATACCAGGATATCGTTGCTATCACCGAGTCCCGGAATCATACTGATCGTAGGGACTACGTTGGGGAGTTCGAGATTCCCGGGTATAGAATGTTTCACTAATATACGTGACAGACACGTTGAGTCCGGTTGACTGCCAATTCCGATCGGAACGGGAGCTATTTGGCGTCGATCTGAACGTGAGAGGGACGAACTATAGGTTAATCTTGGTGTACAGACCTCCGCATCTCCTCCTCGAGGACGATACAGCCCTGTACATCGAACTCCGTAGCCTGCTATGGGATAGGGTGTGTGTAGTTTTAGGAGACTTCAACTGTCGCGGCATGAAGTGGGAAGACAGGACTGCTGATGCCGAAGGGAGGAGGCTAGTTGACTTTGCTGATGAGAACCTCCTGACTCAGTGGGTCAATGGGCCTACACGAGGCGAAAGCGTTCTAGACTTAGTATTCACGACCAAAGACAACCTCGTCACTGACCTCACCATTGACGAATCGTTGGGTGGGAGTGATCATAGTCTGATTAGGTTCTGTGTCTACGTCCCTCGGGTGAAACGTAGTGACTCTAGAGGCAGTAAGCTAGATCTACGGCGGGCGGATTTTGTTGGCCTCCTGGATAGCGTAGAGGAGATGGGGATAGAGGTCGGTGGCGATGTTGAGAAAGTATGGAGTGCATTTCGGGACGAGTTTATGGTGCAATCTGCTGCCATACCCTCAAAACCGGTCACCCCTGCTTCAACGCAGCCTAAGTGGTTCAGTCGTGACATTGCTTCGGCTATCCGAAATAGGAAAGCTGCGTATAGGAGGGCGAAGGCCAATCGTTCCCACGAGAACACTGAGTCGTATGTCCGCCTGTGCAGAGAAGTGAAGACGAAGGTTAGGCTAGCGAAACGTAACGAAGAACTACGGGTGGCAGGCTTCTGCGGAATGAGTATTTTGTGGGAGTGTTCACCAGGGAGGACATCCGCGTCATCCCCGAGCCAGGCGTTAGGCACGAAGGTGCTGGCCTGGATAGTGTTCGTTGTACCGCGACAGTCGTTGCTGATAGAATAGACAAACTGAGCGCGTTTAAGGCTCCTGGGCCAGACCAGTTCCTCCCCAGAGTGTTGCGGGAGGTGCGCGACCAGGTGGCTCCCAACCTGGCTACAGTCTTCAACAAATCGTTGGAGACGGGCCAGGTGCCTGGTGACTGGAGGGAAGCCAACGTGACCCCTATCTTTAAAAAAGGGGATCACGAAAGTCCAGGGAACTATTGTCCCATTAGTCTCATTTCGGTTGTAGGTAAATTATTAGAGGGGATAATAGCGGATAGGATCGTTGAAAATTTGGATTCCTACAAGCTGCTTGGGGACTCCCAACATGGGTTTAGACGGCATAGGTCGTGTCTCACCAACTTGCCGGGTTTTTCCACGTCATGTTGAGTGTGTATGATAAGAGTAGGGCAATTGATATACTTTATCTCGACTTTCAGAAAGCCTTTGATAAGGTACCTCAAAGCGGACTAATGGCCAAAATGCCCGCGCTGGGTATAGGTAGGGAAGTAGGTAGGTGGATTGAAAACTGGCTGAAGAATAGGCAGCAGAGGGTTGTAATTAAAGGGGCTCGTCCGGGTTGGCCCTCGGTCACTAGCGGGGTTCCTCAGGTTTCCGTTTTGGGGCCACTGTTGTTTATCATTTACATAAATGATATCGATGGTGGCATCGTCAGAAGGATCGCCAAATTCGCTGATGACACCAAGCTTAGAGCCAATGTTGGGACGCCCGAGGCGGTCGAGCAACTGCGTGCGGAACTACGTTGGAGAGGAGAGTGGTCCAGAAAATGGCAAATGCGGTTTAACTTGGGTAAATGCAAGGTGATGCACATTGGCTACGCCAATCCCAAGTCGGACTACTCCATGTTGGTGAGTATTATCAAGGCCACTGATTTGGAAAAGGACTTGGGTGTGCTAATTAGCAGCGACCTTCAGTTTACCAAACAGTGTGTTGAGGTGGAAAAGAAAGCCCAGAATTTGTTGGGTTATATCAGAGGGCAATTTCGATTTCGGAACAAGGAGATTGTGCTCTCTCCGTACAATTCTCTGGTTCGGCTGCACCTGGAGTATGCTGTGCAGTTCTGGTCGCCTACCCTCAGGAAAGATATTGAGATGCTGGAGCGAGTGCAGGCGAGGGCCACAAAGTTAATCCCTTCCGTTAGGCATATGGGCTACAATCGGCGCTTACGCGCCCTGAATTTGTTTTCGCTGGAAACTCGGAGGCTGCGCGGTCAACTCATCGAGATTTTCGAGCTCTTACGCGGGTTCAACAATGTCGATTTTAGAATCATGTTTAGTTTCAATGATAACCCAATTCGCAACAATGGTTGGAAGTTGGATTTGAAACGGTTTAGGACTAGTGTGTGTGGGAATTACTTTATGTATAAAATCTGTGACACGTGGAACAGGCTACCTTCAGAAGTTGTGAACAGTTCTTCTGTGGATGTGTTCAAGAAAAGGTTAGACCGAATCTTCCACACTATTTGAGGGTGTATGAATTTTTCCGTGGCACCCGTTGCCATTGGTACCTCCTCGGTATGGGCCTCAAGGCCTTTTGAGGTACTACTTTTCCTTGTAACTCCTTGTAACTCTCTCTCTCTCTCAATAATCAAGGGATCCCTTCTGAATCAAGGGATTTTGTAGAAGAATTTGAAATGGTAGGTTACAAAATGTTTCACAAAGATAGGAACGGAAGGGAAGGCGGCGGTGCACTTTTGTATGCTTGTGACTTCCTGCACCCGGTAAACAGTAATATCGTATCTGCTCATGAAATGTTGGGAATTGATCTAAACCTAAATAATAAAGTAGTGCCTCTACTTCTAGTATATGGGCCACCTCACTACCCCGTTGAGAAGGATATAAACTTGTATAACCAATTAAGCAGAATAGTGAATAATAAGATCAGTGTGATTTTTGGTGATTTTAATTGAGGTACTTTGGTATAAATTGGGAAAACAAAACAGCTGATGTTGAGGACTCAAGACTGTTGGAATTTGCCGATAATAACTTATTCAGTCAATGGGTTGACGGTCCTAGAAGGGGTAATAATAAACTAGACCTCATATTCACGAACGAAGATGACCTAGTCTCTAACCTGACAATTGGTGAAAATTTGAGTAACAGCGATCATAATTTGATTAGGTTTGACCTCAGGGTTCCAGTTAATACAAGCGAAAACACTCGTGAAAGACTGGATTTCTCGAGAGCAAATTTTGAAAGCTTCCGAAGTAGTTTAGAAACACTTGAAATTCTAATAAGTGAGGATGTCATTTTCACCTGGAGCTCATATAGGGATCAATTTCGAATATTACAAAACACTTTTTTACCCACTAAAATAGTTTCCTTGTCAACAAAGTCGCCGAAATGGTTTAACAATGAAATTAGCAGTGCTATTACGGGAAAAATAGACCCTACAAACTACTTAAGTCACATTTCAACCAGACTAATTCAGAAAACTATATAATCCTACGTAGGATGGTTAAGTCCTTAATAAGATCAGTCAAACGTGATGAAGAAGCTACAGTTGCCTCCCTCTGTAAAGTTAACTCTAAAGAATTTTTTACCCATGTTAATAGCAGAAAGCCAATTAAAAATTCTGTAGGCCCGACTAAAAGATAGAAATGGCGTACTGAAATTCGGTGATAAAGATATAGCTAATACGTTAAACGAGTTCTTCGTTACAGTCTTCACGGAGGAAGACACAACTGAAGTGCCAAGTCCTCGGATTACATATGACGGTGATCATCCCGTAGAGACCATAAGTTTTATGAGAAATAAGGTACAGCAATTAATTGATAAGATGAATAAACACAAATCACCTGGCCCCCACTTATTTCTTCCAAGGGTATTAAAAGAGGTTAGCCACAATGTTCTTGACGACTTAGTAACCACTAGCAAAAGGTCGGCGCTACGCGCCGATTTTGCTCGATCTGCGGTGCTTCGGCTGGATTGTGGGCCTAAGGCGTATTTTATTTTGAACATCAGTAGCCCTTTATCTGGCTATCATTCCTATTCCTCTCACCTTGGGCCTCAGTAATTGGGGTGCCTGCGGCATTCCAGTTACTGGCAAACCAATTATTCATTCAATAAAACTACAGAAAAGAACGCAGCCATGAAAATCTAAAGCTTCACAAATCTTAATACAATGAGCTCGGATTGAAGCTTAAGATTTTCATGACTGCGTTCATTTCTATAGTTTTATTGACCAAATAACTGAACCGACAGTAATTGGGGGCCCTGCGGCCCGCCAAATCATAGTTTTCATTGTTTCGAGTGCATCAATAGCGTTGCCGGGGTGGATGATGAACGCTATATATATATATATATATGCCCGGTTAGGTAAACTGAATGCCCGGTTAGGTTAATTGAAAGCCCAGTTAGGTCAACTGAATGCCCGATTAGGTTAATTAAATGGCCGGTTAGGTCAACTGAATGCCCGATTAGATTAATTGAATGCCCGGGTACGTTAATTGAATGCCAGGTTAGGTTAATTGTACACCCTTGACGATTGGTTAGGTTAAGTCATGATATTTTCGTTAAAGCCAACGAAAATATCACGACTTAACCTAACCAATCGTCAAGGGCGTACAGATGACCTAACCTGGCATTCAATGAAACTAACCAGGTATTCAATAATTTTACCATAGGTTTAGAACGCTATATATGTATATATATATATATTATATATATATATATATGCCCGGTTAGGTAAACTGAATGCCCGGTTAGGTTAATTGAATGCCCAGTTAGGTCAACTGAATTCCAGATTAGGTTAATTAAATGGCCGGTTAGGTCAACTGAATGCCCGATTAGATTAGGTTAATTGTACACCCTTGACGATTGGTTAGGTTAAGTCATGATTTTCGTTAAAGCCAACGAAAATATCACGACTTAACCTAACCAATTGTCCAGGGCATACAGATGACCTAACCTGGCATTCAATGAACCTAACCGGGTATTCAATAATTTTACCATAGGTTTCGTAATGATCTTGATGACGTCATTTAATGTTTTAAAATTAATTATTTAATTTATTAACACCCACGTGCACAACCTCGGGACCTACTCAATATATGTGTGAAGTTTCATGTTTGTAACTGCTTCCATTTTGGAGTTATGGCTGATGGCTGGAACACACACACACACACACACACACACACACACATAACACACACACACACGTGTTTTTATTATTATTATTATTATTATATATAAACAATAGACTGTTACAAATTTATAACCGAAAGACTTCAGAAAATCAACAATTTTTGATAAAGAAAAAGGGAAAATTGGTTTTGTAGGCCTAGGGGGTCCGAAATTTTCATAAAATGGAAAATAATTGCTATGTTCTTACTTACAGCGACAGGCATAATGATATTAGGACACCTAATAGAAATTTTGTAATATTTTAAAGTGGGGAAAATAAATAATTTTCTAAAAATGATCTTCAACTATAAAAGCGCATCTAATCAGATAACTTAATTAACGTATTTCTATGACAACTAAAAAATAGAATGATAAATCAATATCCTATCAAATTGTTTGTGTATACGTGAAATTATTTGTACAAAAGCCACAGTAATAAAATGCACAAAAGTCACGGTAAATAATTTCGAGTGTGGCTCGTTTAACTTTAAACTCGTGTTTATTTAAATTGCCCGTTTTAATTATGTAATTTTTTGTATTGAATCGATAAAGAAATCTTTTGTGAATCGAAAAATGTTAAAATTATAACAAATATCAAAATATTTTGTATAAAAATCATTGAATTTTAAAAACATCAAAATATTTTGTATAAAAAATCATTGAATTTTAAAAATGCATGTCTGTTTTTAGTTTTTTGCAAAAAGTTCGTTATGAATTTTAAAAATATATACTTTTTTAAAATTGAATCGATAAATAAATCTTTTGTGAATCGAATGATATTAAATGTTTAGTAAATATTGACTTATTTTGTGCCAAAATTATGATTAAAAATGAAAAATTAAAAATGCGTGTACAGGCATGGGAACAACTGTACCCCTAAAAGGGGGAAGGAATTATGTTAGGGATTTTGTTTAAGCATGGGGACTGCACAATAAAAAGACGCATCGAATGGTGAAAACCGCATTGTTCTACACCAATTGTAGCGACCTGTAGGTGTGTAGGTATGCGAAAAAAACTGTTACGTATATATATATATATATATACATATATATCTATCTATATATATATAAGGCTTCATTTCTGAAATAGTATATTAGATCTGGAACCAACTTCCCTCAGAGGTTGTTTCCAGTCAGAGTGTAAATGTGTTTGAAAATAGGCTAGACGAAGTACTGAATACTCTCATGGTTTAAGGGTAAAACATAACGTAACTCTGCAGGAGTTCGCTTGTACGGTGTTTCTGTGGGCATGCTAATTAATTGTAGAGCTTTTATATATTCTCCACTTTCCTGTGAAATTTCCTTAGCTACCTTTCCATGGTCAAGGTATTTTCTTCAACCTTTTTCCGTACCTGCCTGTGGCAGGGAGGGAGCGGAGGGTGGGGAAAGAGCCTTATACTTTTCTATCCAATTTTCTACTACTGCTAGGAGAGTTGAAAGAAAAATAAACTTGTTTAATAAGAGGAACCTCCCAGACTGGACCGGAAGGTCTTTGAGGCTTCCTCTTGTCCTTGTAACGCCTTGTAACCCTCCCTCTCTCTCTCTCTCTCTGAGAAAAGGCGTCATTTTCTAACGATGAAATACAATCAGTTGAGAATCGATGGTCTAGTCATAATAAATGCTCAAACTGAGACCAATTAACCTCGATACACTTCTCAACTCATCGTTTGAGTCCACATCTTACCTGGAACAGATAAAACAAACGGTATTGATACATTATAAATCACTTTCCCCTATATGTCCTGACCTTTGGTCCACCCTGCATATTATCTTTAATTTTATTTTATTTTTTTTCTTTGATTTACCGCCGATTCGTACCTACAGAAAGCGGTACATATCTCGGCGAGGCAGTGGGTGGGTGGTGTTACTGAGTTGGGGATGGTAGACTGGGGGAGTGAGTAAGGATCAGTTGCTGGATAGTGGGTAGGAGGGGTATGGTCTTAGACGCGATGGAGCAGACGGGAGTGAGTGAGGAAGAGGAAAATCGCTTCTGTTGAAAAGTGGGGGCCTTCGGCGAGTATGGAGCGTAGACGGTTGGGTATGGGATTTTCTGACAAGAGAGAGAAACACCTGCGACGAAGAGCGGACAGGTTTGGGTATTCCACCAGGAGGTGTATGACAGTGATAGGGGAATGGCAGGTAGGGTAGAGCGGGGCTGGCGATTTCGCCATAAGGTGTCCGTGGGTGATGCGGGTGTGGCCTAGGTGGAGACGGGCTAGAATTACTTCTTTATGGCGGGAACGGTGGAATGAGGAGGTCCAGTATCCTATTTGTGGTTTGATCCTGTGGAGTTTATTTTGTGTGGCCTGGTTCCATTCCCGTTGCCATATGGAGCGGAAGTGGGAGCGGAGAGTCGGGAAGAAGTCGGAGAAGGGGAGGGGTCGGGAGGAGGCCGGCAGTGAGCAGGCCGTCTTTGCCGTGCAGTCCGCCTCCTCTTTACTCTGGATGCCGACAAGAGCCGGGACCCAGCAGAAGACGACTGTCTTGTGTGCGCTTTGGGAATCTGAATAAATGACGAAGGAGCTGGCAGAGTGGGTGCACACAATGTCGACGGCCTCCCTAATCGCGAAAAGTTCCGCCGAGAAAACGGAGGCCTCGCGGGGCAGGCTGACGCCTCGGGAAAGCGGCTGGGACAGAATCACCGCTGAGGAGGCGGCACCAGCCTCCGAGCGGAGACCATCTGTATAAATGGCGACTGCGTCCGGGTGTTGGGTTGCGTGTTCACGGAAGAGTGACCTGTATACTGTGGCGCTCGTGGTATTCTTCGGTAGGACACACAAGTCCCTGCAGAACTTGATAGGGGTGAGCAGCCAAATGGGGATAACTGAGGGGGCGGGCATGTTGAAAAGGTCAATGAAAGAGCGGACGACTTCAGTGAAGTGCCAGCTCTGTCCCTGTGGTGGTAGTTCAGAAACTCCCATGCCCAGAAGCGAATAAGGTAGCCTCTGTGCACGGAGGTATGTCCTCATGAGGAGTAGACCCCGTCGGAGGGCGAGAGGGAGATAATTGCAGTCCACTTAGAGGCTGGAGGCTGGGGAGGAGCGGAAAGCACCGGTGGCGAGGCGGAAGCCTCTATTAAGGACCGGGTCCAAGATACGGAGGCGGGCGTTGGAGGCTGAACCGTAAACTGCACTGCCATAGTCCAGCTTCAACTGTACCATGGAACTGTAAAGGCGAAGAAGAGAGCGTCGATCTGCACCCCATGTGGTGTGGGAGAGGTGATCTACGAGAGCGAGGGAACGTCGAAAGGATTGCTTCAGGTGCTTGAGACGGGGAACCTAGTGGAGCTGTCGGTCTAGGGTCATGCCCAGAAAACGCGTGGAGGGTACCACCTCAAGAAGATTGCCATATAATGTGACAGAGGGAAGAGGAAGGGTTGCGGGTCTTCTTCTATGAAGAGCATACAATTGGACTTGGGGGTGGAGAGACGGAAACCCACCGACGTCGCTCACCTTTCCACCCGCTAGATGGCGAGCTGCATTTGCCGTTGAACGACGGACGGTTCTCGCCCTGCGAAGTAGATCGCAAGGTCATCCGTGTAGATGGAAGAGCGGATGGTGTCAGAGAGGACTGAGCCCACCCGGACTTTAAAGGTTCGGGAAGAAAGGAAGCCCCTGATGAAGGTCGGCATGGCTCCGACGAGGCCCAGATGTCGGAGCTGGCTAAGGATCATTGCCCGACGGGTGGTGTCATAGGCCTTCTGAATATCGAAAAAAATTTATAATACAAACTGTCCATTGTCGAAGGCATCCTAGTCCGGTTGCACGGGGTGGGAACCCTGCATTGTTTGTTATAAAGCACATCTTGACATATTTTGAAATCTTATACCACCCCATTCAAGAATCCATCGGGTGTACACCTGGCCCCCGCTTGGCTTTTTCAATATGGCCGCCAGTTTCCAAGATGGCCGGCGAAACTGAAAAATCCCATATCCTGGTCAACACTTGATGGATTTTGATGATCTTCGTGTCATTTCTAGTGGATTTTAGGATGATGAGTCGATCTGGAGGGGTTGCAGATACTTTGGGAGTCGTTTTGACCCACATTCATCAATACTCAAGGTCAATGGAGGTCAAACGCCCCCCAAAATAAGGAATATCCCATATCCCGGGCAGTCGTGGAGATATTTTGGTGATCTTACTGTCGTTTTTATGGTTTTGGGCGAGACTGAGTAGTTCAATGGGCACATGATAACAGTAGGATATCATTTTGCAACTCTATGGGTCAAGTCAAGGTCATTTGAGTTAAAGTTTGGTCTTGAAATATGATAATGCCACAGTTGACATCACTGTATTTGCTTTATTTCAGTGACAATTTCTACAATCTAGCTAACTGCTGAGCACTTAACATCTTTTCTGCAGATAAAACCAGATCATAATGCTTAAATGACATAACCCACATTATATGGATATGGATATTCGGATATAAACCACAATTTATGCTGAAGTGTAGGGCACATGCATTCTATGGTAGGTTGCAAAGCTACAAGATATGACCTCGTAAGCAAAACAAAGCTCACACTTAGCTGGGTGATTGGCATTGACAACTTTGATGCAGTTATTCACATTAGGTAACCATTTATTGGGGGCAAATATCAAAAGACATGGTTGTGTCAGGATCGTCAGGATCATCAGTCTGCTCTTCGTTTACGTTTTGGGTCAATGGATTGTTGCAATCCAAGCCGCTGCCACATGCACAGAACATTGTGCAAGGGATTCCGCGTCTCATGCAGCCGCAGCGACTCCTGCTGCATGCTGATTGTGATTCACACCCACATCTGATTAGCTTCAGAACTTCATCTGGCGCTAAGCACACTCCCTCACCAACTGTTTTTGGGATGAGAACTCTGTTTCGTCTTTCTCCCACCCATAATGCACAGGATCAAGTGGTGGTGGGTCACACTTTAGTGCATCGAACCAATTCGCCACAGTGTAGTGGCCGCTGAGCACATTTTGATGGAAAGCTTCAGTTGTTGGTGGTAGAGAACATAGTTTGGGTGTAGCAGTTCCCGACTTCCCTGTCTTCTGAGCCCATACTCTCTGACGACACTCAGTAAGAGATGAGGATTTCTTATCCCCATAGCATGCAAAAATGAACGCTGTTGCCTCTTTCTCGATATGGTCAAAGCATGCATCAAGGGACCCCAGCTTGTCTAGCTTCCGACCCTTCTTGGCTGTGGCAATGGCAGTGGCTTTGCCGATGCCATGTATTGCTGCAACTTTGTCACAACCACTCAAAGCGTGTAGTTTGAGGATTTGTGGGATGATGTCTTTTTGCTGGGTTACAGTTGCTCGGATGTCCACTGATTTTCTGCCACGCACTGAAGACTCCATAATCATGGGACAGCCTAGTTTCTTAAATTCATAGAAGTGAGTCAGCAAGGCAAACACGTCTGTGTCATCACAAATGATGGAGATGCGGGCATCAGAATCTTTCTCAGTTTGTGCGATAGCGTGTTCTGTTATTATCACGTCAGCCTCTTCATGAGATGATGAGAGCTCCAATGCTGCTCGACTCTCGCCTCGCACAATGGAAGTCGGTATGGTCTGCCATCCTGCAAGCACTAGCTCATGGTCTTGGGTTACAGTTGCGAGACACTCACTGTCAGCAAGGATTTGCTTACAGAGCAGCCTGTTTAGTTGCTCCTTGTTCGCGGTGCACGTGAGAACAACATCTCCTGTAGGCAATGGGGTGTTGAGGTCTATCTTGTGAAACTCTGCTGCTCTTGCTTCTCATTGCCCGAGTGCTTGATTTCGGAGAGAAATCATAGTAGCGATCAAAAGCTGGTACTACAGATGCATAAGAAAGATGTTTCGGTCGCCATACTTTGAAGGTTTGGATAAATGTAGCAACTGTGCCACTAGCAGGCCAGTCGACTGTCCACAAAATAGCTGACACATCCATGATAACAATTGTTGGTCGACCCCATGTTCAAGAGGATGTTTCCACTCCCAAGTTCTGCTTGAATGCGGACTTAGTTGCAGTTCTCATTAAGCCATCTGGTTGGAACAGTGCGGGTGGGTATGCCGCAAGCTCTGTTGAGAATACATGGGTCAAATCAAGTTCGCGTTCGCTCATCAGCAAACCGATGACGCGTGAATAAATCGCTTCTTGGTCCATAACCAAGTGGGCACCCACCTTGATGTTTCGTTTTACTTGCAAAGGTGATGACATGTTTGGAAATGGTGCCATAAAAGCCTTGTGGCCATGATTACTCGTACTTTGCCAGTTGCGTCTTTCCAATACTAACAGCTCTATCGGCATTGGCATCTGGAGATGCAAGCTGCCCTGTCTGAATATTGTATAAGTTGCCTCCTGGATGTGACTCTGGATCCATTGGGTCCATGCACTTAGAAAGGGAATCATGAAATGATTGGCGATCTTCTCCATCATGTTTGATGCGACCTCCTGCCTCCTCTTTGCGGTACAGATGGAATGTTTCTAGGTGCTCACTCATATCTAGGAGGTCAGCAGTCAGACTCACACGAGCATTGAGGCTCTATACCCATGTGGCCATCACTTGTGGATTTTGGGTGTTACCAATGACACCACTAGGGCCCTTCCCACGACGCATCCAGGTACTCTCCAGGAACTGGTCGGTTGGCACCCCATTCCTGAGTCCATCCATGTGATGCATAGAACCTTCTCTTCTCATAAATGCATCTAAGACTTCTTCAGGTAACCACGTCATAGATCGAACGAAGAAGAGGCCATATCTACTGTAGTTGTGATGCCCAGCAGCGAAGAAATATGGGAACATATTTTCAGCTGTTTGAATGGCCAGAGCATAATCACCTTCATGTGTACTGCGCGTGTATTTCATAATGAAAAAAGTTGGCTTGATGATGATGTCAACCCACATACGAGTTGTTCTGCTAGCAGAGGCCAGTTCTTCAAGGACTTGCTCACCTGGTATATTCTCCATATTCAGCAGTCAAAAAACAATTTTGGAATCAGCACAACCAAGACGTCATCAAACCACCAGGTGGGCAGCACCATCAGCAATAATCTCAACAACCTGAAAAAAATAAGAGGAATAATTAGACATATTGGAATTCACCTTACCATGGGGAAAGTAATCCCTGATTTCATTTTAAACCTATATAACTACTAAGTCTCGCCCAAAACCATAAAAACGACGGTAAGATCACCAAAATATCTCCACGACTTCCCGGGATATGGGATATTCCTTATTTCGGGGGGCGTTTGACCTCCAATGACCTTGAGTATTGACGAATGTGAGTCAAAACGACTCCCAACGCATCTGCAACCCATCCAGATCAACTCATCATCCTAAAAACCCCTAGAAATGACGCCAAGATTATCAAAATCCATCAATTATTGACCAGGATATGGGATTTTTCAGTTTCGCCGGCCATCTTGGAAATTGGCGGCCATATTGAAAAAGCCAAGCGGAGGTCGGGTGTACACCCGATGGATTCTTGAATGGGTTGGTATAAGCTTTCAAAATTTGTAAAATTTTGCTTTATAACAAACAATGCAGGGTTCCAGTAAAATCAGGGTCTGTGCTACCGGACTATCCTGTATGTGTCGGCTGAAGAGCAGGAGGGGATCAGTGGTGGAGCGGAATTGTCTGAAGCCGGATTGGGTAGCCCGGAAGGAATTGTTATTTAAAAGGACGAACGATAATCGCGTAGCGACCATTTTTTCAAGGATTTTGCAGGCACAACACGTCAGGGCGATTAGTCTTTAGTTCTACAGATCTACAGAAGCTAAGGCTAACAAAGACCCTAAGATCCACTCTAAGGTTAGCCCGAGAGAAAGGAAAGAGTAGGGGGTTAAGAGAAGAGAATAAGGGGTTAAGTAAGTAGCAACACCTATCACTCGTGGGTTAACATTCATTCAGAAAAAAGAGAAAAAAAGGCTCACCATCATCATCCGCCGGCCACTGCCGACAAGTCAGAAAAATAGTCGGAGAGAATAGGAAAGATTGCAGAACGGTCCTCTACTCCATAGGGGTGAAAGATGAAAAGAAGTAAAATAAGAACGCTTACAAACCATGCAATACATTCTTAACTCAGAACAACACATTCTTAACTCAAAGCAACACATTCTTCCAGCTGTTGCAGATCCTCCACTCCATAGGGAGGTAGAGGATGCAGCCCACTAGGCTGGAAAGGCGTGAAAGACAAAACGAAGTAAAATAAGAACGCATTACAAACCATGCAACACATTCTCAACTCAAACACTATCATACCATGCAAACTACAGACATGTAATAAAGAGAGTTGCAGACACGCAAATAAGGAGAGAAGAAGAAAAAAGTATAAAGAATAACAAAAAGTGGGTTAATTTAATCAACAAGCTACAACTAAGTTCGTGTTAGTCTAAATTTTTTTTCTGACATATTACATGCTAGCATGTCACAAGCTGGTATTAGACGTCAACAGACTCATCCCAGATTACCACCCACAGAGCTCCTGTTGCCAATTGTATTTTATTTTAAACAACGTTAATATTTTTAAAATGCCTATCTAGACGGTTTTTAAACACATTAACGCTGATAGAGTTCACGACGGGCGCGGGAAGATTACTCCACTTATCAATTACTTTAAACGTAAAGAAAATTTAGCGAAATTAGTAATGAAACGTCTGCCACGCAACTTAAATCCGTTATTACGAATATTGCTATTATCGAAAGTGAACAATTTGTCAAAATTTACGTTATCGATGTTATTAACGATTTTGGAAACTTCAATAAGCTCCCCCCTTAATCTCCTGGTTTCAAGTGAATGCAAGTCTAACTCTTTAATCCTATCTTCATAAGGCTTGTTGCGCAATGACGGAATTAGTTTCGTGGCACTACACTGAACCTTTTCTAACCACGCAAATACGGGCACCAAAACTGAACGGCATATTCTAATTGAGGCCTGACTAGGGACTTGTAAAGGGGCAATATAATATCCTTCGATTTAAATTCGAAATTACGCGCTATGAAGCCTAACATCCTATTAGCTTTTGCGCAAGACTGCAGGCACTGGTTCCTAACTTTTAAATCCTCAGATGCACGTACGCCGAAATCTACTTTCTCGTCAATGCTCGCTAACTCGCTATCATCCATCGTGTACGTGTAATTATTGTTACGAGAACCTATATGCAAAATTTTACATTTCTCTACGTTAAATTGCATCTGCCACTTATCCGTTCACTCCATAATCCTATTTACATCGTCTTGGAGCCTATTTCTATCGTTCTCGTTAACAACCTTACCGCCTATTTTAGTATCGTCCGCGAATTTTGACACGTTACTGGTCAATCCTACATCTATGTCGTTAATGTAAATTACGAATAGCAATGGGCCTAACACTGAACCCTATGGGACACCGCTACCTACATCGAACCACCCCGATTCACTACCATTAACAACGACCCTCTGTCTCCTAGCACGAAGCCACTCCTCTAACCAGATAGCTACCTGACCGCGCATACCGTGCGCTTTAACCTTCGCAATTAATCTTCTATGCGGAACTGTATCGAACGGCTTTTTGAAATCTAAATAAATAACGTATTCGCCTATCGTATTCGCGCACTGTTTCGTTATAAAATTCTAACAAATTAGTTAAACAAGATCAATGGCGTCGATACCCATGCTGACTACTATTAATCAAATCTCGACTTTCTAAGTGATCCATGATACGATCCCTAACTACAGATTCCAAAAGTTTACCGACAATTGACGTTAAGCTAATGGGCCTATAATTGCTAGCTACTGCGCGGTCGCCTTTTTCAAAAATGGGCGTGACGTTGGCTAATTTGAAGTCTTCATGAATAATCCCCGTTTCGAGTGACTGATTAAAAATATTCGTTAAGGGGCCTACAATAACGTCTCTCAAATCTTTCAAGTGTCTGGGATAAAAAGCGTCAGGGCCTGGAACCTTGCTAACTTTTAGCCTATCGATATGATGCGCAATCTCACCCTCGTAAACAGTTATTTCATCCAAAATAGTCTCGCTACTAAATGGAACGATATCAGTCACGTCGGGGACATTATTTACGTCTTCTACGGTAAAAACTGTCGCAAAAACGTTATTGAAAATACCCGCCATCGCCTGAGCGTCAGAAGCCAAAGCACCATTAACATCCACTAGAGTGCCTATGTTATCTTTTATCGGCTTACGATTATTGACGTATTCAAAAAACTTTTTTGGATTATGTTTACTATCCGCATCTATAAATATCTCTAAATTACGCTTAGCATTCCTAACTGATCTTTTCACCTGACGTCTAAGCTCGATATATCTATTAAAGTTAGCTGCCGTGCCATTGCGCTTATGAAGTCTATTCACTCTGTTACGCTCGTTTATGAACTCGCCTATTTCCCTAGTCCACCACTTGGGCCTACCATGATTTCTAGCGGGCTTGGGCCTTCGAGGAATAAACGCCCTTTCAATATTCATAAAACTTTCTTTAAACGCATCCCAATGCAAATTAGTGTCATTACCCAAAAATAAGTTATCCCAGTCCACTACTCTCATCCTATCCGCAAAACCATCAAAATTAGCCCTACGAAAATCAGCGACTTCTATTACATTAGTATCCTTAGTATTTTCTATCAATAACTTAAACCTAAGAATTTGATGATCACTACATCCTAAACTCTCGCCTATTTCTAAACCTTCGACTATATTTTCGCCGTTCATCATCACCAAATCTAAAATATTGTTACCGCGCGTTGGTTCGGTAACCATCTGTCGTAAAAAATTATTTTCCATGAACTCAATCAATCTCAAACCCTCCTCATTACCAGTAAAAGTCTCGTAATTAACATTAGGGCAGTTAAAGTCTCCGACAATTATACTATTCCGATTGTCGATAAAGTTACCAAGAAGTGAGTAAAATCTAGTATCGGTTTCGAGGGGTTGAACGGGAGGTCTATAAACAACAACAAAATTAAAACTAATACTACGCGCCCTAACTTCAACGCATATCGCGTTAATTGCTGCCGGAAAATCTATCTTAACCTCGGTCGCCCTAAGGGAATTACGAATGTACAGCAAAATGCCGCCACCAATCCTATGTAATCTATCATTAGTATAGAGTTTAAAACCCGGTATATCAAGTTCCCACAACAAGTCCCGAGTCACGGTATTTAACCAAGTTTCAGTGATAGCAACTATATCGTAGTTGCCGGAATAAATTATCGCCTTAAATTTATTTAATTTATTTCTAATACTACGCGCGTTACAATAAAAGACGTTCAAGTTATTTTTTTACCACGGGCCGGCTTTTTAAACTATTTTTCACGTCGGGCCCGCGTTCCCCTGACCCACAACGTTTAAAGAAGGCTTCGACCTATACAGCTTTCGTACGTTTTCGTCAATTAACCTACCTAGCCTAGCATTACCTATTTCATTAAAATGCTAGGCTAGGATCACTGAATTCTGACCACAGCTTTACGAAGGGTACATTTTCCTCAGCACAAATCTCTTCTAATTTAGTATTCAAAAATATCGTTTTAGACGTAATTCTAAAACCCTAACCGTGCCTAGGGGTAATACCTAGAACTAAAGACCTATCTGACCTCGCCTTTACGGACCTACTTAACACCCTATATCTCTCCAAAAGGTCAGGCACTCTCGTATAGGGCCTATACGAGTCGTTGCCCCCTACCATCGTCACCAACATCAAGTGACGGGAGGCAACGTCAATCCTATCCACTTCGTCTCTAACTCTGTCAACCCTGGCCCCTGGGAGACAGACCCTCCTCCTTTTGGTTGGATGCCGTTCAACGAACTTTTTGTCCATATGGCTTACTAAAGAGTCCCCAATTAAAATAGTTTCCCCTTCACTCACGTCCCTTTCCAAATGGGCGAAAGGGTTCGAAACCTCGATATGGGGGGGGGGGGATTCCTATCACCAAACGTACGCGGCCTAGCTCCACCCTTAACTTCTCTAAATCCCTCCCTATCTACTAATCTCGGACCAACCTTAACCCCTTCCTCAACTCTATCCAACCTTCCCGATAAGCTACCTAAACTAGAAACTAGGTTACGCACCTCACCCTTCAAATTACTGACGTCTTCAACGTTAGTATTAGTTCGGCTTTCGTCAACCGTAGCCCTACCCCTACCCTCATCAAGCGTTGCAAGAATTTCCGTCACCTCACGTACACTGCGTTTTATGTCAATTATTTCCTCCCTTAACTCGCAGAAGAAACAAACTGATCTCTCGGTAATCGCTATAGGACCGCCGTTATAATCTTTAAAATCCGAATACCACCGTTTTACCTCACACATAACACACGACGCTTTCTGCGACGGCATCGCGCAGTTAAAATTAGTTTATAACCGTCACACGTTTAAGTTAAATTAAGCCGGCACGCTATGAAAACTTCTAAATCGCTAAAAACCACTAATATTCAAGTACCTAAATTGAACACAAGGTTATAAAATTCAGCACTTTCCAAAAGTAAAATTATTAGCAATATGCAAAAGTAGAAGCAATATCAGAGAGCTCAGGAAATGCGTCCGTTCAGTACGGAGTCTGTGGGGGTCCAGGGAATCTTTGCCGGGTTTGGGGATAGGGATGAAGTGGGCCTCCTGCCACCTGGAGGGGAAGGCGCCCTCTATCCATATGCGGTTGTATAGGTCTAGCAGGAAAATTTGTAAGGTAGTGTGGATGTGCTGGATCATGCCGTACGGAATACCGTCCGGACCGGGACAAGGGGATCGTCGAGAAGCCAGTGCCACCTGTAGTTCACGCATGGTGAACAACCGATTGTAGGTGCTGTCTATGGACGGTGGAGAGGGGCTATTGTTAGGGGTGGATACAGAACCGACTGCAGAGGAAGAAACGGCGGCGAAGGTAGAAGCTAGGTGGTTTGCCACCGACTTGGGCTCGTATAGGAGTCCGTCGTTAGTCCGGAGGACCGGGGGTCAGGAGGGGACATGTCGCCCCCCGCCACCCCGTACCTTCTTCCAGATGGTAGCTGAAGGTGTAGTGGCGGTGACGCCGGACACAAAGGCACGCCAAGAGACTCGGCGCGCTGTCATCATTGTGCTGCAGGCGATGGCCCTGGCCCGCTGCATCTCCGTGCGATGGATGGGGAGTCGCGTCCGGTAGAAGCGCCGAGTAGCCTTCTTCTTGGCGCGCACGGCCTCCGCGCACTCCAGGGTCCACCAAGGCACCCGTCGGGCGCGGGAGTAGGCGGAGGATCGTGGGATGCTAGTGCTTGCAGCCGCTACAACGACGGACTCGAAATATGCGATGCACTCGTCGGCGGATGGGAAATGGGGAGTTGTAAGGGTTGTATATGTATTGTCACGGAAGCGGGCCCAATTCGCGTTGGTAGTAATCCACCTTCTCGGTACCCGAACGGTCTGGTCGGGCTGAGTGAGCGTGAGTTGAATGGGGAAATGGTCACTTCCATAGTCCTCTTGGAGGATTTGCCATGTGAAATCTAGAAGGGCATCTGTCGAAACGAGGGACAGGTCTATACAGGATGAAATGCAGGTGGTGGCATGATAGAATGTAGGAGAGCAATCATTGAGGCACTCGAAGGAGAGCTCGATCATGACAGTAATCAGGGTTGGGGCCATATACGTGGAGTGTGTGTCGCCCCACAACACAATGGGTGGCGACTATTGAAATCGCCAAGTAGTAGAAAGGGCCTGGGGAGTTGTTGTACGACCTCCACCAGGTCATCGCGGGAGACTTGAGCGTCGGGAGGGAGGTAGATCGAGCAGACGGTGTACTGTCTATCCAGAGAAAGCCGGGCGGGAATCACCTGTAATGGGGACCGGATAGAGAGATTGTGGAAGGGGACTGCGTGGTGTATGAGAATGGCAGCCCCCATTCGAGTGCAGGTAGGAGACGGGGTTGCGATGCAGGAACATCCAGTCGGGCAGGGCATGGGCCTGGTCTCCAGGATTAGCTCCTGCAGGCAGACACACACCTGACGGGAAGTGGAAATCAAGAAGTTAAGGCCTTCAAAGTTTGCGAATATTCCTTTGCAGTTCCAGTGTACTATTGTGGTTTTCGGGGGATCTAATAGTTGATGAAGGGGGATGGGTAAAGGTGTAGGAGCTAGGAGGTTGGAATGTGAAGGGAAATCTGGGGTTCGCGAAGATGACGGATGGGTCAGGAGCATAGCTGGCTATCTCCCGTTCATCAGAGAAGGAATCGGTCGGCCAGTCGATCTCCGCGGAGGTTGCGGGATCGAGTCGGCCGAGCGAGACCGGAGGCGTGGATCACGGCAGTCAGGGGACCGTCGTGGGCTGAGAGGGTCAGAAGTGTTTTGGTGCGCTTCTGTGTTCGGGCCAGGAGGGGGAACTTTACTTTCCAAAGTGGCGCCTCCCCGCCTGTCCGGGGTCTCACGGCGGACCCTGGGTGGCGATAGGGGGTACCAGAAGGACCCGGCGGGTGGGAGGGAGGGAGTGCTCAGGGTGGCTGACAAGGAGGGAGCCGGGGATGTTGGGGGGGCAGGTACTGTTGGGGTGGAAGGAGGTGAACCCGAGTGGTCTCGTGGAGGGGTAGAAAAAATGGCACTAGGAGGCAAGGGCAGATTCATGAGACTCATGGGCGCGGCCAAGCTCCCCTCGGCCACACCGTGTAGCTGCGCCAGGGCCGCATCCACTGGACCCTCGGGAGAGAGGATGTTGTTCAAATTGGGTCTCGTCGTGGGGGTGGTCATGTATTTCGGCAACTATTGTCAGAGTAGTCTGTGGGGGTAGAGTGGTGGGACTTCCGCGGTGAGGAGATATGGTTCTTGTAGACGAAGTGGACGGTGTGAGGATCCGAGCCGTCTTCTTAGTTCTAGGGGAAGAGGGAGAGACACGTTGAAAGGCCGGAGGGTCTGGCGACTCACATCGGCGTCTCCGCCTCGTCGGCTTGCTCCAGGCGGTAGGTTCGTGCGTACACAGAGATTATTGGGAGGGCAGGGTTTGAGGTGGATGGGGCCTGGATGTCCTGGTCCCAGACTCTTGGAGGATTTGTGGCAGGTGTGGTGCGTGAAGAGAAGGGATGGTGGGGGGGTAAGGAGACAGTCGGGTCCTGCGAGGATTTCCTTTGGGAGGGATAGGGAGTAGTGGTCGAGGGGGGTTTCAGCGGCAGGCCAGGGTGGCGTGCCGAGATGACAGAGCCGAGAGCAGCGGCGTAAGACACCCCCGGCCTCACCTCCCGACTCCGCACCCTGTCTCGTGCCTCACGTCGGCTAAGGAAGTCCGTTACTTGCAGGCCTCGGACCCAGTGGTGTAGTGCTGTGGGAACGCGTGGGAACGGCGTTCCCTTACTTTTTTTGGTAGACGGAACGGCGTTCCCTCACTATTTCAAATAAATCCGAACTTACAAATCTCTAACGTCATGAAATTTTAATTCCCACCCCTAGAAGAAATATGAGAAAGAATCATTAACTGCTTCATTTCTTTTAGCTTCGACTGAGGCAATGCTAGCCTATAAAGATCTGGTGAAACAGTCACCACGGCGTACCAGTTGTTAACTTTTTTTTAGTTAATCATTCCAGTTGTTAGCTATTTTTATTGATCGTACTGGATGTCGTATATCTAATGACACTGGAAATACTGCATCTTCAACCATGGAATATATCCTAATATCCAGTGCATATGACCTCAAAATATCCCTGAAATTGGTCAGATTTCAAAAGATTTCCCGGGGGCCTTACAGTGCCCCCGGACCCCCAGCTGTATGGGCTCGCCGCGCTCGCCATTGTCCCCCCCGCACCTGAGTAACACTTTCAAAATGCGTTCCATCACTTCTTTATTTAGCACTACACCACTGCTCGGACCTCCTTCTCGAACTTGAAGAAAAGGCATTCGCGAGATAAAAGGGGTTGTGCGCCTTCACAATTGGAGCATCTGGGTGTGTTGGGGCACCTGTCAGGGTGAGCGATTCGACAACAATGAACACACAGTTGATGCGGCTGTCGACAAACGGAACTATCGTGTTCAAACTTGTTGCATTTAAAGCAACGGGTCGGGTCTGGGATGTTTGGGCGGACAGAAACCTCGCATGACGCGCGGTCTCCCATACCCCATACAATGTGGTCGGGAGGGACTAAGGTATTGAAAGTAAGGAGCAGACTCGGGGTAGGGGAGGGGGTGCCTCCCTGTCGGGATGTGAAGCGATAAATCTTAGTGACTCCCTGGGGTGAGAGGTCCTCCAGGAGCTCGTTCACTGTGATCGACAATAGGTGGGTGGCGTAAATATTGCCCTGAGTCTGGTTCAGGCGAGGGTGTGGGGAAACGGACACCGAGCATCCAAGAACCTCAGTGAGGGAGAGTAGGGCTTTTGTCTCTGCGACTGAGCGTGATTTTATGAAGAGGGAGCCATCCCTCTGTGGGCGTACATCATAGCGGCTGGAGTTGCTGTGGCTTCTGATCGCCCGGAAAGTCCGTTCAGAGTTGGTCTGAAGGGACCCAGAGGTAGGCCAGATCGCCAGGAATTTATGGATACTTGGAAGGGAGAGGGAGGCTGTAGCATCGAAGTGGACTGGGATATCCAACGGTCGATAGGATGGCCGCGAATGCCGGCTTCCCCGTCCGCCGCGGGGCTCTCTCCGTGGGGAGGTGGGCCGACGGCGGGTGAGGGGGGCATATGGGGAGAGCAAGAAGCCTGGTTTTGGGGGCAAGTCCTGGGTAGAACTCGACTTCCTCGAAGGCGACTGAGGTGGGCTGGGGCGAGACCCCTGCTCCAGAGAGTGTATGTCCAAGGGCATATTCGAGGGACGGATTGGGGTCGGCAACGGAAAAGGAGAGTGCATGCGTTCCGCTTCCACAGGGGGGTCAACCCCATCAGGATGCTGTCTTCCAGTGGTAGAGGACTCGAGGGCCTGGTTGCCCACCACCCAAGTGTTGAGAGAAGGAGTAATCCAAGAATGAGAAGCAGTAGTCGTAAGCCGAGGGGGGGGAAGTAGCCATAGCAAAACAAAAAGAAAACTTCATCCCCGCGCGCATCCAGCCACCACCGACTCCAACAAGGGAAAGGCGAATCGTGGGCACACTCGGTCCCACCGCCAATAGATGTCACGCAGGGGAGAGACACCCGTACCCAGTCCCCGTGCCTAAAAGGCGGCCACTCTCATCCAACGTGCGGTGAAAGGTGGCAGGGACAGGGCCTAGGAAGGGGTCAAATGAAGGTCCAAAAACAACGCGAAAAAAAAAGAGAGAAGCTAGAAAGAATGGGTGAAAGGAGAAAGAAAGAAATAGAAGCAGGAGATCAGCCGGGTCCCCAAACGGGTCCAATGGTCCACGAGGGCAGAGAAAGCCCTTACACCGAAGAAAGATGCATTCCCACTTTCGCCACAGAGGGACGCGCCCTATCGCTCCGGATAAAGCAAAGGGATATTATCTTCTATGGTAACATCTTGAATCGTTCCAACCATAGAAAATGGTCTCTTTTCACCAATGTCGACTATTTATTATCTTCCACTTACACCAGTACTCCGGATATTACTAGCGTAACTTTTATAGTGGGTTGGGATTAAAGGTTAAGGATTATTTTACACTTGTGTGAATTTTAAAATAGTTTAATTTAAATAAAGTTTATTCATTCTTATGATTTATTCCGAATTAGTCTAATTATTTTTTAATTTAATTTATTTTACTTTTATATTATAACTCTTTTCATGGCGGTATGGCTTTTATGAGTCTCGTATATCTCTGTATCAGTAGTTCGCAATGTTTTCTGGCACAAGGGACCCTAGTGCCATCTGCTGTGCTTTCACGGATCCCTGTGGAGTTTCGTCCGCTGCTGTTTAACACCCAGTTCCGCAGCCCCACACCAACACCACGTAACTTCAAACTGAACCCTTACAGTTTCCGTAATAACGTAGTAAATCGTTAGCTTTTTCTTATCTTCGGTAAATTTAAAAGTTTCAAGTAGTTACTTTTGTAATTTTCATGAAATTTGTCGGCATTCCCGTTCGGAACAACCGGTCTCTCTTATTAATACAAGTACAACCAGTAGTGTGGGCGCAAAAGGAGAGAGTGCACTGCAATTGCAAGTGTTGATCAATGTTGCAAAGGAAATGTTACATAAAGTTATGCAACAAGGGGGATGGGGAATGTTGCAAGATGGTATGCTGCAAGGGGGAGGGAGAATGTTGCTTGATGTTATGCAACAAAGGGGGAGGGGAATGTTGCAAGATGTTATGCAACAAGGAGAATGGGGGATGTTGCAAGATGTTATGCAACAAAGGGAGGGAATGTTGCAAGAGAAACAAGGGTATGCAATTTGGAGGCGGAGTTATCTCCCAAGAGAAAAAGAGAGAAGTAGAGAGAGGAAGAGAGTTATTCGCCTGGCAGGAGCCAAGCGCATATTAAAACTTTAGCCGAGCGGCCGCTGTCTTAATATGTTCCAAATGAGCCAGTTGGCTTATGTGGCTGAGCTGCCAGTTTGCGCTATTTATTTAATTAAAGCATATATTCTGGCTTAACCAGCCAGTTGGCTTATCTGGCTGAGCTGCCAGATTGAGCTATTTATTTAATTAAAGCATATATTCCGGCTTAACCCGCCAGTTGACTTAGAAGGCGTAAATGGCTTGTTCAGGTGTACAGGTTCAGTTGCCAGATTGCGCTATTTATTTAACTAAAGCACGTATTTTGACTTAAACAGCCAGTTGGCTTAGAAGGCGTAACTGGCTTGTTCAGGTGTACAGGTTGAGTTGCCACATAGCGCTATTTATTTAATTAATGCATATATTCTTTACAGTTGGTTTAGAAATCCGTTTTAGAAGCTAGCCAATCGATATAATTAAATGCCGTGTACAACCAAAAGAATTAATTAAAACACCATTACATCATTCTGTTTATTTAGACGAATTAATGGAATCAGAACTATATAGAAAATAAATATACAATGGAATATATATGATAAAAAATAATAATAGCATAATAAATAAGAACAATGAATACATAATAAAAAATATACAAAACTGTATTATAACCATCAAATATTAGTACAGGAAATATATATATATATATATATATATATATATATATTATATATATATATATATAGTTATATTAAATAATTAAATATATTGAAAATAATATTATACGAAACGTAAAATCAACTGCATATTAGTAGAGGAAATATATATACACACACACACACACACAATTAAATAAATAAATATACATCAAAATACTTTATGTTCTATGGGTTATATTAAATAATTAAATATACTGAAAATAATAATATACGAAACGTATAATCAATTGCATATTAGTACAGGAAATATATATATACATATATATACACACACAATTAATATATAAATATACATCAAAATACTCTATGTTCTACGGTGCAAAACGCTAAACTCAGTAATCGAGTCTACATTCACATCGTTATTACTTTGTACTACATTGTAAAACCGTCCAAGCAACACTTCACCGTTTAAGTGACACGGATGCCTATACTCGACGTAAATGGCTTTCATATCGTTCAATACTATTTTTGTGCTCACTTTACATTCGGTTGGCAAGTTATCTTTAAACATGGCTAAAATACAATCAAAAGCACGCACAAAGCGGTCATCGTTAACCACATCATTATTAGAAACAAGTTTATAAACACTCCTTTCCAATCGAGGGTTTTTTCTTACAGTCCCGAGCTTTTCAATCGTGAACTCTTCTTCACTCTGCATAGCGGCAATTGAAATAATCTTACAAGTCGTAACGAAAGCTACTCACTATATAGAGATACAGCTCTTCAGGGTGAACAGTGTAGACAAGCTCTGCCCTGTACCGCTCAAGTGCTTTGTACCAAAGTTCAGGATATTTCGATGAATCTAAACCTTTTAAATATGCATCCAGCTCTAGACCATTCTCGCTTTGTTCATTCCTACATTCGATAAATCCGTCGAGCAAAGCGGTGTATGCGTATTCAAGAACTGTGTGAAAACAAATCATATCCGTAACACGAGCGTCTAATATAGGCTTCAGCTTGCGGAATCCGACGATTTCAAACATTCTGTCGAGGATGAAACGGTTTCGCGTAGGGACAAGAACGTCATTATCAGATGCATTCTTCCACATCAGTCGTATGTCAATGCATGGCTGATCGTTATTTATACACAACGTGCAAACAACGGCATATGAGGGGGCGTCACTAATCTGCTCTCTTCTTGTACCTACACTTGCAGGTATTTTATAACGGTCCTCTCCCCACTTCTCAACTATCACGAAGACTCTATTCATCTCCTCAATACTTAAATAAATGACTGCGTTTGTTGCTTGCCTGCAAATCGTTTCAACTACATAGTTAATGGTGCCGGTTTCACGCCTGAACACGCGCAATGACTTCGTGGGTTTGTTCGAACTCTTGTGTTTCGTGAGGTACACGGGTGGGCGGCTCGTTGGGGGAAGCGAGTCACACGATAAACTGCTGAAGCGTGTACAGACTCATTCGAACACTTGTACCCTTGGACAAACAGAATTTTTCGCCACATGAAGCAATATCGGCTTTAATGTTTTATCACTCACCAGACGTTCAAACTAAACATCTTCACAATCCGGTGTACTATTTGAGAGAAACATATGTCCACATTTATCTTTTTTGTTTAACAAGCGATACTTGTCTCTAAAGTCTGTTAAAAACTCACAGCCCATTAGCCACAACCTCACTACAAACCTCGTCATGATATATACTAATATAGTGGTAAAAATACTTAAAATTCTCCATGATGACAAGATTTACATTATCAACCGTAGGGTACGAGTAGTCGGTATGATGTAACATGACATAATATCGCTTGTCAACCACTCATCAACAAGACTCACTATCCATAACCGTTCCTTATCTTCTGAACGTTTTGCTTCTACTTCGCGGTATATGTGAACCTTTATAAAGGTTAGGTCTACAACATACTTCAATACATCGTTTGTACTATGAAATCCTACAATGGCCTCGCCAGAATACCCGTAGAGTATTTGAACATCTTGGTCCTTCGCACGGCTCAATGTACCCTGAAAAGTATCAAAGGAGCGGGGAACAGAGAGTTTTTCAGTATCCACTACATCTTGGCACTTTCCCGAATACCACTTCATAAACGTTGAACACGCAATATTAAAGGTTGCCATTACTATTTTTCTTCTACGCGGGAGAATAAATGTCTGAGTTCAAGGGTATGCAGAGGTAAACTGAGCACGCAGGGATAGAGATATGCTCAGGTAGTGGCAGAATTCACGTTGGCGATCTTACAGTGGGCGGAGCTTAGCTTTTTACTGTACACACACACACACGCACGCACGCAAAGGAGAAAATGAAACCTTAATTGAAACAAATATACGTGATAAATAAACATCAATAAACACATATATATAAATACAATCAAGGATTAAGGTAGCCAAAGGGTACGTTATAGGTACCAGGCGATCCGGACAACTGCCCCCGAGACAACTGCCCCCAGATAATTGCCCCCCGACAATTGCCCCCTGGACAATTTCCCCTTGGACAATTGCCCCCCAAATTGCCCTCATTAAGAGAAAAATAAGAATTAGTTTAATTTAAAAAAAATTACATTTAAACATTACAAATTTACCTGCATTCATTTTTAACGGAAAACCGAACTATTCTTACCGCCAGAAAGAATTAATGATGGTCCTTTTGTTTTTACGGACTGCGGAAAAAGTTATAAAAACAACATTTTTAAGTTGGAAATTAATAAATTTATTAAAAAAAGTACACTTTAAGGTGGAAAAATAGGTTAGGATAGGTTAGGTTAGGTTAGGTTAGGTTAGGCATATATTAATTATCGTACAAGTTTCTGAAATTTATTTTCTCCCGATAAACTTGCAATTTTAGTGTGTGATGTCAGTTAGTTTGTATTTCTGTTTTTAACCCTTATTTTCAGATAACAAATAAAAATTCCATGTTTTTATTTTTAGTATTTTTTACTCCTCTTTATATGCTAATTCTATATAGTTTATTCTTAGTTTCATTTACTTTTTCTTTTAATTGTCGGTGGCAATTGTCCAGGGGGCAATTGTCGGGGGGCAATTATCCGGGGGCAGTTGTCTCGGGGGCAGTTGTCCTAGAACCATACCAGGCACCTGGTAACGCTTCCTATAGGTGTTACGGCATACATTCGTGCCCATAAGTTCCTTCACACACCCCAGTTTCTCTGCCCGAAAATTGTGCAACCCTCCAGTCAGTTCGGGTGGCTGTTCACCCTCATCTTCCAAGCACACTAGATCCTTCAACGAGTCAAAGTTAACGACTCGACGGTTCGCGTGGTTAAGCGTGATACCCTTCGCCTTCATTATATACTTCATATCATCCCCTACCCTCACCCGTACCCCATAGGTTTTTGGCTCTGTTGACACAAACGAGTCTCGGTATGCACCATCACCATACTCATCCTTGATCTCGTCAGTTAGCTCTCCGAGGAATTCCCCAATAGCGGGCATGTATTCACCTTCCCTCGCTGTGAATATCACGTTATCTGTGTCAGCGTACAGCACCCTCCGTCCAAGAGAGTGTAATAGGCCCCAAAGTTTGATGCGGGCGTAGGCTGTTGTGAAACTGGCTACAGGTATGTTTGTAACCCGTGAGGTATCTGTGGCCAGTTCGGTGATGTTGTACTTTATTATGTAAGTATTACCTACATTCACGATCTCCATAACCTCTTTATCGGGAGCGTTGGCATAATTTCAGACTTCACTATAACTTTGTGCCAAATGCACGTTCCCTTTTCCGGTATTCTGTGCAAATTTCCCCCAAAGATTGTTTAGACACAATTTTGCACTAAAGCGCTTGCCAGGATTCTTAACAATTTGATGTCGGTCAAGCTGTATACCTTCATGGGCACGGTAACGCTCAATATAAGCCGTTTTTTTATCTTCGGTATCAACCCGTCGCGGATATCCTGATGCTTCGTCCTTATCCTTCAAAAAAGCGTTTATATATGGTGTGAAAAGGTTGAGTAGCTTCTGAAACCTACACACACCTCATGTATCTTCAATATTCTGTATCCATGGCGAACGGCTAGGGCCAGCTCAGGAATTGTATATATACACCTCTGATCTTACGCTGATTGGCTGTACGGTCACAATCACCGTTGTTCTCTTCTGCGCACTTTATGCACAGGGGAAACATAAGCTTGTGATCTATAACGACGGGTAAGATCGGCATCTATAAATCGCAAGGGGGGAGCACGTCCACGAAAGAGCGTCCAAAGTAGCGCTCATTCAAGTTAGCTGAAAACTCGATGGTTGATATGGTGGGACCTACCAGTTTTTCAGATGCACCTAAGGGGTACGGATTGTTCTTCATCACGTCGGGGTATAAAGTGCAGAAGTCGTAGTAGTGGAGTTTCACGCCCTCCGTAGGCGGAAAATATAGCTTGAATGGGTTTGTGCGCCATCCAAACAAGCTCTCACCGCATTTGAGGGGGTCCAACACCATTGAACGTTTGATGGTCCTTATTTCTTCACGGTACTGGGCATCTGTTTCCATCTGTGAATCATACTCATGCTCCCACACGATTTTGTGAGTGAACTGGGAGCCTATAAGTTGATCACGGTTACGGGTCCATGCGAGGCTGTCGGCGGGGGATCTTCCATAAAGGTCCCCTGTGACGGCACATTCAGCGCGCGGGCATCCATGCCACCAGCAGCCGTTAAAGGAATACACAGTCTTCTCACCAGTGGCTGGATCCTCACTTAGGCCGTCAACCCAAAAAACACGACCATTGACCTTAACGGGTACTTCACCCGTGTTGCGGGCATGTTTTATGTATACCCCGGTCTGTTGCTGTAGGTGTATGAGCCAGTAAATAGCCTTGTGCCCATAACTGCGGGGTTGTTTCTGTGAATGATTGCTAAGGTGTCTTTAGGCATGAAGTTATTCTTGAACACTGTAAAACATAATGAGGCGATCGTGGTCGCGACTTGCAGCGGATCGCATTTGAAACGGGTTATGTACATCCTTCTAAAGGCTTGAAAGCATACTCTAAGTACACGTACGTCATTCACGCAATAACGTTCACATTCATCGGCTATATTGTATGGATTAGCTTCATTAAAACTGTTGTAGTAGCGGTCAAAATCTTCACGCTCACTATCACTCATGTTGGTGTAGTTAAAGTAATGTTTGGGTGGAGGTAGTCCTACGTAATTCAAAGTTTCGTTAGTGAGGAATGTGTAAGGGAAATACCTTTTGAAACTTCAGCGGCTACGCCCATGACCTTGGGCAGCTTTGCTAATTTACAAGGTGTGAACAGCAGGGTGTCTTTAAACTGTACATTACCTCTTATCTGCATCTGTATTAGTTTGTTGCCTCTTTTCAAGGGATCACCTGTAAATATCGCAGACGACTCGTGTTCAAGCAGCTCCTTATAAAGGAACTGTGTGTCAAATTTCGCCCCGTTATGGGCAAGAATATACACAGTCATTTTTTTAACTTGTCCGCTAATTTGACAATATAGGATACAAAGAGTTTCACAGGGCTGTCGTGCATTCGTTTTAAAACGTTTGTCCGTTTTCCACATTTGTGGCACTCATCACACTCGACTCCATGCACTCATCACAGATAGTCTGACTTACGAGTAAATGTGGAATGACCTCTTTGGTTTCAGCGTTCGTGTAAGTTTCTATATCGTAGTACACGGTTATACAAGGGCTATTTTTAGGTTAGCATCTTTCATATAACATATACATGCTTCACTCCATCCGCCTTATATTTTTCATGACATGTAGAACAGTGAATTTCATCGCATTTATGTTTGAAATTCCCCCAATTATCCATCATGTGAAACATACCGCACTTACAAATCCTCATTTTCCTGCAAGTGCCATTTGATTTATGGAGCTCAAAGCATTTATTATTGAAAAATGTACGTCTACACACATTACATTCCCTCTTCTCGTTTCAACTACCTGACTTTCACATTTGGGGCTTTTACACTGCTCACATACCATGTAGCAATCCTTACAATGTTTCACCATATCATCAGCAAACTCGAGACAACCTTACACAAATCATGATGCCTTCCATATTTTCGACTTTTATCATAACTGGCGTAGAGAGCCCTTATGTTACGGATGGGGAGATACGATGTTCCTGACAATCCTAAAATAAGTAGAGGTCTTGTACGATCTCTCACGCTGCTTTTAAAAACATACACAGTCCTACGACGATCATCCATTCCAAATACGACTATACGTGCATTCATTTCCTGCTCGGCCCTTCTCAGTTCTTCAGGACCCATATTACACTCAAACTCAAGCTTACAATCTGAAGCCAGTTTACGGGCACGCTGCACAACCGTGGGCACCAAATTTTTTGCGTCCAAGTATTTAGCACAGTGAACATATGAGCTAAAATTATTGCTATAAAACCACAACCACGATCGACGTTTAAATGCTTTCTGTAAATAACCGGAGAATTGAAATTAAGAGTATAAGGTGTGGCACTATGACCCGCAACCCGGAATACTCTGTCAATATCTACCATGAAGTTGTCCATATTGAAGGATGTACCACTTTGAGAGGCTTGCATTATACGCCCAAGATATATTCTATATCTACAGCCGCCAAACGTCTGAACGGTATTACCACCCAAAAATCGTCCCCCTCATCTGACCCGAACCTGAAGGATAACCTCGTCCGGACTTCACGTTCGTCGCGGTTCTGAAGGGCAAACTCCACAATACGTTCAACTACGCGCCGCAGTCCGTTGGTATACAGGGACCCAGGGCCAACCCTGACCACGTACCGATTTCTAGTCAGGGCAAGGGTGGGGGTGGCGGTGCTCACCAACTCGAATGTTATAACATCCTCCACAGTATGAGAAGCTGTTGTGGAGGAATTACCCGGAACTGAACAATGGGGCGTATTTGAGGAAGGTACTATTGTGGGGGTTATGTCGTAAGACGTTGAGGGTTGGGGATCTATTACTGGGGTCCTAACAACCGGAGCAATCCTAACACGCTTTATACCTGACGTGGACGGTTCTTCATCATGCTTCCGCTTTGAACTGTCGCATGCTACAGGTGTCGCTGGTGAGAGTCCATCAGCGGGGAAGGGTTCTGTAGCTGCACGGTCATCGGGTTCGTCTGATTTCGATGATAGGGTGCTGTACATCGTCGTCATTCACGGTTCTGTGGAAGAAGAAAACAAAATATAAGGAACAGCACTCAAAATTTGTAATATTTTGTAAATGACCCATTTAGGGGTGTGACGTGTTAGAGATGGATCTGTAGAAAAATTCAGGTTCACAAGCCACTCCACATGTATTATATCTGGCCCTACAGGATGTGGAAAAACTGTGTTTATGCTTAAAATCATTAAAGATAAGGAGGAGATGTTCTCAAAATTTGTGCATAAAGTAATATGGTGTTGCTCGATGTATCAGTCAGTGTTCAACGAGTACCAAGATGAAATTTTGTTCCACAAGGGTGTCTATACCGTTAATTCGTGAAAGGTAATGAGAATACAGTTATTGTAATTGACGATCTCATGTTCGAAATGGATAAAACGTTTGCCGAGATATTTACAGTGTTCTCCCACCATCTAACATAAGCGTATTCTTCATCAGCCAGAATCTATTTTTCCAAAATAGATATATGCGCGATGTGTCGCTAAATACACAATATCTAGTCTTATTCACACAAAGTAGAGATGTGTCACAAATTGGGGTATTAGTCAATCAAATGTTCCCGAATCAGCGTAAGGAGTTTTTGGAGGTTTATAAAGAAGCCACAAACCAACGTTATGGCTATTTGCTTTGTGACCTTCACCCGCGAAATAAATCGCCTGAAACAGTTGCTAAAGCGACCAAAACGTTGATGTTGAAAGAAGAAAGGGTTCCTGGCTATTTTTGTACGGATGTGGGGAAAGAATTTATAGGTTGCGCTTTTCAGAACATGCTGATAGATTTTAATATCAGTTACTACACTAGCAGTTCTATACATAAGGCCTCTTTAGCTGAAAGAGTTCAACGTACCATAAAGGAGCGCATGCATTGCTATTTTACACATAAAAACACACACAGCTATATAAACGTTCTCGGGTCATTGGTATCATCATGCTACCGTTCACACCACCGTACGATTGGCACAACTCCTAACGAAGTTTTAGAAAGTGTTACGCTGCCAGAGGTGAGAAGAGATGGAGCACCGCCACCACACTCTACACATTTCAAAATCAATGATAATGTAAGGCTATCACGTTCGGGAAATAAATTCGCAAAGGGCTTTGAGCAAGGATGGACACGTGAGATTTTTAAAGTTCGGGCTATGAGACCTAAAGGCGAGATAATGATGTATTACGTTGAAGATTTGAATGGGGAAGAGATCGCTGGAGGCTTTTACCGCGGAGAGTTGCAGAAAGTGACATTTAATTTAGGAAAAAGTATGTTTAAAATTGAAAAAAAATTTGGCAGCAAAGTTTCAGGAAAGAGAAAAATGTACCTGGTGAAATGGCTGGGTTACCCAGAAAGCTTCAGCACCTATATAAAAGCTGCTGCAATAATGAAGCTTAAATAGTATGCAACATGGCGCCTAGCCACTTCTATGTCACACTCCTGTCCTCTTCTTCTCTGTCTGTACATCGTAACAACATCCTCGCCAAATTTGTGACATAACTCCACGGACCCATTGAATTGGAGCGTTATTCGTATGAGGTGGATTTATGTGAACTCCAGTTAGTCTCCAAATTTTTAACTCTTGGAAATGAGCAAATCATATTTCTGATCCTTAGAAGAATCGATGAGTGCGAAAAATTAGGCATAACCTTAGACAATACTATGCGTCCAGTCCTGTTCGGTGAGGAACAGTACTATAGCACAAATGTATCGCTATGAATCGGGTATTATGATATAGCCATGGACATTGTGATGGGGGTTAAACAAAAGCCTTGAAAAGTCGTACCTGACAAACGATTTACTTTTTGAAGTCGTAAATATAGACACGCCTGCATGCACATTGAAATTAAAGTCAACTCTTAGTAAAAATATTAAAGATAATGAGCTGTTCACAATTGTGGCTGAGGGCCGATATAGCGTAGCTCTCCAAAGAGATACCTTTCACGAAGCACAGCATGACTTGTCCAGCTTAATGTACCAATTGAAGATGGAGAAATTGGGTGAAAGCTCTCCGCCCCCAGACATGTGCTATATTTACAACAATATCTTAGAGCACCAGTTTGTTGGGGACACCGAGGCGCACCTGCTGCGCATTGCACACATCCCCAACCATAGAGGGAAAAGTTTGAGCATTACATATGACAAGCCCCATTATGTGAATGTTGCGACTAATCTATTAACCAACATCTCGATATATATAAGAACGATTGAGGGAAAAAAATTTCCCATTCGGTGATGGGAGCTTAGCAGTGAAACTACACTTTCGCCATTTATGTTGACCAGAAAGCCATTCACATCTATTCCTGAGATTTGTATAAATCTGGTGTCTGATCAAGAAGAGGGCGCGAAACCCGTTGTGATTCACATCATGGAGACGAATTTGCGTATTCGCCGAGTGAAATTAAGTTCGCCAAAACAAATAGAAATTGAGAAAGACTTAATACATGCCAATGTAAAATACCCAATTAACAGGGTACAGATCAAACTATACACGATGCCCTCCGGGTTGACCTCGAAGCAACTAGAAAACGTGGCCCTTGGAGTCTTACCTAAACGGATATTAATTGGAATGCAGGACCACGCCTCGACGAATGGAAAATATAAAAAGAGTGCCTTTAAATTCGAGAATTTAGGCCTTAAAAATATTACTCTATACGTAAATGGCATCGCTTTGGGAGGGACTATGATTACGGATTACTCATCAGACGCGGTGTTCCCGCTCTGCGTGAGGGTTTATAGTAATCTGGCTCATAATAGAGGTGGCTGTGATGAGCTTGGGTTTGGTGTAACGCAGAAAGAATTTGTCGAAGAATTTAACATTTATTCATTTGATATTACGCCTGACTTGGGAATATCTCAGTCAGGTTGGAATTTGCGAAGCCTATAGACGCGCCTATAAGTGTGCTAGTTTACCTTGAACCACAGGCATTAATAGAAGTTGATCGTTTCAGGAACGTGGTCACAAACTTTTAAAATGGAGGTGAATACACTCCAGAGAGTAATGAAAAGTGACCGTTTCACACGCTCAAAATTTAACAGTGGGTTTGCGAAGAATGAAATATTAAAGTTGCCAAGTACGAGAAACTGGTACGGGATTATCGTTAACACCGACATTGTGGGGGGTGAGGGGATTCATTGGTTTGCAATCTATTTTAAAAATAGGGAAAGAATGTACTGTTTTGACTCACTCGGCGCTCAGCCCTGGAATGATTCTGTGGTTGTGCAGTTTATCGTGCAATTACATGTACCTGTCACGTGGGAAGGGATTTATAAATTTTTAAAAATTATTCGATTTGTGCAACACCGAAATGAACGATAAAAATGTATGCAGACAGATAAAGAAAAGGTTCCGATATGTTACCACCCGCTGTATTGTGTAAAGGTGTATATCTATATTGTGTAAAGGCCTATTTGTAGCCATTAAAACTTATTTAATGGACACTGGTTCCGCTTTGTACATGTTTTCTGCCATTTAATAAATTAAATGAAAATACAATGTGTTTTGTTTTAAACCTCAAAAATACTTACGTTAGTTCCTCGATAACCTGGCACTCGCTGGAACGGATGTGAGCCAATACCTCGACTTCTGTGTTTACATATTCCCCTTTCATCAAAAGGAAAAGTAGCTATGACACGATCAAGTTCCGCATCGGTCCTATAAAGTTAAGTAAAAATAAAGAGCTACAATAAGAGAAAATGCCACGAATTTAAAAATTATAGTCAAAAGCAGATAATTCTTAAAAGTTTTGGTAATTTAAAAATCCTACTGCGGTGCTGTCTTTAAATTATCGAGAAAAATATTATTAAAGCTCCACCATATATATATATATATATATATATATATATATATATATATATATATATATGCCGAAATAATGACGATGAAAACAGACAATAATTAAAAACATAATGGGATTAATTTTTTACGTTGTAGAAAAATTCAGAATAAAGCTAGGTTAGACTAACTGCAAATTGCAACCATAAGCAGATATCTTGACAGTTTTCGAGTGCTAAGACATCGTCTGCTTGCAACTGGACTCGAGCCCGAATGCAATTCTTAATAGTTTTAATATTTCTAAAATGCTATCTGTAGAACTTTCTATAAATTTTTAAGTTATCAAGTAATATACAAATAAAAACACCATATATATATATATATAAGATATATATATATATATATATATATATATATATATATATATATATATATATATCGGTCAGGGCTCTTTCTCGTTTATAATAATATAACCTAACCGGGACATAATATATCCTACTATCGTTTATAGTATATCCTAACCGGGACATAATATATATATATCGGTCAGGGCTCTTTCTCGATTATAATAATATAACCTAACCGGGACATAATATAACTTACTATCGTTTCTTTAAGTGTTAATTAACTTATAAGTGCCATAATAATTGTTTTGAAAAATAGTTTGTGTTTATTGTCGGTTACCTCATTTTTTCATTTGTTTCGTTCTCTCTCTCGTCTTGCGCGGAATATCACCTATACAAGCGTCGTTCTTTACGTTAATTATACTGCGTGTTTGCAGTTAAATGTGTGTATATATATATATAGTAAAGAACGACGCTTGTATAGAAGACATTCCGCGCAAGATGAGGAGGGAGAACGAACAAATGAAAAAATGAGGTAACCACCCGGGAATCGAACCCGGGATCTTCCGAATATCCTAACCGGGACATAATATATATATATATCGGTCAGGGCTCTTTCTCGATTATAATAATATAACCTAACCGGGACATAATATAACTTACTATCGTTTCTTTAAGTGTTAATTAACTTATAAGTGCCATAATAATTGTTTTGAAAAATAATTTGTGTTTATTGTCGGTTACCTCAATTTTTCATTTGTTTCGTTCTCTCTCTCTCGTCTTGCGCGGAATATCACCTATACAAGCGTCGTTCTTTACGTTAATTATACTGCGTGTTTGCAGTTAAATGTGTGTATATATATATAACGTAAAGAACGACGCTTGTATAGAAGACATTCCGCGCAAGATGAGGAGGGAGAACGAACAAATGAAAAAATGAGGTAACCACCCGGGAATCGAACCCGGGATCTTCCGATTGCCGGTCAGATATGATAACCATTACACCATGGGCCTCACTCGATCAGAAGTCGTAATTCTCCTACATACGCGCAGAAACCAATGCGTGTTCTTTGCAGTTGAAAATGTATATTATATATATATAGACACAATAAACACAAACTATTTTTCAAAACAATTATTATGGCACTTATAAGTTAATTAACACTTAAAGAAACGATAGTAGGATATATTATGTCCCGGTTAGGTTATATTATTATAAACGAGAAAGAGCCCTGGCCCATATATATATATATATATATATATATATATTATGTCCCGGTTAGGATATATTATTATAAACGATAGTAAGTTATATTATGTCCCGGTTAGGTTATATTATTATAAACGAGAAAGAGCCCTGACCGATATATGTGTATATATATATATATTATGTCCCGGTTAGGATATACTATAAACGATAGTAGGATATATTATGTCCCGGTTAGGTTATATTGTTATGAAAGAGAAAGAGTCCTGGCCGATATATATATATACATATATATTATTTCCCGGTTAGGTTATCTTGTTATACACGAGAAAGAGTCCTAGCCGGTATATATATAATATATTATGTCCCGGTTAGGTTATATTGTTATAAACGAAAAGGAGTCCTGGGATTAATTTTTTTTGTAGGAAAACTCAGACTAAAGCTAGGTTAGGCACTTATAAATTAACACTGAATGAACTGCAGAATATAATCGCAAATTAATTACTTACATCTGTGCAAAATCGGTAGCTGGAAAATCGTGCTCCTTGCCGCAATTTTCTGTAACAATCTGCGTAGATGAAAGTTCATTCCGATCTGCAGCGCTGAAAATTAGACGCTTTGCCTGAGCATAAAAATCTTGATCTTCAAAAAGTTCGGAGTCGTGCAGCTGGCTCATGGGTGGTATTTCAAAAACACTAAGCAAGAAAAATCAATGAGATGAAAGGGCTCCCTTTTATAAAGGGGGCTTGTGACCAACCCACAACGCACAAACACTAGCTTCCTATTAGCTATCAGTGAATTTTGGGTGGGGCTTGACGCGTAGGCCTGCATAGCGGCCAAACAGAGGTCCTGGGCTCCGCCAACAGGGCTGTGATTGGCTGCCCCGTGAAATCTGGGGCGTGTCAGATATCCCCATTCGTGGAGAGACGAGAAACGCTTTGTTTTTTGATCTTGTATTCGACCGAGAGAGAGAGAGAGAGAGAGAGAGAGAGAGAGAGCGAGTTGAGCGTGGCTTGTGAAACGGTTTATGATGCCCTATCTTGAAACATAAAAGTGGAAGATACTTAATTACCCATGAAGAAAACCGCTGTAAAATTTATTGTATCGTATAAGAATTCCACGATACAATAAATAAATTTAAAAATAACTGATGCGTGCTGGTTTACGATCTCAAGCAGTTCGCTGATTAATATAAATGTGTGTATATATATATAGCGAGAGATAGAGAGAGAGCGAGAGATTTGTACATATGTACCTTTGCTTTCGGTACAATAAATAAATTTAAAAAAATAACAAAGATGTGTGATGTAGCGTTTCAATAAACACTAAAGTTGATGATGTCGAGAGAATGGAAATAAGATTCCATTTAATCCTTTGATTGTTTCCGAACGAATTGTTCATTCTGACCTTTTCATAAAGACTCGATTAATTATAGCTATTTAAAACTCGACCTTTTTATGGTTCGTATGCTGACCCGATTCTGGGCTATATAATTTAATGATGCGTACCTTATCTAGAATCTAGGAAACCAGAGAAACGGCAATAAAGTATTAGATAAACAACATATATATATATATATATATATATATGAGAGAAGTTCAGAATGGAAGTGAGAGGGTGTTTATAGCCCGTAATTAAATTTTTTGTTGTAGAAACAGATGTTTCAAATTTTATTTTTAAAAGATAATCTTTAATAACCGTATACAGTATATATATATATATATATATATATATATATATATATATGAGAGAAGTTCAGAATAAGTCCATACATTTCTCGTATTAAATTTCTTTTGTTGTACAAACAAAAGTAAAACTCTGGATATCAGAGATACAGGGTGTCCCAGAATTAACTATCTATTTCAATGAAATCGAACAAATTTTTTAAAAACACTTTTATTTATGTTTATCATGTTTAATATGTGTTAAAAATGTATAAATTTCTAAATTTTTTTCATAATTTTATTTTATAGCCCGTAATTAAATTTTTTGTTGTAGAAACAGATGTTTCAAATTTTATTTTTAAAAGATAATCTTTAATAACCGTATATATATATATATATATATATATATATATATATATGAGAGAAGTTCAGAATAAGTCCATACATTTCTCGTATTAAATTTCTTTTGTTGTACAAACAAAAGTAAAACTCTGGATATCAGAGATACAGGGTGTCCCAGAATTAACTATCTATTTCAATGAAATCGAACAAATTTTTTAAAAACACTTTTATTTATGTTTATCATGTTTAATATGTGTTAAAAATGTATAAATTTCTAAATTTTTTTCATAATTTTATTTTCATAATTTTTTCATTATCTGGTCCAATGAAAGACCGTCTGAAGTCATAGAATGGCAAAGAGACTCTCCAAAAGTTAACGTGTGGCTTGGAATGACCAAATCCAAAATTTATGGCCCAGTCTTCTTTGCGGAAGCAACTGTAACAGGTACCGTCTACCTTGATATGCTTCAGCAGTTTCTCGAACCACAGCTTCTTGATGATGGCATTCTTGATAATGTTGTGTTTCAACAAGATGGAGCACCATGTCATTATGCTCTAATTGTTCGAGAATACCTCAACAGACGCCTTCCGAATCGGTGGATTGGACGTGGAGGACCTCGACCTTGGCCTCCGCGTTCTCCGGATTTGACACCCCTGGATTTCTTTGCATGGGGTTTCATAAAAACAAAGGTTTATCGCCAAAAGATCAATAGTTTACCTGAACTTAAAGAACGCATCCAGTTGGCAGTGCGGGAGATAACACCTGAAATGCTTCAAAATGTGTTTCGCAGCGCTGACGATAGATTTGAAATTTGCAGAGATACAGACGGTGCACATGTTGAAACTTCTCAATAAAGTTTTGACTTATGATTTATAAATCTATTTGTTTTTGTATCATAATTTAGTAATAAACACAAAATTATGTCAGTTTTTATTAAATTTGTCCGATTTCATTGAAATAGATAGTTAATTCTGGGACACCCTGTATATTCGGTACAATTCGCGTATGTTTGAGAGAAACGTTAAACTGCGAGTCAATTGCTCGTGAAGTTTAATATTTATGATGTCCATGATCTCGAAATATACTCCTGCGAAAGAAGTTTATTTATTGGAATTTTAAATCGATATTATCTATCGCTTCCTTCGAACTCCACAATTTTCAGAACGATGTTTAATATATATTATTTTTTTCCATAAATATTTAAGTCCTTCTATTGCTCAGCTATTTACATCGTTTAATCAGGAAATGTTTAGGAAGGTGTTTGCTTATATCGCTTTCACCTTTCTTCTCTTCATTTCCCTACTTTATCATATTTCCTTTCTATTTATTAATTTGTGCTGCACATTTTAATGCTACGTGTACCATTTGTCCTGTTTTAATTTGCAGAAGTTACAGATGAAAAAGACCGTAATATTCGATTTAAGTTAGCCGGAGAGTGAGTTAATTAATGCAATTTGACGTGATTATAAATTTTGTGTACGCTTCTTGTACCAATTTTCAGAAATTTTTAGATTAACTTTTTTCCTGAACTGTACATATATAGGCTTTCTTTGGTTTCGTTTGCTTCCGCCCGAATTGTTCATTCTGACGAATGTCAATCTTTTCGCCCCACCCTAGACCTTATTTTTAACGGTGATATATATATAAAAGTAAATAAATGTGAGCGCGCGAGAGAGATCCATGTTAGGGCACTCTGGGTACCCATTTATCTACCAACCGTGGAAAAATGTTTACACGAATTTTTTTAGATGAACTTTTTTCCGGAATTGTACATAGATAGGCTCGCCTTTGCTTTCGATTGTTTCCTCCCGAATTGTTCATTCTGGCGAAGGTCAAGCTTTACACTCCACCTTAGACCTACTTTTAAACGGGGAAATATATATATATATATATATATATATATATATAATATATATATATATATATATATATATATAGGTTGATTCAAAAAATCAAAGGTTTTGTTTTTAATTGTTCAACCTATATTTTTGTTCCCTATGACAAAAAAGTAGTGTATGCCAAAATTGGGGAATTTTAAATAAAATTTACTATGTGCTACCAGGCGTCAAAGTTTCCTTTTTTTCAATTTGTTTTTACAACTTATGATTTTACGTTTAATTGTTTATATTTCAGAATTTTTAATTAATGGTTTATATACTAACTTGCTTTTAATTGTTGTTTGGAACTCGTAATTTTGATACCAATTAATCGATTATGGAAGCTAGGCCTAACTCACCATCACCTAGTTGCTCAGTTGGGAGAAGTTCTACAAGAAAAGAAACTGAAGTATGGCTAATTGGGCAGCCCTCTGCAGTACTAAAACATCCGTATTACCATCAGAGAAGGAAATGATGGCCCTCTTCATGCACTACAGAAATATTAAAAAGCGAGGCATTAGAGAATCATGCTACTCTACTGCAGATGATGTGCTAGCAGTTTGGAAAAAAACAGGAATACTAGCAAAACAAAGAATACATGTAGTAGATAAAATTCAAGGAATACTGAAGGAATGGCAGCTGCTTAAGAAAAACAAAGCAAACAAATTGAAAAGATCACAAAATTTAAATAATAAAGAAGAAAAATGGAAAGATAAACTGGAAAACTTATTTGACATTGCTCATGAGAATGCTATGCAGCTTATAAAAATAGAAGATGATAAGAAATTCTTGAAAATGAAACGTGAGAAAGGACGTCATGGAAAAATGGGTACCATTGATAAGGCTGTTGCTAAAAAAGAGCAGAGAGCAGCAGAAAAGCAACATTATGAAAAGAAGAAAGCAGAAGAAGAGATCAAAAGAAAGAAGAATGAAGAGGCTGTCATACTCACCAGTACATCATCAGAATCAGAGGAGAGTAAAAGTGATGAATCTGGTTTCTGTGCTCCACAACCTTCAACATGGAAAAGTAAGGTAGGCAAACGTAGAAAATTGTTTCATGATAAATTATTAGGAAGTCTTGATGTTGCAAAATTGAGTGACAGAAATGCGTCTCTAGTTTTAATGCCAACAATTAGACATCGCTTGAATGGGGCATCTGCGAACAAATAAAATGCATGTGTTTCGATACAACGGCAGCCAATACTGGTCCTAGAAATGGTGCAGCTATTCTTCTAGAACAAAAATTCGACAACGATTTATTGTGGCTGGCATGTCGACACCACATATTTGAAATTATGCTGGAAGCTGTTGTTTCAAAGTCTTTATCACCATCTTCTGGCCCAGATATAGTCCTTTTTAAGAAGTTCAGAGAAAAATGGTCAAGCATTAATAAGGAGGAATACGAAACAGTATTATCAGATCCAGATATCTATGAAAATATTCATGACATCAAAGATGACATAATTATATTTGCAGCAAATCAACTAGACACATTCCAACCAAGAGACGATTACCTAGAACTATTGCAGTTAACAATTATTTTTTTGGGAGATGAACCAAAAGGTGGAATCAAATTTAAACATCCAGCGGGACTTCATCGGGCTAGGTGGATGGCCAAAATTACATATTCATTAAAATTTTTTGTTCAAATCTCAGTTCAAAATTTCAGTAAAAGACAAAAAAGGACTAAAAGACATCTGTCTTTTTGATTTGCTACTCGATTATACGTAAAGGCATGGTTTACAGCTCCTGTGCCATCTTGCGCTCCTCGTCTTGATCTGGAATTATTACAGAATCTTGTAGTCTACAAACAAATAAATGACACAATTGCATTTGTTGCTATTAAAAACTGTTAGGTCACCTCTGGTACCTATCAGAAGAACTGGTAGCGTTGGCCTTTTATGATGATGAAGTGCCTACTGAAACAAAAAACAAAATGGTAAAGGCCTTGCAAAATACAACAGAAACTCTTCCTGCAAAACGGGCTTTTCTAGATCCTGCACTTATTCTAACGAAGAAATTAGAAGATTTTGTCACATCAAATACTCAAAGATTCTTTACAATAACAGAATTTAGTTCAAAATTTTTATTCAAAGATGCTAAAGAATGGCATAATGATGAAGAGTTTAACTCCGCTAAGAAATCTATCAAACAGTGGAAAGTCGTGAATGATATAGCGGAAAGAGGAATAAAATTAATGGATGAATATAATAAAATACTAACACATGACGAAGATCAAAAACAATTCTTGCTACAAGTAGTGAAAAACTACAGGGCTGTTTACCCTGATAGAAAAAAAGAAACATTGATGAAGTAAGGACAGCTAATGTCTCAAATATCATGCTAGTTTAATTATGCATGCTTGTGGTTATGGTAGGACCTACGGGGGAGCTTTCCACATTAAAAAAAAGCAATGCGCCTTGTACTGTACCTCCTGGGTGGTGTGGAAAAATTTGACAATTTGAGTCGTTCTGTCAATTTTTAATTGCTCGTAGCAAGCCTTAAAAATTAAAAATTTGCTAAAATATTTTAGGTAGTTATTTTTATGCTGAAATGAACCATTTAAAGGGTTGAACACATTAAAATATAAAAAAAAATTTTTACCCACATATTTGAATCACCCTAATATATATATATATATATATATATATATATATATATATATATATATATATATACAGTACAGGGTGGGCCGTAAGTTTCCATACATAGGAAAAATAAACATTTTGTTATGGACAACCATTTTTATTTATATAATATGCTCTACATGGTTGCCATTGTTTTGAAAACACATTTCAATACGTGTTCCCCACTGTTGATGAACACGCATTAGCACAGTTGACGTTATGCTTGTAATGGCGTTGGTGATACGTTCCTTTAGATGATTTATGTCTCGTATCTTTTCCTGATACACCATGGCCTTCAAGTGCCCCCAAAGATAGAAATCAAAGGGGGTGAGATCTGGGGATCTGGGAGGCCACTCCACAGGACCACGCCGACCAATCCAAGCATCCGGAAACTGCTGCTGATCCAAATACCGACGCACGTGAAGACCATAATGAGGTGGAGCTCCATCTTGCTGGAAGTAAACTGGGAAGTTACCTTCCTCGTTTAGCAGGGATGGGAAAATCTCTTCTTGCAACATGTTAAGATACCTTTCGGCATTAAGATTTCCACTGACAAAAATTGGTCCAATAATTCTGTCACCCCATATCCCGGCCCACACCATCACTTTACCGGCACCTTGCATCTTCGTCGGACTCAGCCAGTTAGGGTTAGCATTACTCCAATAACGTATGTTTTGCCGATTAACCTCTCCATTGACGTAAAAATTTGCTTCATCAGTAAACAAGATCTTACGTCAAACGCATATTCTTAGGGTATCTGAAACATAAAAACAAACGTTTAATTTTTCCTATGTATGGAACTTACGGCCCACCCTGTATATATATATATATATATATATATATAATATAGAGAGAGAGAGGGAAATAAACAAACAGATAAACAACATGATCAAGTGTTGCAATACAGTTTAACGGGATCCCCTGGTTGCCCATTTATCTACCAACCGTGGAAGGATGTTTACACTCCACCTTAGACCTACGGTTTAACGTGGAAATATATATATATATGAGAGAGAGAGCGCGCGCGAGAGAGAGAGAACGAGGAGGGAGACAGGTTACCCATTTTTTCTACCATTCGTAAAAGGCTGTTTACCCTCCACCTTTGACCCTGGCTACCAACCGTGGAATGAGGCGCCACCACCGGTCTCGAACCCGACGCATATAATCGTGTGTGCGTAATATTTTATGGGCGTATAGACGGGTGTGTACGTGCCAAAACGAAGTATACACTGTGCCAACTGGCTGATAATGCCTGCAGGCACTGGCTGATTAAGACGACTGGCTGATTAGGGCCCTAAAAGACAACGGCCGCTCGGCTAAAGCCTTAATATACGCTTGGCTCCTGTCAAGCGAACACCTCTCCTCCTCTCTCTCCTTCTCCTCTCTCTTAGGTTAGGTATACGCCTTTGGGGGGTGAGGCCGTCCCAGCTTCTCTCCCAAAGAGGTCTCCCCCAGCGGGAGTTCATTGCAACTTGGGGGATAACTCCGCCTCCAAGTTGCATAACCCCTTGTTGCTCTTGCAGCAACCCCCCCTTTAGGGGGTGCCATGTAACAAGGGGAGGGAGGTTTGGCACTGTTGCCAACATTTCCTTTGTAACAGTGATCAACATTTGCAATTGCATTGCACTTTCTCCTTTTGCACCCATACTACTCAACTTTTTCAGAGTTCCCTAAGCAATTGGGTATATGGGTATATACTGTAATTATATATTTAACGATGATAACTATTTACCTTAGCCAATAGACGTAACGTAACCTAACATAAACAAAATTAACTAAACCTGAATTAATTTTTTATTTTTATTAAAATAATGTGCTAAATTTTACAAGAAATAAAATTTAAACTTATATTTATCGCCACAAACTACAGGTGTCACAGAATGCACGTTGAAAAACTCATGATCTTCACTTGCCCCACAAACACCTTCAAATGGGAGACACAAAATGGGTGCACACACATTTCTACATTACTGTACAGTCTTTACAGCCACACCTACACTTTTCCTCCTAAGTATATATATTGTAATGTATATGTTGGTAAATTTTGACTTGGTCCGCAATCGATATGGACCGTGACTTATTTTTGGTTGGCAAGGTATTAGTATTGATGGATACCGTAATGAAATTGACTGTATTCTTTGGATCTGATATATTTGCATGTCGGTTATAAATAGATATAGAGTGTAACATATTTGTGGACAGTAGTCTATTATGACTTGATCCTCTGGATCCAGAGATTCTATCTTTAGTTTTAAGTCGATAATTAATTAGTTTTAAATTGATAACACTGGTCTGCGTCATTTTTTAGGTCAAGGTTTTTTAGTTGTTCTTTTATAAGTTTTGCATGCTGAATTCAAAAATGTAACTCATTTTGCTCAATCAGGTCAGGTTTTTATGCTATCTCAATTTAAAAAAAATTAGATAATCGTTATGAAATGAGCAAGTTTATTTTTTTAAAACAGACTTACATTTTAGCCAAGTGTTAGCCAAGCTCTATATAATAAACAGACAACGTATTTCTAATTACGATTGTTACTGTTTTTCAGCATGAATATGTGCAAGAATGACCCAAACAGGTTGTGCTACATCTGTGGTAAAGTCACTATGTCAGACCGGCAGTCAAACATCACACATTTTGTTAGGAAAAGCTATCACGCCTACTTTGGAGTTAAACTTGGTGACCAGGACAAAGCCTTTGCCCCTCACATATGCTGCAAAATGTGCGTTGAAAGTCTGCGGCGCTGGAGCCACAAGAAGGTAGAGTGTCTACCTTTGGTGTTCCCAATGGTGTGGAGGGAAGGAAGAGATCATACTACTGACTGTTATTTCTGTATGACAAACCTACAAGGTAAGTTAGTATGAATTTAGTATGAATTTCATTTTATACTTACAAAAATATGCCTGACAATATATGAGATATGTCTTTATCTTATCTTTATCTGTCTTTATCTGTTTCCTTTTAGGCATAAATCGAAAAAACAAGCAACACGTAAAGTATCCAGACGTGCCATCTGCCATAAAGCCAGTGCCTCATGGACCAGAAATTCCATTTCCAACACCGCCCGACAACTTTGATTCGTCGTCCGACTCAGATGAAGAAATGGATGACGGTGACATATCTGGTACATACCAACCTACTGCCGAGACAAGTCAACCCAAACTCTTGAGCCAAGCTGAGTTGAACGATTTGACAAGAGATTTGTGCTTGTCCAAAGAATCTGTTCAGTTGCTATGGTCACGTCTTCGCGAAAATCGTTTGTTAGCTCCAGAAACAACATTCTTCTGGTATCGCAGCCGCGAAGAAGAGTTTCGAGAATATTTCACGTTGGACGAAGAAGCTTCGCTGGTTTACTGTAACAACGTCAACGGCCTCGTTGCAGCTATGGGTTTAGCGTATGACCCTACAGAATGGCGGCTCTTCATCGACTCCTCAAGCAGAAGCTTGAAAGCAGTACTACTTTACAATGGTAACAAGGTCGCGGCTGTTCCGGTGGGTCACTCGGTGCAGATGACTGAAAGTTATAGTAACATGGAGCTTTTGCTAACTGCTTTGAAGTACAAACATCACAATTGGATGATATGCGGAGACCTAAAAGTATGTTCGTGTCTACAAAAATAATACAAATATATATATATATATATATATATATATATATAGGCCCTATATATATATATATATATATATATATATATATTTTTTTATAGGTTATAGCCCTAGTGCTGGGTCTACAAGGCTGCTACACCAAATGCCCCTGTTTTCTCTGTCTGTGGGACAGCCGAGCAGAGAAGCAACACTACGTACAACGCGACTGGCCAGCAAGACGTGGCCTGGAACCAGGTTCGCACAACGTTCTGTCACACGCTCTCGTGAATCCGCAGATGATTCTACTTCCGCCGCTGCACATCAAGCTCGGACTTATGAAGAATTTCGTCAGAGCACTCAACAAAGAAAGCCGAGCTTTCGCTTTCCTGAATCAGAAATTTCCACGCGTCAGTGAGGGCAAACTGAAAGCAGGTATTTTTGACGGCCCTCAGATCAGGGAGCTAATGAAAGATGCTCAATTCGACGAAAGTCTGGAGGACAATGAGATCAATGCCTGGCTCGCATTCAAGTCCATTGTCTCGAATTTTCTGGGCAACCACCGAAGTCCAGAGTACGAACGTGTTGTCGAGGAGCTCCTGCAGAGCTTCCAGGCTCTTGGTGCACGTATGTCCAGAAAGATGCATTTTCTCAGCTCGCATTTAGACTACTTTCCGGGCAACTGCGGTGATGTCAGCGAGTAACAAGGAGAGCGCTTCCATCAGGATATTCGAATGATGGAAGAGAGGTACCAGGGCCGCTGGGATGTGAACATGCTCGCGGACTACTGCTGGTGCCTCAAGAGAGACGTTCCAGCTGTGGAACACAGACGAAAGTCTTTGAGAAAGCCCTTTCGTCCAAATTAACTGTACTCGTGTACCATTTTTTATATACTTTGTACATTTTCTGTCAATTTAAGTACGTTTTAAAAAAATAAACTTGCTAATTTCATAACGATTATTTTCGAATTATCTATTTTTTAAATTGAGATAGCATAAAAACCTGACCTGATTGAGCAAAATGAGTTACATTTTTGAATTCAGCATGCAAAAATTATAAAAGAACAACTAAAAAAAATCTTGACCTCAGGAAATTTTTTTTCAAACGCAGACCAGTGTAATTATTTAGTTTTGTAAAAATTGGTCGTTGCCAATGTACAGGCAGTTCTTACATAAATTTCTTATGTTCTTGTGGTTCGGAACACACGTAAAATTGTAGGTCCCCTCCGCCACCACGGAGGACATACACAATGCACAATTACCAACACTGTTAGGTAGACCAGCCATGAGTGGATCCTAGGGTCTTTGCTGGTCTGAATCTTTATAACAACTTTATAACTTTATAACTTTATAATGTTGCTACGAATCTCAGGCACACACACACACACACACACACACACATATATATATATATATATATATATATATATATATATATATATATATATAGGGTGGGACAAAAAATGTAAGCCCTTGGCTTCATATGAGGGTAACTCTGGCCGTAAGCTCTTCACTATAATTGTATTAAATTAAAATTATATTAAGTTAAATTATATTAAATTAAAATTTCATGGGAGTTCTATTCGCTCTAATAAATTAAGTTTAGTAAAACATTAATGTAAAATATTAATGCTTGTTTTTGGTTTTAGAAATTAAGGGGGCCTTTTAAATGCCAAAATATACTGATGAAGACTTTATAAAAAATTTGTTACTACAGAAAAATTATGGTGCAAAAAAATAATAATTGAATTCTCGAATAAAAATTTGGTGAAAAATTGGGGTAGAAAAAGTGATTCGAGAAATTAATAAAGCTCGTAGTATTGCTTGCTCGAAAGGAAGGGAGTGAACGGCTTCGCACTACACGCACTGAAGAAAACTGGAAGTCGTTGCAAACCTGATTTGCAGTCAAGAAGGCCAACATGGAACACACAAATCTTCTAGAGAAATTGAAAGAGCAACCCTCATTTCATGAAGTACGATGCGGAGAATCGTCAAACATGATTTACACATGAATCTTTTCAAAATGAAAAGTCCACCAGCTCACATATCCTAATGGGAGAAGAGAATAGCATGCTGGCAAGATTTGTTAGCAAAATTTCCTGCTTATACTGTTAGGCGAATTTAGTTCAGTGACAAGTAAACGTTTACGTTTCAACGGTAAGGTTAATGCTGCGTACTATCAAGTAATCATTGAGAAGCATTTGCACGTCATTGGTAATAAATCAGGAGAGCAATTTACCATCCAACAAGATGTGGCAACTAGTCACAGACCAAACTCAACTATGTCTTTTCTTCGGTCTAATGTTCCGGACTTCAATGACAAAGAACATTGGCCTCCAAATAGTTCAGGTTTAAATCCACTGGACTATTCCATCTGGAGCTTGCTGCAGGAGCTTGCCGACGAACATCCTGTCGAAAACGTGACATTATTGCGCCAGGCGATCGAGGACGCTTAGGAAAAGTTATCGCAGAGATCTTTTTTAACATTTCAGGGTACACAAGCAACCATATATGTAGGGCTCACAATACAGGAGGAGGTGTAAGTATATTTGTAGACTCAAACTACAAGAATAAAAGTATATAAGAACTGACAAGCTTAAACAATACCTCAGAAGCACTTGCAATTGAAATGTTTATTCATAACACCCAGTATTCAATTCTAGGCATTTACCAACCACCAACTGGTAACGTACCAAATTGTATTACAAATACCGACAGAATTCTAACCTCCAATTATTGGTAACATTTGTGTTATTGGTAACATTATTGGCAACAATTGTGTTATTGGTAAAATTATGGGTAACGATTGTGTTATTGGTAACATTATTGGTAACAATTGTGTTATTGCAAGAGATTTAAATATTGATCTCACCAAAGAACATTCAAATAATAATGCAAGCTTCCTTCACACCATTATTACCAATCGAACTAGACTTCACAATGACATTAGAAATTCGATTCTGCTAGATCAGTTCTGGGTGCGATCCCCGCTTGACTGAATCATGGGTATAATTATATTAAATATCACAGATCACTTGCTTACATACACCATGCTAATCATGCATTTCTCTGCAAAGAAAACTATAAAAGTTGACTATAGATCTTACAGATATAATAACAAATTAAAGTTCCTGAGAGAAATAATAGCTTTTCACTGGACTAGAATAACCGAAAGTCACACTAATGGATATATTCAACATAAACTTTCCTCTTAAATCAAAAGTAATATCTAAAGCTAAATACAACAACCAGTGGACCACACCAGCATTCATTGTGCGTATTAAAGGCAAGCATACGTTCTTTAAATAATGAAAAACTGATATTATTACTGAATAGACATACCAAAATTACTGTAACAAACTTAGTGCAGTCATAATAAAAGCAAAACTAGATAACTATTTTTCAAAAGTTGATGAACAAAAATCCAATCCAGAAAGAGTTAATCAACTAATCAACACAAAGAAGATTAAAACAAATCCCTTGTCCTCCCTCCCACAGGGCAGAAATTCTTACTGTGACCCCAAAGACATTAAACAACTTCTTTGCAAATATTGATCCCAGTGTACCCTCGATCCCAATTACAAACACTTACTATCGATAATACATGCCACAACCAAATCCAAACTCATTTTCTACCATACGATAACTCTCTAGCATTAATAAATCTAAAAAAATCTAAAATCTAAATATACAATATACAACTAATATATATATACGCGCGCACATACAACTAATGGATTACAGATTTGCAGACAATTTATTAAAACCTAAAATTTTATTTTATATACTGGAAACGAGGCTTGAACTTGGAGACTCGCACTTTCTCTGAAATTGCCGTCAATAAGCGAAAGGATGATGACCCCATTATCTATCACTTTTATATCGGTATCTATCACTTGTTTTCGAACTCATCCGACCAATACATTACTTTTGAGTCGTCATTAATCGTATAACGCTTACGTTACCAGTCATTGACAAATTTGGACATATCCTCGATTTTCTTCTTTGGAACATGAGAAGAGAGACTGTATTCCCAAATCTAGCTTGTGTTTCGTTTGTTTTCGTTAATCAATCACTGGATAGAGAGAGGACCAAGAAGAAAGGGTGCATGAAGTGTCAAGTTACCAAGGCCCGGGCTGGCAGACAGAGGAGGTGATCGAGGGAAAGGTGCCATGAATCAAAAGTAGCACCAGGGCCTGCGATTCCTCTCCTGGGCCTTGGGTACAAATACTCACATGAATCCACGAAAGAATGTGATGGTGCACAGTTACATGCACAGTTTGTGTAACATAAAAGTTTCTCAGGTGACCGTTCTGAGTTGTATCGTGAGCCACACATATATGGTAAAATATTAAAATGCACAAATAAGGGTTCCTGAAGCATATTTTCATTTTATATATGAAAATCGATCTTACACTGGAATGTGAGCTAACTCCACTGATATTTAAGCGTGGCGCAAGTTTGAAGAAATTTGCCACCCCCAAACTGTATGATGATGCTAAAGCGTATAGTTTCGCCACCTCTAAATATGCACGAATCGACCCAGTATTTTATTTGTGACATTATTAGTGGTTGATAAATATGAGCAAATATTATGAGAAATATATTTCTCATTTTCATTTTTTTGGACCACCCTATATATATATATATATATATATATATATATATATATATATATATATATATATATATATATATATATATATGTATATATATATATATATGTGTGTGTGTGTACATGCATATACTGTGTGTATATATATATATATATATACACCCACAAATATTTTGAAATGAAAGAGTTATTAACAGAAATTACCTATAACATCGCTGATGTATTTTGAGTACTGTTAATGAATTTAGTAACACATCAAGATTTGTAAGGTTCCTCAGCAAGATTTGGTATAATTATTAATTACTATATTAGTTTTCCTATATCATAACTTTTTATATTTTGTAGTTTCTTGGTAAGTATATTTAAACTAAAAAGTGGTATGAAATTCAATACATCAACGACGCATCATTACTCAGAAGCAGCATTCAGGTTTCATTTGACTTTATCAGCCAAACGCAAAAAGTTCTCGGGTGATGCAATTGTTTTGGCCAAAGCTGTGTATGCCGGAATTAGTTTTCTTAGGGCTTTATTTTTTTCAATGTATGTGGGGAAATGAAAGAAGGAGCCTAATACATATAAATTTAATGTCATTTGTAACTCTCAGATTGACCTGAGTCAAGGTACAAAAACACACACACAAAAAAGAATTTAAGGTAAGGCAATTACGTTGACCAAGGCTGGCTTTGTCCAAAAGAGTTGCATCACCTTAGAACTGTTTGGTTGATAAAATGAAATGAAACGTGGATGCTACTTCTGAGTAATAATGTACCGTTGATGTATTGAATTTGAAACTGCTTTGTAGCTAAATATACTCGTACTTAGCAAGAAACTGTAAAAACCTGAAAATTTGACATATTAAAACTAATATAACAATATAAGGAGGTTCAAATGAATGGCTCCCCTCCTCAGCATGAGAAGCCGCTGGCCTTTAAAAGTGCGAATGCAAGTCTGCCTGTAAATGGAGGCAACGTCGACGGGTGTTACGCGCCTGGAGTTGTGTTGCCACCGCCGCCGCCATCGTCACCGTTAGAGGGGGGAAGGACACCAGGTCATTCGTATGCCCCCCCCTCCTCTGGTAGAAGAGGCAAAACGCTGGTCACCGCAGATGGAGGCGTGGTTACATCTCACTCCACGTCGCCTGCAACGGGGGTAGGTTGCGTGGGTGGGAGTATGCAGCTTCCGGCCAGTAGCTCTCCTTCCCCCAACAGCAGAGAAGGGGTCAGGCAAATTCCTCTGGCTGGAGGTGTGGTGGCTCCTCTTTCAACGCCTGCGGGAGAAGGACGCGAAAGAGCTCAGGCGTCTACTAGGCCTCGGAAGCCAAGGCACCTCTCCCGCACTCAAGCGACCACCCAACCCAGGAGATAGTGGATAGGTAGTGGATAGGCGTAGGAGAAGTAGGCCCCCTAAACCAGTAACTGCGGCATCGCCGCCTGGGCGGAAAGTCAGCCCGTTCTTCTCTCAAATCAACTCCTCAAATGAGGAATGTGATGTTCGACACATGGTGAGAGTAGTGTGTGGTGAATACAGTAACTTATAATTACTCAACTGAACACCAGATCCCCTATGTCATAAGTCGTTCAGGGTAGTAATCACTGGGGTGAGTTCTCAATTTAACCCCTATAATATGAGTCAGTTGCCCGAAGGCATTATTGTTAAAGAATATATTTACTTTAATATAATAGGAGAGGTAGAAGCACTGTAAGTAGCAATAGTAATAATAGGCGTTTGAATAATAATGTCTAAACTAATGATAATAATAGTGATGGTATTTGTGGCAATGGTGGTAGTTGTGATTGTAATAATAATTATAATATAAATTTTTTTTCATTCATGGCGGCTAACTTGTTGAAAATAGTTTCGTATAACGTAAGATCATTACGGAACTCAATTGTAGATATTTCTAAAATCTGTGATAGAGCAGATTTGATACTCCTGCAAGAGTACTGATTTCCTAAGCAAGAGCTAAAATTTATCTCTACCATCGGAGAAACTGAAAACACGCTAAACAAGAGGATAACAGACCACAAACAAGCGATCCGCATTGGCAATACTTCAAACGCCATCTACAACCACAACAGAAACACGGGACATGAAATTAACTTCAAGGAGGGCCACGTCATCCTCAACACACCACGGGCAGACAGGAAAATATCATGTATAACCATTTAATTTACTCTTCACTAAACAAAAAACTATTGGTAAATCCAAACAACGAGTCGTACATACCTCGCTCCCTTCCCAACGCATTCATTTATTTTATCTTATTGTATTTAGTTCTCTGTATACCTGTATTAACCATTTGTTAATCTTTGTAACCTTATCTGAGAACACACCGAACTTCAGGCTTCCCCTCTCCATTCCCACTTTTTAAGCTTTTTAAGGGTATATAAAAGATTGTCTCTGTTTTTTCGGTTAATAAAGCTTGAGAATGCTCCAGTGATTGGAGCGAAACGTCGCTACTCCTGCTTTCATTTTCCGTCGTGAAATATCTCGTATATATATATATATATATATATATATATAGTGAGCCTATTGTTAGCCGAATGAGGTGATGCTGATTAATTTAATGCTAGTGATTAATTGCTGAAATGGTTGATTGTTATAATGACAGACTGGGTTAACAATTCATGATGTCCTACAGTATCACCGGTTGAAAGTGTGTGTGTGTGTGTGTGTGTGTGTGTGTGTGCGTGTGTGTTTGGAGAAATTGCATCACATTTCTTACAATAAAAATGACTACTTTACGATGTGTATTTATCCCTATAAAGGATGCCAAAAATATAAGTTTTTCAAGAATAATTGCACTCTAAGAAAATTGGAAGGAATATAATTTTGATCACCAAGAAGATAAAACAGGGAAAATATATATTTCAGCTAAATTTATTTGCTCAGCCATCCATGAACCGCTTGTGATTGATATCTTTTTTTATGTTCAAGTATTCTATTTTGTAGAAAGAGATTAAAATTTTAGATAAGAGGAAATCGGGACAAAGAAATGGATGACTTTTTTGTATATGCAAGAAAATACCATTCGCAGAAATAACAAGACTTTTTTTCTTGGATACTATTTTCAGTTACAATGGAGGAACGAAACTTTATACAAGTAACCTTCAGGTAAATATTGGTTCCTAAGAAAGGCCAGCGCTGATAATATATATAAAAAAACCATATATAACCATATATATATATATATATATAAAACCATATATATATATATATATATATATATATAAAACCATATATATATACATATATTAATAGTTTTACCGAGAGGATGCCTCATGGGTGGGGAACTCATCTGTCGTTAAATAGTAAAGGTTTTTGACTGCTTCCGCGGAAAATTTAGAGATCATTATGTTCATGAACACACAGTGATCCAGCGTATATACTTAGCATGTTATAGTGGGTAATAGTGTTGTGATAATTAATGTGAAAGGATGGCTGTGCATGGAGCTGGTGGTATCTGGAACGTGATTTAAAGGGACAAGAAGTGGGCACTCCTACCATCTTCTCCTTCCCCTTCCCCTCCTCCCGCCCCACCCCCACCGTCTATACTACGAATCTTCCGTTTAATAGTAAAAGTTTTTGACGGTGACCGCGGGAAATGTATGTTTCATTACGTTATAATCGTACAGTGACTCCGCGTACATACTTTTATGTGTCATAGCTAGTAATACATAATTAATGTGAAAAGTTGCCTGAGCATCGAACCAGTGGTATCTGGACCATTATTTAAAGGGACGAGAAGTAGGACCCCTATCGGCGTTCCCTCCATCTTCACCCCAACCACCCCCACCATCTACCAACCCCCCGCAAGCCTGCTCCTCCATCGATACAGCTGCAATGGGATAGTCTGCTGAAAATCGTGTGCGTGTAGAAAATCCTTTGTTATGTTTTATATTTGAAAAAGTAGATCATATTAGGTCAGACCTTCTCGGATCTATTTGTCATGATTTCTATGATTCGGAGGAAATAGAACATGCGAGGGGACAGTTAAACACGCTGTTCAGTGCTACCCTCCCAACTCGTAGAGGTAATTCTAGAAACGAGAATATCCTAAAAGACATTATAAATAAAGTGTCGACCATCCGGGATAATGAGAAGACTATTACCTTCTACGTTACTAATTTCCATAGAATACCGGTAATCTCTATGGGTGATGTAGACGTTTCGGTGCTCCTGAAAGAGTACAATGAGGTACAAAATTCGCTAATTAAACTGAAACACCAACACGTGGTATCAAATTAGAACAATGCAATTTCGTTAGAACACTTCCGGTCAGAGTTAGATGCGTTGAAAGAGACGCTCCTCCCAAAGCCCAGTTACTCGAAAATTGTTCAGCAAGTCAAAATCCCATGAAGCGCGTCGGACAGCGAAGGAAACGAAATCCACTACCCCAACTCCCACCCTGAATGTGGGGTACAAACGCAGCATGCAGGGACTGCGGTCAACCTCCTTCCCGTTCAGGAAAGGACTCCTGCTCCCGATTTCACAATGAGGAAGAGGGACTGTCCGATGCCAAGACACGAGGCATCACTGCCCTCTAGGGGCCTCCTATCCCCCCAAGGTCGTGCCACCCATCCCCCAGGCAGGCGAACCCTGTCTCAGGGAGATTAAGGGAAGAGGACGGGTGGGTCACAGTTAACAGGCGCTCTTCACGGAGGGTTCCTCAACCTGTCTTCGCGGCAAGGCCACCGGTGAAGAATCTCACCCTCTTTGTGTCGCGAATTCAGCTCTCGAACGAGGAAAGCAATATTCGACACATGATGGAAGAAGTTAGTGGTGAACACAGTATATTGTTAGTTAATAAACTAAACACAAAATCTCCGTATTATAACTTATTTAAAGTAATAATTAAAGGTGTAAATTCACATTTCAACCTGTTCAATATGAGTCAGTGGCCAGACGGTATTATTATTAAGGCGTTTATTCACTTTTCTAGGAGATTTGATAACAGGCAAAATAATAATAATAATAATAATAATAATAGGCGCCCTAACGGTAATGTCTGAAATTTGTACTGTGTATAATAATAATCATATTAATAATAAATTTTCTATAGGGCATGGCGGATAACTTGTTGAAAATAGTCTCATATAACGTAAGGTCAGTGAGGAATTCAATTGTAGATGTTCATAAAATCTTTAACAGTGCAGATTTGATACTCCTGCAAGAGCACTGGCTACCTAAGCAAGAGCTAAAATTCCTCGCTACCATCCATGATGACTTTATGTACCATGCGTCATCAACAGTAGACTTTTTAGATGAATTAATGTACGGTAGGCCTTTTGGTGGTGTTGCTATCTTAATAAGGAAACATTTGTCAAAACATATAAAATTTTTAACAAGCGATAATGTAAGGTTGTTAGGCATTGAATTACAAGTAAACAATGATTGCATATTAAATGTAAACTGCTATTTACCATACAACAACGGCATTAATCTAGTCCCGTAAGTCTGGACCCATAGGGCAAAATTAATAAAATTACAAAATAGTCCAAAAATTTATTACATAATCTGTTCAAAGTGTCCGCCGTTGTGTCGCACACATAGTTCAAGACGCAATCTCCACTGCGACAGCACTTTCTGAATCACAGTCGCAGAAATTTCTTGACACGCCTCCACAATGCGTGCTTTAAGGTGGAAAATGTTCTGAATTTTGACCTCGTACACTTTGGCTTTCAAGTGGCCCCACAAATAAAAATCCAGCGGAGTAAGATCAGGGCTCCTTGGTGGAAACTCAACATGTCTTCGTCGTCCAATCCAGTGTTCTGGAAACTGTGTGGGTAAGGTAATTTCTAACCGTCGTGGCGTAATGCGGAGGGGCGCCATCCTGCTGAAACCACTCCGGGTAGTCGCCTGCTGGGTTCAACATGCTTGGAAATGCTTCCTCCTGCAACATCTTGAGGTACGTGTCACCGGTTACCGTCACGTCAAAGAAGAAGGGACCAACGATTCTGTCTTTCCATATCCCACACCAAACCATGAGGCGTTGGGCACCTTGTTCCTTGGAAGGATCAAACCAATGAGGATTTGTTGGTGACCAGTATCGAGTGTTCTGACGGTTGACTTCCCCAGAAACATAAAAGTTCGCTTCATCAGAGAACAGAATTTTTGATGGGAACGTCTCATCACTCACGCATTGTTCTTCTGCCCATTCGCAAAACTGAACTCGCCTATCAGGATCATCTTCACTTAAACGCTGATGGAGTTGCAGTTTGTATGGATGCCAGTGATGAAGTTTCAAGATGCGGTGGATGCTGCTCTTGGAGATCCCAGTTTCGCTGGACATGCGTCGAAGTGACTTCTTGGACTGACAGCGAAGCTAGCCAACACATTGGTACTGGTTTCGTCTTCCGTAACAGTCCTTGAAGGTCCTCTGCGAGGCTTGTCAGCTACGGATCCAGTTTCCTTAAATTTGGCTATCAACTTGCCAACACATCTGTGTGTGATTGGTGCGCGGTCTGGATGCATATTGTTGAATTCTTCGGCCACTTCCCGGTGACTGCGGGTCCCGACCAGCAAAATAACTTGAACTCTCTCCTCTCTAGTCAGTGACATGGTTTACCTGCAACATAATAAAAAAATATATTATAAATCCCTATGGGTCCAGACTTATGGGATACCCTGTAGATGAATACATTGATTTGCTAAATATAATTAAGTCATTATCAGATAACCCCAAAATATTCTCACTGTATAATAATGGGGGACTTCAACGCGCATGTGAACTCGGAATTCTTTGTAGAATTGGGTAACATGTGCGAGTGGGCCAAATTAAGTGTAAGTGATGTAGATGTATTAGGGGCAACCAGTGGTAATTTTACATACGTTGGTGATATGAGTGGTGCCACCAGGTGGATTGATCATTGTCTCACTAGTAATAACCTAAAGGATCGAATTGTTATAGTTCATATTCTGCATGATTTTCTTATGCGCAACTCGACATAGCGAGAATTCAATAGGCAAGAATAATCGCGTCGATTGGTCTAATGTTAATATGCAACAGAGAATAGAATACAAAGACAGAACAGGTCACCTCTTTAATAACTTAGAAATTTTGCATCTTGCCTGTAATAATCCCTGTTCAAATGATTCTCTCTGTAAACTCATAGATAGGTATTATAGTAAGATAGTATCCCTGCTAAGAGAAGTAGTATGACCTAAAAATGGGAGAGTGCAAGAATGTTGCAATGTTGCAAAGGTGTGTTGCAAGAGGTTATGCAACAAAGGGAGAGGGTTATGCAACAAGGGGAGGGGTTATGCAATGAAGGGGGAGGGGTTGTGCAACAAATCAATGCTGCAAAGGGGGAGGGGAGGGAGCTTTGGGGGAGAAGGGAGGATCACCTCCCCCCCAAAGTGGTAACCTTAACGTAAGAGAGGGAGAGAAAGGAGAAGGAGGAGGGTCTTTTGGGGAGAAGGTGGATGTTCTCATCCACGATAAGGAAACCTAACGTAAGCTTTAACCTAAGAAGGAGAGAGGACAGAGTTCTTTAGTCCACCGGAGTCCGTCGCATAATGAGCGTCCAGGAGCCCAGCAGCTGTTATATAGAGGGTTGTGAGTTACGAGTTATTGTTTTTAATTTAATTATGTTCCGTTGTACCTTATTAGGGTGAGTTGCCAGGCAGCACCATTTAACTTAATTACTTATTTATTAAAGGCAAGAGCGACTTTCTCCTTAAATTTGTTCAGCAAGAGAACTAATTATTTAAACGAATTCCAATATTTAATTTTTTTTAGTAATTTAATAAATAAGTAAATTACCGAAAGTGTCTATTTACTTTTGACAATCCTTTCTATACTCCTTCTACATTTTTTATAAATAAATTTTAGTGAAATCAAAGTAATTGACAAAAGAATTAAATGAGAAGTCTATATATACTTTTATATTAAACAATAAAATTTTAACAAACTTCCCGTTGCTTTGTTCAGTTTCCCAAATTTTATCCAACTCCCCATATAAAAGCAAGCAAGCAAGCAAGCATCCATCACCACGCATTTTTCTTAGTATTTGCAACACGAATAAAATAGAAAAAAAATTTAGTGATGGAATCCGTATCATGTTACGGATTTCTCGTCTAAACTTTAGGTCAGTGGTCCCACGAACCTTTGGGGTTCCACGGAGGCTTAACAACGGTTCCGTGACACGTTTTCTAATCAGTCTAATCAGGTCTTAATATTAAGGTCTAATTAAGGTCCTAATATTTATACATAACTTTACCTTCTGGCTTTTGTTAAATAATATTTTATATTCTTATTCTGACTTGAAATGGCACCATCGTGGATTTAGGACCGCTAAATATTTTTCGCTAAAATTAAAATCTGCTAAGTATATGTAAATAAATTTTCGCTACTCGGTTACTGCAAAAGCGTAATTTGGCAGATTTTAATTTTAACGATTTTATAAAAGACTGGTTCTATTAGTACTGTTTTAAAATAAATATCATATAAATTCTGTCATAGTATTTAAAATTTGTCATATTATTTATGACAAATTTTGATATATATATTTAACTCATGAGAATTTAACTGCAATTAATTTTGAGCAATATGTTTTCGCTAAAATTAAAATTTTCTAAATCGCCAGTGTAAAAATTTCAGTGTAAAAATTTGTATTGTGTTCATCACTAAAATCTGTAAGTTTTGTTGTTCAATAAGTATTTTACAGAACTAAGTCTAATATAAGTCTAATATATATATATATATATATATATATAATATATATATATATATATATATATACACACATATATATATACATATATATACATACATATATATATATGGAGTTGGGGTTCCGCGAAATTAAAACAAGTCTGTAAGGGTTCCGACAGTTAGTAAAGTTTGGGAACCACTGCTGTAGGTCTAAGGTGGTTCAAAAACATTGCTACTTGACATCTTTTACTTTAGAACGGTTTCCTTTAGCATATAAAAGCACATGTCCTTACAGTGATTTACTCTAAAGCCAAACCGAAAGTGTGCATTTACTTTTGTTATTCGTCTGTATATATATACATATATATATACAAGATGTGTCTTCTCAAGTTCGTACATTTTTTTTCGTTCATCTTAATATTCATTTATTCTTTACAGTGTACTAAAATTGACAATAAATATTTTAAATAATCTAAAAGAGTAATTTTCATTTTACCGATAATTCGAAAGACAAGGAAGGGATTCGTTAAAACTTCTTTTTATTCGAGAAAAGGCAGAAGATCTAACAGTACAAACTCGAAACAGGTGAATCGCCGACCAAAGAAGTGAACCTTCGCGGTTAACCTGACCTACATATCGTCTCAAAATTGGTTTTCGCATCACTTCACTTCAAATATTGTATTGATTATTGCCACTATTATTGAAGTTAAAAACAACTTAAATATATGTACATAAGCATCACGTGATTGTTTTCCATAAACAAATTATTCATAGGCTAAATTAGCCTTTGATTAAGTAATGAATTTACTTATCATATTCCCATATGCAACAATATATATATATATATATTATATAGGGTGGTGCAAATTACAGTAGTAATAATAAGCTAAATCAGTTTTCCTCCTCCACGAATTGTTCATTTTGATTACGATCAAGCTAGTCACCCGCGTTAGACCTACAGTTTAACGTTGAATCTGAACTACGCTCCAGCACAGGCGGGCAGAAATTACAATGTCATTGCCCGGATTCGATCTCTTAATCTCCGATCATCACCCCAGCGTCTTAACCACTAGGATACCTAGGGTGCCCATTTATCTATCAGCCCAACCAGACATTCATATTCACAAACTAAGCAAAATTTAATCACATTCCTACTCGAGAATTGTCAAGTAGAAAGTCAAGCCGATTAGATGAATCAAACTGTGGAAAATTGAGGATCGAATAGTATGACCGCAAATAATGATAATGCAAATTATTGTCGTGATAGAGATTGCAATTGGCAAACGTTGATCAATGTTGCAAAGGAGTGAGGGATATTGCATGAAGGGGTGGGTTCCAAAGTGGGAAAACCGAAAACAGTATGGGCGCAAATAATATTGCAAATAATTGAAACCATCGTGGTAGAGATTGAAAGTGGCAATACACCTTGAGATGTGAGCATTAAATCTACGGAGAGAAGTTAAGGACACCGTTAATCGACCAATCACTACGTCCAAAGCGAGGACCCGTTATATCGGTGTTACGATTGGTACAAAAAATTTAACATAGCCCCGCACAGTTACATTGATCACCAATCATCAAACTTACGAACCTCCTATTAGTCTTTTTGGGATGGTGCTTGGGGATTGGGGATCATGCATATAAAAGGAAATATTTTCAGCTAGGAGTCACAGTAGTTATTTTCACCAGTTAATAAACATTTCCTCCGTCATGAATCAAGAACTTTACAGTTTACCGGATTTATATCAAGATGGCGACACTGCGGCAGTGTCTATAATTAATCTTTTTAACGCAGCCGACCGGGACTCATTATTTTCAACGCAAACCGTTGATGGTATTTGCAATGACGCTCCTTACGACCCGACGCAAGGGACTGCCGTAGAAATGTAAGTAATTATGTGCCTAATTTCATTTTTTTAGCCAATTATTCGCGAACTGGTTATTTATTTAGTGTGCCTGTCATTAGGAGAAAGAGCACTGTTCTGGATTATTTCAGCATATATATATGCAGGGTTCTAGTAATTCATCTCATCACATTAAAAATGCTTAATTTAAATAGTAAGTATCTTCAGTTATAGATTAGTTTGCAATTAATATTATGCTAAAGTCCTGTTTTGATTCGTTGATTTTTTATAGCAATCCTTTGCAAGTTTTAAATAATTTAATAATTTCCATAGTAAATGTTATTCGTCATTTTCTCTTAAAGGAACTTCTCTTAACGGTTCGAAGATATCTTCACATTGTAGTACTCTTACAATATGTATACTCTGCATATGTTTTGAGTAATTGGGTTTTAATTAAAAAAGAATCTGTATAAAGTAATTACTTATCCTTTCTCATTAAAGGTCCGATGAGGATTTGACTCATGTTATACAATCTTTTCGTTTTGAAGAAAGGTATGTCGTGGACTTGAATAGGGAGGTAGAAGTTTTACCGAGCAGTCAACCCAGCGATTGTCACATCATTAACGAAATAATGTAAGTTTTTCTTCTTATGTTTCGATCTTTTTTTTCGAAGAAGGCACAATGTATTTTCATCAATTTATTAAATGAAAGAAATCATGTTTTTAGTACAATAACCATCTTAAGCTACAGAATATACAAACTAACATTATTAGTTAGAAATATATATATATATATACACACGAACAAAACATCATACTATACAAAGCGTACGCACAATCGGAAAACGGATTTCTATCTCTCTGCATATCATTTGGTCGTTTCTTTGAGTGTGACACGGTCGAATAATTTTTAAAAAATTATAAATTCCTTACCACGTGACATATGCATGAGTAATAAAAGGAAGTACATGCCACAAGTATTACTAAAATATCCTTGCAGACGGAAGGGATTCCATACAATTTTGGGGATATGCATCTGATCGAGAAATTTTACAATAACAGGGCCACCCCGGGGTTGAGTGCCGAGTGAATCAAAATAGTACATGCGGCCCCTATTTTTAAAATAGATTGCAAACCAATGAATCCCTTCACTACCAATAACATCTGTGTTCCCAATAAGACTACCGCAATCTCTCGTAGTTGGCAATTTCAATGTTTCATTCTTCGCAAACACACCAATAAATTTGGAACGTGTGATTCGTTTGCTATTCATTACGCTCTGAAGTGTATTCATGTCCATTTTAAAAGTCCGTGAAAACGCCCCTAAATCTGTCAATTTCTATCGGCTTTGCGAATTCCAATCTGACTGAGATATTTCCACTCTGTTGTGGACTTAAGTGTGTATTTACACTAGTAAATAAGTCAGGTGTGATGTCAAACGGATAAACGTTAAATTGGTCGATGAATTCTTTCTGCGTTACCCAAATCCCGAGCTCATCATAAGCACCTGCAATATGGGCCAGATTACTCTATGCTCTCGCAAAAAGTGGGAACACAGCGTCTGATGAATAATCTGTATCCATAGCCCCGCCCAAAGCAATGCCATTGAGGTATAGAGTTGAATTTTTAAGGCAGAAGTTCTCGAAATTAAAGGCGTTCTTTTTATATTTTCCATTCACCGAAGAATGGACTTGCATTCCAATTAATATCCTTCTAGGTAGAACTCCAGGACGATGTTTTCTATCTGTTTCGAGGCCAACCCTGCTGGCACCGTGTATAGTTTGATCTGTACTCTGTTAATTGGGTATTTTACTGTGGCGTGTAGTAAATTTTTCTCAATTTCTATTTGTTTTGGTGAACTTACTTTCACTCGCCGTACGCGGAGGCATGTCTCCATAGTGTGAATCACAACGGGTTTTGCTCCCTCTTCTTGATCAGCATCCAGATTTAAACAGATCTCAGGATTCGTGCGGGTGAGCTTTATTTTCATATCCACCCGATTCACACGCAACTTCTCCTGGAATGTGAGGTCTGTATGCAGGCGTCCAAAACACTCATATATCTTCTTTTTAGAATTTTTAAATTTGTCCTTTATACTACTTTCGCCTTTAGCTTGATAATAGCCCTCGACACTTAAAAGGGCATCCTTCGCTTCTTTGGAAAAGATCAGCACATTTTTCAGATAGGCTCGTAGGTGAGGGTACCCCGTTCCTGCCGATATGTTGAACTGATTTAAATATATATCACACTGGTTGAATATGGAGTGCAGAAAGTTTGTTTCAGGGTATACAGCATATTTGTCATCGCAGTTCGTTCCATAAGAATGAGCTATACGTAGTTTAGCGCACATGTGCACACAGCTTGGGTCAAAATGTAAGGGCCTGAGCTGGGTATCACGAATTCTATAGGGACACTAGGGGAACTAATTGTGTTTAAAGGGTTAATTGTAAAAAAGTCACTGTGTTCAATAGAAACTTGAGTTGGGGGCATGTCAAAGACGGACAGCTCCGATTTACAACATTGTAAACTACATGGATGGATAAAGCGTGCCATGACGAGTTAGAAATAGTGCCTCCTCTCTCGCCAAGTAGTAAACAAACTATGATTCATGAGATCAATGTCCTTAGCTTATATCGGTAAAAAAAAATGGTCAACCATAGGTTTCATTCGCTTAGAGCACTTCTTTTTTAATATCCTTTTACGTTTAATGCCACGTGCTGGTAATTCCTTCTTCCGGACAGCCCTCTTCTTCTTCCCACCACCACGCATATTTCTCTTTGCATTTTTGACGATTTCGTCCCGTGTACGTTTTAAGTGTATTTTTAGAGCTTTTTTAGGTTTAGCCCCAGCCAGTTTGTCTTCTGCCGTGTTAAGACCTGATTGTAGCGCTTTCCTCCCGAGGTATCTGGCACCCCTCTTCAGCAAAGGGACAGCCGTACGTAGTATGGTTTAAAAAATGGATCCAAGTTCATTACCACGCTGGTATCTCACACCTCGATAGACTGTGAAAGGCTCTCTGTACATTATAACTCAGTGCGTCGAAAGTGCAGCTTCACTGTTAAGCTCCCATCACCGAATGAGAAATTTTTTCCTTCAATCGTTCTTATATATATATATTGAGATATTTGTTATTAGATTAGTTGCGACATTCACATAATGGGGCCTGTCATATGTAATACTCAAACTCTACCCTCTAAGGTTGGGAATGTGAGCAATGCGTAGCAGGCGTGCCTGGGTATCCCCAACAAACTGGTGTCAACTATATTGCTGTAAATATAGCACATGTCTGGGGGTGTATAACCAGCAACCAATTTCTTCAATTTCATCTGATATATTAGGCTAGACATAGGGTGGATCGATTTTACATTTTTTTCGATTTCCATATTCTAATAGACAAAAACTTGCGCATGCATGAGAAAATAGCCTCTGCAAAATCTTAGCTTAATAGGTAATCATCTTCTGCCCCCGGCAGAGCCGTGAAAATCATATTTTAGTAGTCAAAAAGTATTTTTCTTATAATTTTTAAAATATTTCAATATGCATCAAAATTATTCCTAATAACTATAAAGTCGATGAAAAAGACCTCATATGATCGTTTTTCCAAGCGCGTTGTCCTACGTTAATATCTTTTGCCCCCGGCAACAACGTCAGATGTTGAAAAAATAGGTAATTTATATACATATTTTCAGATCGGCTCTTTGTCTTAAATAATGCATTTATATATTTCCCATAGCATTTATATCGTTGCTTAGGCATGAAATAACACACACGCAAAATTTTATGACTCTAGAGGAATATCTTCTGTCCCCGAGAAAAGTCTAAATGTGGATTATAATTACGTTAATGCGATGTTATAAGTACGATAAGTACTAAGTACAGCTCCTCGCTTGCTAATTTTATAAAATTAGCAACCCAGAACTCACCACGAGGAGGTGGCTGTACGTCGAGTTCCACCCTATCCAGCCCCAACCACCCTTCCTTTGGCTGCATGTCGATTTACATACGGTAATCTTTCTTAGAATCAAATCGTGGAATTTTTGTTCGGGACTGAAGACGGGAGCGGATGAATCCGTCCCTCTCTTCTATTCCACTTACACTGGCAGAGGCTTCGGTTACTAATTTGATGAGTCTCTCGACCGCTTGAGTATGACAAGGGAATAGTGGGATCAGTCCATCAGGCTGGTCTCCCGTCTCAACAAACTCTTTTATTCGGGTATCAGGTATTGTTTTTGTAACGGGGGGTTCGGTCACCTCAGCCGTTTGCCAGTTGATCATTTCGTAATAGTTTTGACTATCGTAGAGCAGCTCAGGCATGGCGAAGGCTCGAATTTCCCCCGCTGGTGATTGTGTTGATCGTGCTTTTAATATTCTTCTCCATCCCAATTCTCTTATGTGTTGCTCATCGGCATGTAGCATGGAGATCAAAATATTTTCTGGGTGAGCAAAGAAAGAATTTCTAAGGAGGACTTTGTTGGCGATTGTCTTAGATCTTTGAGGCATGGTCTGAGAGAGACGCATCATTTCGAAAAAATGTTTTGCGCCCTCAGTGAAACTGGAGTTTTTCTTTATCTTAAACCAAATTGGTGCGTAAACTGTCATAATGAATCGCACAATTTCGTTGAAGGTGCTGGAGGGTTCACTGGTTGAAACATAGAGGCGCAGAAATCTATTTGCTGTTGTCAGCCACCTGGAATGCGCCATCTTACCTGGATTTCGAGCCGCGAGAGCTGAAGAGCAGCTACCGCTCGACACTGCTCTGTAGATGCCTAACAAATATTTTTGGTCAGTGCTCAACTCGGCATCATCTATGTCAATGTCGGGAGATGGAATGGCATCGAATTCTGTAATTGGAAGTTTTTCGCAGTCGTTCAGTTGTTTTCCAACTGGTCCAGTAAAGCCCATTGGCCCAGTTGTTTTGCCGTCCAAGTCTTGAATGAGGTGTCGCAGTGATAATTCATTACCGTGTAATAGGCATATGATCCACTGAACTGGCCTTTGTAGTTTCACTTCAATCATACGAATGGCTCCACCCTTTCGACTGGCGCGTCAGTGGCAGCTGCTGCTGGCAGCACTCACCAGAGATGACCTTTAAACCCTAGCCTAGAGTCATAAAATTTTGCGTGTGTTATTTCATGCCTAAGCAACGATATAAATGCTATGGGAAATATATAAATGCATTATTTAAGACAAAGAGCCGATCTGAATATATGTTTATAAATTACCTATTTTTTCAACATTTGACGTTGTTGCCGGGGGCAAAAGATATTAACGTAGGACAACGCGCTTGGAAAAACGATCATATGAGGTCTTTTTCATCGACTTTATAGTTATTAGGAATAATTTTGATGCATATTGAAATATTTTAAAAATTATAAGAAAAATACGTTTTTGACTACTAAAATATGATTTTCATCGCTCTGCCGGGGGCAGAAGATGATTACCTATTAAGCTAAGATTTTGCAGAGGCTATTTTCTCATGCATGCGCAAGTTTTTGTCTCTATTAGAATATGGAAATCGAAAAAAATGTAAAATCGATCCACCCTACTAGACAAGTCATGTTGTACCTCGTGAAAGGTATCTCTTTGGAAAGCTAATCGATATCGCCCTTCGGTTATAATTTTGAACATCCATTTGTCTATAATATTTCTGTTAGCCTTTGATTTTAGGATTAGAGTATGTGCAGGGTTTTCTTTGTTTACAATTTCGTATACTGAATCAGCCGTAAGGTTTGAATTTTTTAAACTTACGTTTAAGTCTCTCACAACATCTTCAGCCGCACCATAACGGCCAGAACCTAGTGTTACTACTATACTTTAACACCGTGCATCCTCAGTCCGGGCGATACGTATAGTTTCATCCCGAGTTACCCCGACATTTTCATACTCATCAAGGTCTCTAAGAATCGTAAAAACGGGATCTTTATAATCAGTATTTAAAAAGAGGGTGTCCAGCTGAATTTCGCATATCCCCACCTCATACGAATCACGACCCAACTCAATGTGTCCATGAAGTTCTGTTACAAAGTTGGCCAGGGTGTTGTTATTGTTAGGATGTACAGACAGGGACGAGGAGGACGGTAGTGTGACGAAGAAATGGTTAGGCGCCATGTTGAATACTATTTAAGCTGTATTATTGTATCAGCTTTTATATAGGTGTTGAAGCTTTCTGGGTACCCTAGCCATTTCACCAGGTACATTTTTCTATTCTTTGAACCTTTGCTTCCTATAATTTCCTCAATTTTAAAAACATTTTTTCCTAAATTAAATGCCACTTTCTGCAAATCCTCGCGGTAAAAGCCTCTTGCGATTTCTTCTCCATTCAAATCTTCAACGTAATACATTATCTCGCCTTTAGGTCTCATAGCACTAACTTTAAGAATCTCACGTGTCCATCCTTGCTCAAATCCCTTCGCGAATTTATTTCACGAACGTGACAGCCTTACATAATCACTGATTTTGAAAAGCGCACATTGTGGTGGTGGTGTTCTATCTTTTCTCAGATCAGGCTCTGTGCGCGTACCTCTTTCTAAAATCTCATTAGGTGTTGTCCCAACCGTGCGATGGTGTGAACGGTTAAAGGATGAGGCCAATGATTCCAGAATGTCTAGAAACTGTGTGTGTTTTTATGTGTAAAATAACGGTGCATGCGTTCCTTTATGGTACGTTGAACTCTGTCAGCTAAAGAGGCCTTGTGTATAGAACTGCTAGTGTAGTAACTGATATTAAACTCTGTCAGCATGTTCTGAAAAGCTCGGCCTATAAATTCTTCCCCCATATCTGTACAAAAACAGCCAGGAACCCTGTTTTCTTTCAACATCAGCGTTTTGGTGGCTTTAGCAACTGTTTCAGGCGATTTATTTTTCAGAGGAATTAGCCACAGATATCTAGAGAATACATCTATTATGAATAGGATGTAGCGGTAACCATTGTTATACACTGAATATCTTTGCATTTCTGTTAAATCCGCTTCCCAAATAGAGTCAATCGAAGCAGCTGTTGTCTTGGCTGTTTTAAACCTTTTTTCTCACAGGCTTATGAAGTGTATAAACGTCCTGCTCCCGCATAAACCTCTCAACATCTTTTTTCCCTACTCCATCATTGTAAACACTTCTCTACAGTCTATCTACGCTTCCGTACGTGGTTGGTCTAGAAATGTCATAATAACGTCTTCTTAATATGTTAGCCATTTGCGTATTTTAAAGGCACGTGGGTAGGGTTGACCGTTGTTTAACCTCTTCTTTCTCCTCTTCAGAAGTGTTACCGCCGGGTGTGATGGCGTTTTCAATTGTGGCACGTGCGATGCACGTTCCAATTCTTTTAACCTGTTCAAATTTCCTATCATTGCTTTGGGAATATTTATCTGTTGTAGTCTTGCTTTTATATGTTTCCATCCTGATGGGGATGGCCTATCCCACTTTCTCACCAGATCATGGACCATGTCTACGATATTCGATCCCTGTACGTTTACTCCTTCCACAATGATCTCACCTGTATCGGTCCACTCTATGTTGGGTTCCTCATTCTGCAGATTATAAAGACTTAAACCTTTATTCCTCAATGTATGTGGAAGGGTGCTTTTGAATACATGCTCGATATGTTTTGGGGCCGACCCGTTATTCTTTGGTTGGCCAGCTCTATCGTCGGGCACAGGCCCTATATCGCCATGCTCATCGTTGTCCGTGTTGTGCCTAATAACTTCGGGGATCTCTGTCGGATTCTTTAATTTTCGTACTCGTGAAAAAATTTCTGCAGAGCTTCTTGTCATAAGATTCTTTTCTCATCAGGTGTTTTTTACTGTTTAATGGGAAACAATTCGCTTTCCATTCTTTTAAGCCTGCTTTTACGGGGTTCTAGAACCGTGTCTGGATTGTTTGAACTTTGCAGTGAAGCATACACCTCGTGTGGAGTCACTACCACTTTCTTCATTATATTAATCTAGTCAGTAAGGGACCCAAAACTGAAACTAAGATGGGAAAGAATGACCCTCTTCTTTGTACAATAATTCGATTTTTCTTCCCCACAGTCTGACTTTTACGAGCGAGTGCACGTATTATGTTCTTGTAACGGTGTAGGCGGGGAGGTTTCATTGATATATTACAATTTATAACGTTAACAGAGATTTCACAGATGCATTTTAAAAAGTCCGTGTCGATATTTTTAGCAAACATCTGTTGCATTGCCCGGAACAATCGACCATAGATTTTTGTTAATTCATGGTATTTCTTTAGCCTCTTTGTCATCCTGGAATATACATCGTTTCCAGGCTAGTTTGGAAATATATTCGTTCTTAGAAGCACCCTAAACGTGTTTAGCGGGTGAAGGTCGCAAAGCAAATATCCGTAACTCGGGCTTGTAGCTTCTTTATAAACTTCCAAAAAGTCCTTACGCTGATTCGGTAACATTTGATTGGCTAATATCCCAATTTGTGATACATCTCTACGTTGCGCGAATAAGACTAGATATTGTGTATTGATGATGAACACGCTTATGTTTAGGTGGTGGGAGAATACTGTAAATGTCTTGGCAAACGTTTTATCCATCTCCAACATGAGATCGTCAATTACAATGACTGTATGTTCATTTCCCTTTAACGAATTAACGTCATAACCTTTGTGGAACAAAATATCATCTTGGTACTCGTTGAACACTTATTGATACGTCGAATAGCACCATATAACTTTATGCACAAATTTTTAGAACATCTCTCCCTTTTCTTTAATGATTTTAAGCACAAACACAGTTATTCTACATCCTGTAGGGCCAGATATAATACATGTGGATGGGCTCGTGAACCGGAATTTTTCTACAGAATCCATTTCTAACACGTCACACTCCTACAGTAGGTGAGTCATTTACAAAATATAATAAATATTTAAGAGATGATACTTATATTCTACAGTCATGTTTTTCTCTTCTCCCATAGAACCGTGAATGATGATGAGGTTCAGCACCCCATCATCGATATTACAGATGACCCCGACGAGAGTGTAGTTGTGATCACAGACTCCAACCCCACTGCCGAGTCCACAGAGTGATACCTCTAGCACGCGACAATTCAAAGCGGAGGCATGATGAAGAGCCCTCCACGTCAGGTATAAAGCGTGCCAGGTATGCGCCGGTTGTTAGACCAGCAGTAATAGAGCCCCAACCCTCTACGTCTTACGATACAACCCCCCACAATAGTACTTTCCTCAAATAAAAATATACCCCCTTATTCCTGTTCAATTCCGGGTATACCCTCCACAGCCGCAGCAGCTTCTAGCTCTGTAGAGGATGGTATAACATTCGAGTTGGTGCGCACCGCTTCCCTCACCCCAGCTTTGACTAGGAATCGGTATATAGTCAGGGTTGACCCTAGATCCATTGATAGCAATGGTGTTGAATACGGACTACGGCGCATAGTTGAACGTATTGTAGAGTTTGCCCTTCAAAACCGCGACGAACGTCAAGTCAGAACGCGGCAGTCCTTCAGGTTCGGGTCAGATGACGGAGATGTAGATGATTTTTGGGTATTAATACCATTCAGACGCTTGGCAGCTGGAGATACAGAGTATATATTAGGCCGTATAATGCAGGCCTCTCAAAGTAGTATAGCCATCAATATGGACAACTTCACGGGAAATATTCAACGTGTATTCAGTGTTGCGGGTCATAGTGCCACACCTTATTCTCTTAACTTCAATTCTCAGGCTATTTATAGCCGGCAGATAAAGGTCGATCGTGGTTGCGGCTCTATAGCAGTAGTCTTAGCTCGTATGTTTACTGTACAAAATACACGGACCCAAAAAATTTGGTTGCCTACGGTAGTGGAGCGTGCCCGTAAACTAGCTGTAGACTGTAAACTTGAGTTTGACTGTAATATGGCTCCCGAGGAGCTGAGAAGGATAGAACAGGAAATAAATGTTCGTATAGTTGTATTTGGAATGGATGATCGTCGTAGGACTGTATATGTTTTTGAAAGCTGTGTGAGAGATCGTACAAGACCCCTACTTATTTTAGGGCTGTCAGGGACGACGTATCTCCCCATCCGTAATATAAGGGACCCTTACGCGAGTTATGATAAAAGTCGAAAATATGGACGACATCATGATTTGTGTAAGGGGTGTATCGAGTTTGCGGATGATACAGTGAAACATTGTAAAGATTGCCATATGGTATGTGAGCAGTGTAAAAGTTCCAAATGTGAAAGCCGTGTAGTGGAAGCTGAGAAGAGGGATTGTGATGTGTGTAGACGCACAATTTTCAATAATTGTTTTGAGCTCCATCAGTCAATTGGCACGTGCAGGAAAATGAGAATCAGTGAATGTGGTATGTTTCACGTGATGGATAATTGGGAAAAATTCACGCATAAATGTGATGAAATTCACTGTTCGACACGCCACAAGAAATATAAGGCAGTTTGAGTAAAGCACATGAATGTTATATGAAAGACGCTAAGCCTGAAAATAGGCCTTGTATAACTGTGTATTACGATCTAGAAACATACACGAACGCTGAAACCAAAGAGGTTCTTCCACATTTACTTGTAAGCCAGATTATCTGTGATGAGTGTATGGAGATCGAGTGTGATGAGTGTGACAAAAGTGGTAAACGAACAAACGTTTTTAAAACCATTGCCCACGATAGCCCTATGAAACTCTGTATCTTATATTGTCAAGTTAGTGGACAAGTTTAAAAAAATGACTGTATATTCTTGCCCATAACGGTGCAAAATTTGACACACAGTCACTTTATAAGGCGTTTCTTGAGCACGAGTCATCTGAGATATTTACAGTTGATCCCTTGAAAAGAGGCAACAAACTAATACGAATGCAAATAACAGGTAATGTACAGTTTAAAGACACCTTATTATTCACACCTTGTAAATTAGCAAAGCTACCCAAGGTCATGGGCGTAGCCGCTGAAGTTTCAAAAGAATATTTCCCTTACACATTCCTCACTAGCGAAACTTTAAACTACGGAGGACTACCTCCACCCGAACATTACTTTAACTATGAATGTATGAGCACAGATGAACATGAAGATTTTGACCGCTAATACCGGGTGTCTCAAAATAGATGGAACCCATTGACATGATAATAATTTATTACTCAGAAAATAAACTCAAAAAAAGATTACATTTCCTGGAAGCTGATATGATAACAATTAAATACTGAAGATTTGAGGTCTCTAGATCAAAGGATACATTTATTAGAGCACATGTTCCAAATGACCGCCGTTGCGCTGCAGACACACTTGAAGCCGACGAGCGAAGTTGTCAATCACCCTGACACCCTGCACAGAGTGCAAGGGCCTCTGAAGCACCTCATCTGGGGCTTGTGTGCCCCAGAACACATTGTTCTTGCTATTGACATACCCACTGAGCAAGAAGTGTGCTTCGTCGCTGAACCAAACATCATCAAGAAAGTCAGGATCCTCTTCGATCTTGTTCTCGAACCACCGGCACATCACAACACGTTTTGCCATGTCAGCTGGTGTGAGTTTATGCTTGATCTGGATATGTATGGGTACAGCTGAAGATCCTTGATCAAGATTCTTTGCACTGACGCACGTGAAAGACCCAGATCTTGGCAACGTCTTCGGATTGACTTTTTCGGACTCCTTCCGACAGAATCTCTCACCGCATTCACATTGTCAGGAGATCTTGCAGTCACCTTCCTGCCAGATCTGGGTGTTTCTGCTTTCTTGTTGAGATTGTTTACTGATCCTGTGGCTTGAAATTGTGTGCCCAACGATAAATTTGGCTTTTCTGGGGATAATTGTTGAAGTTGAACTTCCTGCGAAATTTCGCTTGCACAGTTTTGAATGATTTCGTCTCCAAATAAGTAGTGACGCAAAAAATTTTTTCCTCCTTTGTCCAAGGCATTTTGATTGATAATTATTAGTTGTTATCGTCTCCTCTCTTCAAATCTGAAAAAATAGAACGAGAACATTAATATTGGCAGAATTATTAGCAGTGACATGGGTTGCATGTATATTGAGACACCCTGTACAACAATTTTAATGAATTTAATCCTTATAATTTTGCTGATGAATGTGAGCGTTATTGCGTGAATAATGTGCGCGTGCTTAGAGTATGTTTGGAGGCCTTTAGAAGGATATACATAGACCGATTCAAATGCGATCCGTTGCAAGTCGCAACCACGATCGCCTCATTATGGTTTTCTTGTTCAAGAATAACATCATGCCTAAAAATACCTTCGCCGTCATTCACAGAAACAATCCCCGCAGTCAGGGCCGGATTTTCCAATAGGCAACATAGGCCATTGGCCTAGGGCCCACCAGTAACTGGGGGCCCACTGGTGACCTCCTACAATCCCTTGACACTAACAGTATCATTGACAAATTTGCCATAGAAAAAAGCAGGAAAAAGTCATTTTGAACTTCACATAGTTGTGCTTGCAAAATTTATTATGCTTCAGTTTCATTGTATTTTTCCATTATTCCTATGTGTAAGATGTACATGATATGGAACTTGATTTACTTTGATGTACTTGATATGGAACTAATTTGATTAAAAATTATTAATGTGTAATGTATTACATTATGTTGTAATTCTTATTGCAAAATTTATTATGCTTCAATTTGACTGTATTTTTTTCCATTATTCCTTTGTGTAAGAATAAGTTGTACATGATATAAAACTAATTTGAATAAAATTATTGATGTGTTACATTATGTTGTAATTCTTTTTTTTTTTACATTACAATATTACGATATATATATATATTTTTTTTTTTCGGGGGGGGCACTGATAAGGTTTGGTCTAGGGCCCACAAGCAAGTAAATCCGGCCCTGCCCGCAGTTATGGGCACAAGGCTATTTACTGGCTCATACACCTGCAGCAGCAGACAGGTGTATACATAAAGCATGCCTGCAACACGGGTCTAAGCGAAAACCGTGCCACTGGTGAGAAGACTGTGTACTCCTTTAACGGTTGCTGGTGGCACGGATGCCCCCGTCCTGAGTGTGGAATCGTAGGAGACATCCACGGTAGATCTCCTGTTGACAGACTTGCGTGGACCCGTACCCGCGATCAACTTATAGGCTCCCAGTTCACTTACAAAATCTTGTGGGAGCATGAGTATGGGGCAAGGATGGAGACAGATGGCCAGTACCGTGAAGAAATAAACAAGATCAAGCGTTCAATGGTGCTCGATCCTCTCAAATAGCTTGTTCGGAGGGCGTACAAATCCATTCAAGCTATATTTTCCGCCTACGGAAGGCGTGAAACTCCATTACTTCGACTTCAGTTCTGTATATCCCTACGTGATGAAGAACAATCCGTACTCCATGGGTGCACCTGAAAAACGGGTGGGGCCTGACCTGCCAACCTTCGAGGTGTTCTCCACAAATTTGAACGGGTACTATTTCGGCCTTTCTTTCGTAGATGTGCTTCCCCCACGCGATTTATGGATGCCGATCTTACCCGTCGTTATAGATCACAATCTCATATTTCCCCTGTACGTGAAGTGCGCAGAGGAGAACAATGGGGAATGTAATCATACAACCAATCACCGTAAGATCAGAGATATATATACAAGCCCTGAGCTGGACCTAGTTGTTCGCCATGGCTACAGAATATTGAAGATACATGAGGTATGGAGGTTTCAGAAGCTACCAAACCTTTTCACGCCATATACAGTATAAACGCTTTTTTGAAGGATAAGGTAGAAGCATCAGGGTATCCGCGAGGAGTTGATACCGAAAATGAAAAATCGGCTTATATTCAACGTTACCGTGACCGTGAAGGTATACAGCTTGACCGTTCCCAAATTGTAAAGAACCCAGGCAAGCGCTTTAGTGCAAATTTGTGTCTAAACAGTCTTTGGGGAAAATTTGTACAGAATACTGGCAAAGGGAACGTTCATTTGGCACCAAGTTTTAGTGAAGTCTGGGATTATGCCAACGCTCCCGATAAAGAGGTCATGGAGATCGTGAATGTAGGTAATTCATACATAATAAAGTACAACAATACCGAATTTGCCACAGATACATCACGGGTTACAAACATACCTGTAGCCAGCTTCACAACGGCCTATGCACGCATCAAACTTTGGGGCCTATTGCATTCTCTTCGGCGGAGGTTTTTTTGCGCCGATACAGATAGTGTGATATTCACAGCGAGGGCGGGTGAATACATACCTCCTATTGGTGAATTACTCGGAGAGTTGACTGATGAGATCAAGGATGAGTATGGAGACATCGCATACGCCGACTCTTTTGTCTCAAGAGGGCCAAAAACTTATGGGGTACCGGTGAGGGAGGGGGAGGATATGAAATGTATCGTGAAGGCTAAGGGTATCACGCTCAACCAGGCGAATCGGAGGGTCGTTAACTTTGATTCGTTGAAGGATCTAGTATGCTTGGATGATGATGAGGGCGATCAGCCATCCCAACTAACTGTAGGGACCCACAATTTTCCGGAGCAGAAGCTGGGGGGGCGAGTAGGAACATAGGGGTTCGAAGGTGTGCCGTAACACCTATAGGAAACGTTACCAAGTGCCTAGTACCTATGATACCGTACCCTTTGGATACCATAATCTTTGATATGTTTATTGTTAACGATATGTTTATTTATTACACGTATTTGTAAATATATATAAAGTTGTAACATATAGTCTGCTCAATTTTTTAGTTCATTCAGAACAAAAATTAAATGACAAGGACAAATTTCCTCGAATTTTTAGTTTATTCACAATAAAAATTGAATGCCATAATGACAAATTAATCATCAATATAATTCCCTTCTTTTTCTATAACCTCCTCCCACCTGTAGAAAAGTTTTTTAGGCCACGTTCGAAGAAATCCCTTGGTTTCGAGTTGAAAAAAGCGATCACTTCGTTTTCGATAGCTTCCCTGGATTGCAACTTTTATCCATCTAGGTGGTGTTGCAGACTTCTGAATAAATGCTAGTCTAAAGCTGCGATGTCCGGAGAATAAGGTGGATGAGGCATTTTTTCCCAACCAAATGCCTCCAATTGGGCAGTGGTGATTCGAGCAGTGTGAGGGCGCGCGTTATCCTGGTGAAATAGAACACCTCTGCAATTAATTAATGCCATCTTCAATCGTTAGAGTTCTTGGCAGTAGATTTCAGCTGTGATTTTTTGGTTATCTGGCAGAAGCTCAAAATTAATAATTCCTTGCATATCCCACCAAACGCATAGCAAAATTTTCTTTGGATGGGGTTCATTCCTTGGCTGAAGTTCAGGCTTTGTTTCACGGCTAAGCCACTGATGTCGACGCTTAGTATTGTTATAGAGGACCCATTTTTCATTCCCAGTGACGATCCGATTAAAAAACGGTGCCTGCAGTTTCCGAGAATGCAGTGATGTGCAAATATCGATTCGATGTTGAAGATTCGCTTGTGACAAATCATGTGGAACCCATTTTCCAACCTTCACTACTTTTCCTAACAGCTTCAAATGACGATGAATGTTCATATGGCTAACGCCGAGTTGCAGGCTAAGTTCTCTTACAGTTACCGTTGGGTTTTCCTCCACTGTTGCTTTCAGCAATTCTTCATCTAACTCATCCTGTTCGTTGATAATCTTTGACTGAAGTCTCCATTTCTGAACTTCTTAAACCATCTCCTACATATCCATTCGCTCACATCATTATTTCCATAAACTCTTTGAATGTTTCTTGCGGATTCACTAGCGTTAGATCCTTTATGGAACTCACACAGCATCACCTGTCGAATATGCTCTTTCGTGGACTCCATGTTTTTTCAATTACTGTAATATCGTAGGGGTGGCGTTGTAACTGTATAAAAAACACCAGAGAAAATATTAATTAGCCTAATCCTACACTAGTCTAAACCTAAACTAGCCTAAGTCATTCTGTATCATTCTGTATCGTGATAAAACCTGTGCGAATCTGTCGCCGCGTGTTATTTTTCAACATTTCTAAAACTATTTCACATTATCTTCAGGTTATTGTATTATCTATCGTCCGTGTTCTAATCGAGCAGAATTTATGTTACAACCTGATATATACACCTTGAATATTTCGTTTATTAAATAAATCATGTTTCAAATAGCGTTTCACTCTCTCCTTTGTGTGTGTGTGTGTGTGTGTGTGTGTGTGTACAGGCGAAAATTCTAAGCTCCGCCCAGCGTATGTACAGGAGAAAGTTCTAAGCTCCGCCCACCTGTATGATCAGTCACGTGACTCCTTCTACTACCTGGGCATATCTCTTCCCTGCGTGCTCAGTTGATCGCGAATGTGTATTTTCCCACGGAGACGAAAAATAGTAATGGCTACCTTTAATATTGCGTGTTCGACGTTTATGAATAGGTATTCGGCAAAATGTGAAGATTTACTGAATGGGTCCCTAATCCACCCTCTTTTGATACTTTTAAGGCTACATTGAATCGTGCGAAGGAACAACAGGTACAAATACTCTACGGCTATTCTGGCGAGAGCATTGCCGGATTACGTGGTACAAGTGATGTATTGAACTATGTTGTAGGACTAAACTTTATAAAAGCTTACATATATCGTGAAGTAGAAGAAACAACACGTGCAGAAGAGAAGCAACGGATATGGTTAGTGAGTCTTGTTGATGAGTGGTACGACAAGCGGTATTATGTCATGCTGCATCATACCGAGTACTCGTACTCTGCGAATGAAAATGTAAACCTTGTCATCATGGGGAATCTTAAGTATTTTTAACACTACATTAACATATATCATGACGAGGTTTGTAGTGAGGTTGTGGCTCAACGTCTGCGTGAGTATTTAACACAATTTGGAGATGAGTATCGTATGCTAAGCAAAAAAGAAAAATATGGCCATATGTTCCCCTCAAATAGTGCGCCGGAGTGTGAATAAAATGTGTTTAGTTCTTGAAATTCCCCCTGAACGAAAATGTCTGGTGCGTATTCTGGGGAGTAAGAGTGATAAAACATTAAAACCGGTATTGCTTCATGTATCGGAAATTTTATCACAAACACCTACCCAGTATAATGGGATACAAGTATTCACGTTGGAACAACGCAGTACACGTTTCATCAACTTATGGTGTGAGTCACTCCTCCCGTCGAGCCGATCCGCTCGCCTGTGGTTCATAGTCATCTCAGAGCTTGAACCGAGTGGACGTGCTCTCCTCGAATACGATGGACCTTCCTTTGACCAGCATTCTCAATGCCGTGTACGATGTGTCCGTGACGAAGTCATTTCGCGTCTTCAGGTGTAAAATCAGTACCATTAACTCTGTACTGAAAACGACTTGTAGACAAACAAACTCTGGTAAACGGAATGTTATTTATTTAAGTGTTGAGATGAATAGAGTCTTCGTGATAGTTGAGAAATGGAGTGAGGATCGTTATAAAATTCCTGCAGGTGTAGATATAAGAAGAGAGCAGATTAGTGATACCCCCTCATATGTCATTGTTTGTACATTGTGTATAAATAACGATCAGCCTTGCATTGATATACGACTGATGTGGAAGAATGCTTCTGATGAAAACGTTCTTGTCCCTACGCGAAACTGTTTCATCCTCGACAGAATGTTTGAAATCGTCGGTTTCGCAACCTGAAGCCTATATTAGACGTGCGTGTTACGGGTATGCTTCATTTTGATACGGTTCTTGAATACGCACACACCGCTCTGTTCGACGGGTTTACCGAGTTTAGGACTGAACAAGGCGAGAATGGTCTAGAGCTAGATGCTTATTTAAAAGTTGAGATTCTTTGAAATATCGTGACCTTTGATACAAAGCACTTGAGCGGTACAGGGATGAGCTCACCTACACCGTTCACCCTGAAGAACAATTTTTTTTATAATGAGCAGCTGTCGTTACGACTTGGAAGATTATTTCAACTGCCGCTCTGCGTTGTGAAGAATCGTTCACGATTGAAAAGCTCGGGTCGGTAAGAATAAACCATCGATTGGAAAGGAGTGTTTATAAACTTGTATTTAATAATGATGTTCTGGCTAAAGATGACCTCTTTGTGCGTGCTTTTGAATGTATTCTAGCCGTGTTTAAAGATAACTTGCCAACCGAGTGTAAAGTGGGCACAAAAATAGTATTGAACGATATGAAGGTCATTTACATCGAGTATAGGTATCCCTATAAGTTGGTTACTGAAATAATGTTAAATCGTATTTACTGCATAGTGCAAAGCAATAATGATGTGACTGTAGACTCGATTACGTGCGAGTTAATGTTTTAGTTAAGCGCAGTAGAACATAAAGTGAATGTATTTTGATGTATATTATTTAATATAATTGTGTGTATATATATATATATATATGTATATAATATGTATATATATATATATATATGTTTCTATTGTACTATTATATTGATGGTTATACTCCATCGTTTTGGATTATATTTTTTATTTTATTTTTTTAATTATATATATATTTTTCGTTCGTATTTCTTATACTATTATTATTTTTTATTGCACATATTCCTTGTTTGTATAGGATTGTATATTTATTTTCCCTATATTTCGTGAAGTTGATTCCAATAATTCTTCTAAATAAACAGAATGATGTAATGGTGTTTCATTTAATTCTTTTGGTTGTATATATAAACGATATTATTATTTAATTATATGCATACCAAATGGCTGATTACGCCTTCTAAACCGACTGACGGATTTCTAAGCCAACTGTCAAGAATATCTGAATAGCGCAATCTGGCAGCTGAAATGATAATTACTATATACACATACACCTGCCTTCTAGGTCTTCTAAGTCAACTTGCGATTTAAGCCAACTGGCGGATTAAGCCAACTGGTGGATTTCTAAGCCAACTGTCAAGAATATATGCTTTAATTAAATAAATAGCGCAATCTCTCAACTCAACCCTAATAATGTACACCTGAACAAGCCATTTACGCCTTCTTAGCCAGATTAAGCCTTCTAAATCAACTGGGTGATTTACACCTTATAAGACAGCGGACGCTCGGATGAACTCTCCTTATGCGTCTGGCTGGAACCAGGCGAACACACTTCTCGCCTTCTTAGGTTAAGGCTTAGGCTAGGTTTCCTTTTGGGAGGGTGAGGACATCCCAACTTCTCCCCCAAAGACCCTCCTCCTTCTCTTTTCTCTCTCTTTTAGGTTAATGTTACCCCTTTGGAGGGAGGGCATCGTCCCTTCTCCCCCCAAAGCTCTCTCCCCCTCCCCCTTTACAGCATTAACATGTTGCATAAACCTTCCCCCCTTTGCAGCATTAGTTTGTTGCTTGACCCCTCCCATTCATTGCATAACCCCTTTATTGCATACCCCTCCCCTTGTTGCATAACCCTCTCCTCTCTTTGTTGCATAACCTCTTGCAACATCCCTTTGCAACATTGATGAACATTGCTACATTCTTGCACTCTCCAATTATGCGGTCATACTACTAAGAGAAGTAGGAAGCCCCCTGATTAAATCTTACAACTATCATACTAAGATTATTCCTGGATGGAATTATTTTATTGCCCCCATGAAGAGGGAATCGAAAGACGCCTATGATTTGTGGTGCATTCATGGTAGACCCAGATTAGGACCAGTATACATGAATATGTGTAGAAGTAGGGCTCAGTATAAGGCGTCCATAATGCGAGGTAAACAGGAAGAACAGTCTATTCGAGCATCAAAAGCCTGTGAAGCTCACATAAATAACGATAATAAAAATTTTTGGAAATTTGTTCAGAATCAAACGGGTGCCAAAAGTGTCCTCCCTCTGACAATCGATGGGGTGTCGGGGTAGGAGGAAATTGCAAAGCTGTGGAAAAACCACTATTCAAACATTCTTAACAGTGTGAGTAGGGATAATCCTAAGATAGATTGCGGCGAAACGCCTGTGGGAGGGACAAGGGAAAATACTTTGATATCAGTTCCTGAAGTAAAGAAGTTAATTAAAGAGTTAAAGACTGGTTCTGCGTCAGGGGTAGATGACCTATCGAATGAGCACTTAAAATATGCCAAAGTCTGCATATATCATTGCTCTTATCAGCCATGCTTGCTCATAGCCATATCCCTGCAGAGTTCATGAGGGTATATATTTTACCCCTGGTCAAAAATAAGTATGGAAACATTCTGTCCAGCAATAATTACGGCCTATTACTGTCGCTTCCTGCTTCTCGAAACTACTACAAAAACTCTTGATACTCTGAGTAAATGATTACCTATGGACATCTCCTAATCAGTTTGGTTTTAAAAGGTCCCACTCAACTGACCTGTGTATCTATATCCTTAAAGAAACAATATCTAAATACATTGACAGTAATTCAACTATTTATAGCTGTTTCCTAGATATAAGTAAGGCATATGATAGCGTGAACCACGATATTTTATTTAAAAAACTAGAAGACAGGAAGGTTCCCATGTACATATTAAATTTATTGTAATTTTGGTATTCTCACCAATCTTTTACCGTTAGGTGGGGCAATGTACTATCTGAATGTTTTGGCTCCTCATGCGAAGTGAGACAAGGCTCCTTGCTCTCCCCTATGCTATTTAATGTGTATATTGACGGATTAATTGCTTCACTTAATGAAGCAACAGTGGGATGGATGTTCTATAGAAAACACAAGGATAAATAACTTAGTTTATGCCGATGATATGGTATTAATAAGTCCCTCTGTTAAAGGTCTGGATCGGCTACTAAAAGTCTGCGAAGTGTATTCGCAGAAACATGATATTCTTTTTAATGTTACAAAAACTAAGGTTATGCAATTTCATCCTAAAAGCTACAATCAGCCAGCTGACATTAGGTTTAAAATGAGATATGAAGTAATTCAGGAAGTACGAGAGTTTAAGTATTTAGGTCAAACTATCACCAGCTCCTTGAATGATGACTCAGATATAAAAAAAACAATCTCGAAGCCTTTGTGCTAAAGCGAATATGACTATAACAAACTTTTGGTTCTGTACAAGAGAAGCTAAACACACTCTCTTTCGTACTTTCGGCAGTAATATATACAGAGAGCAACTCTGGGTGAATTATAAAAAAGGTTCTGGTAGAACCGTAAATTTGCTGAACAATAGGTTTTTTAGACTCTTACATAAATTACCCCCCCACCCCCGAGATGCTCAGCTTCGCAAATATTTGCTACCCACAATGTCCCGAGCTTCCCAGAGGTAACAAGACGTGCTCAATACAGTCTGATGCAAAGAATTAAAAAATCAACCAACCAGATTATCCAAGCTATCCATGAATTCTGCCGTTTATCCCCTAAGCGATGGAATTCTTGGAACGAAAACGTCTGTCACAAGTTCCACTTAACTACGACATTATTCTATCTAATATACTATTTCAGAAATGAAGCCTTATATATATATATATATATATATATATATATATATATATATATATATGTAACAGTTTTTTGCGTACACCTACAGGTCGCTACAATTGGTGAAGAACAATGCGGTTTTCACCATTCGATGCGTCTTTTTATTGTGCAGTGCCCACGCTAAAAAAAAATCCCTAGCATAATTCCTTCCCCCCTTTTAGGGGTACAGTTCTTCCCATGCCTGTACACGCATTTTTTTAATTTTTCATTTTTAATCATAATTTTGGCACAAAATAAGTCAATATTTACTAAACATTTAATATCATTCGATTCACAAAAGATTTATTTATCGATTCAATTTAAAAAAGTAATATTTTTAAAATTCCTAAAGAAATTTGGAAAAACTAAAAACAAACATGCATTTTTAAAATTCAATGATTTTTATACAAAATATTTCGATATTTTTAAAATTCAATGATTTTTATACAAAATATTTTGATATTTGTTATAATTTTAACATTTTTCGATTCACAAAAGATTTCTTTATCGATTCAATACAAAAAATTACATAATTAAAACGGGCAATTTAAATAAACACGAATTTAAAGTTAAACGAGCCAGCCTCGAAATTATTTACCGTGACTTTTGTGCGTTTTATTACTGTGGCTTTTGTACAAATAATTTTACGTATACACAAACAATTTGATAGGATATTGATTTATCATTCTATTTTTTAATTGTCATAGAAATACGTTAATTAAGTTATCTGATTAGATGCGCTTTTATACTGTAGTTGAAGATCATTTTTAGAAAATTATTTATTTTCCCCACTTTAAAATATTACAAAATTTCTATTCGGTATCCTAATATCATTATGCATGTCGCTGTAAGAAAATAGCAATTATTTTCCATTTTATGAAAATTTCGGACCCCCTAACCCGTACAAAACCAATTTTCCCCTTTTCTTTATCAAAAATTGTTGATTGATTTTCTGAAGTCTTTCGGTTATAAATTTGTACCAGTCTATTGTTTATCTATAATAATAATAATAATAATAATAATAATAAAAAGACGTGTGTGTGTGTGTGTGTATGTGTGTGTATATATGTGTGTGTGTGTGTGTGTGTGTGTGTGTGTGTGTGTTCCAGCCATCAGCCATAACTCCAAAATGGAAGCAGTTACAAACATGAAACTTCACACACATATTGATTAGGTCCCGAGGTTGTGCACGTGGGTGTTAATAAATTAAATAATTAATTTTAAAACATTAAATGACGTCATCCAGATCATTACGAAACCTATGGTAAAATTATTGAATACCCGGTTAGGTTCATTGAATGCCAGGTTAGGTCATCTGTACGCCCTAGACGATTGGTTAGGTTAAGTCGTGATATTTTCGTTGGCTTTAACGAAAATATCATGACTTAACCTAACCAATCGTCAAGGATATACAATTAACCTAACCGGGCATTCAATTAACGTACCCTGGCATTCAATTAATCTAATCGGGCATTCAGTTGACCTAACCGGCCATTTAATTAACCTAATCGGGCATTCAAATGACCTAACTTGGCATTCAATTAACCTAACCGGGCATTCAGTTTACCTAACCGGGCATATACATATATATATATATATATATAGCGTTCTAAACCTATGGTAAAATTATTGAATACCCGGTTAGGTTCATTGAATGCCAGGTTAGGTCATCTGTACGCCCTTGACGATTGGTTAGGTTAAGTCGTGATATTTTCGTTGGCTTTAACGAAAATATCATGACTTAATCTAACCAATCGTCAAGGGTGTACAATTAACCTAACCGGGCATTCAATTAACGTACCCTGGCATTCAATTAATCTAATCGGGCATTCAGTTGACCTAACCGGCCATTTAATTAACCTAATCGGGCATTCAGTTGACCTAAGTGGGCATTCAATTAACCTAACCGGGCATTCAGTTTACCTAACCGGGCATATATGTATATATAGCGTTCAACATCCACCCCGACAACGCTATTGATGCACCCGAAACAATGAAAACTATGATTTGGCGAGCCGCAGGGCCCCCAATTACTGTCGGTTCAGTTATTTGGTCAATAAAACTATAGAAATGAACGCAGTCATGAAAATCTTATGCTTCAAATCCGAGCTCATTGTATTAAGATTTGTGAAGCTTTAGATTTTCATGGCTGCGTTCTTTTCTGTAGTTTTATTGAATGAATAATTGGTTTGCCAGTAACTGGAAGGCCGCAGGCACCCCAATTACTGAGGCCCAAGGTGAGAGGAATAGGAATGATATCCAGATAAAGGGCTACTGATGTTCAAAATAAAATACGCCTTAGGCCCACAATCCAGCCGAAGCACCGCAGATCGAGCAAAATCGGCGCGTAGCACCGACCTATTTCTAGTTATTTCTAATCAATTGTATCTATCATATTTTTGTCCTTAGTATGTGACCTGTCATTGTATTAATAATATTTGTCATATGGACTACAGTCTGCCAATAAACCTTTCCATTTCATTTCATTTCCTATATATATATATATTATATTATATATATATAACCTTTGGTTACCTTTAGTTAGCTTCGCCCGAATTGTTCATTCTGACGAAGGTCAAGCTTTTCACTCCACCTTAGACCTACAGTTTAACGTGGAATCCGAACCACGGCCCATCAGCAGTCCAACGTCTTAAGCACTAGGCCACTTAGGGTACCCATTTATCTACCAACCACTTTCTTTATTGTGTGGAAAGATGAACAGCTGGGTTTTGCTGCGCGCCGGCTGCCGTCGGGTCTCGAACCCGGGGCCGATGGATTCATAGTCAGCGACGCTAACCACTACACCACCGAGGCGCATATATATATATATATATATATACTCTATATCGGGTGGCCCCCTAAAAAACGCCTTGCGATTTGAACATCAATAACTTAAAAATTATGCAGTTCATACTTCCAAAATTTACAAAACTTTTACCTCAATCTGTTGGTAAGCCATCATAAAAATTTCAGACCTCTACATAAAATACTTTTTCAACAGCTGAAGGATCAATGATGTATGGTGAAAAAAACGAATATCATAAATCCTAAATGTGTATAGTTGTACCTGGCATCTATTCTAAGACTCGTAGTAGTTTCCTTAGCCTATGAATAATCTATTAGTCTCTGAAAAACGTCAGATGATATAGGCTACGCCCATCTTGAATACTGTTTTTTAAACTTACCCTTCAAATTATGGTTCTCTCTAACGGTGATAAAGCGGTGATTGAAAAGTGTTTCTTGGAAAAAAGATTGACTGGGGCAAGAATTTTGAGGGAATTTCCAGGAGTAACTTGTAATGTTACATCTGTGAATAGAATAATTAAAAAACTTAAAGCAACCGGTTCGACGGCACCGAAGCGTGGAAATGGTCGGCCTAAAGCAGTTTACACTCAATACAATATAGCAATGATCGAAATGACGAGCCTATCTCAAGAGGATCGACCTGGGTCACATTGCTCTCAGAGGAAAATTGCAAGAAATTTAGGTATCAGTCGAAGTTCCATCCAAAGAATGCAGAGAACGGTAGGACTTAAAGCATTTAAAAGGATCCGTGTTTCAAAACGTGACAGCAATGTAAGAGCTAAAAGAAAAATTCGTTGTAGAAAATTGCTTGATAGATTTTCGTCCAATGATATTAAAAAAAATAGTTTTTACAAATGAAAAAGATTTCACCATCGAAATTGCTCGAAACTCCCAGAACGATGTTGTTTATGGTCGGCGTAAGAAAGACATTCCTCCATCGAGACTTTACCACCAGACAAGTCGGTTTTCCAAAAAAATCATGGTATTAGCATATTAGCAGGTGTATTGTGGAATGGAAAGACGAAAATTCATTTCTTTTCAGAAAATAAAAAAATTTATTCAGAAACCTATGTAAATCTCTTAGAGTTGAAACTTTTGCCTGATTGTCGGCGTCTGTATTATGGAAACGATTTTATACTCCAACAATATGGTGCTACAGCTCATATAGCAAGTTCACACAGGATTATCTACAACAGAATATAGTCAATTTCATTGGAAAAATGACTGGCCCCCGCAATCACATGATTGCAATCCCAAGGATTATTGCTTATGGAACACTCTAGCAGAGAAGATTTATGAAGGTCAAACAGAAAAGTTTACAGAAATGTAGTTAAAGAAAAAAATACTCGAATGTTGGGACAAAATAACATTAGCAGAAATCAGAAAATGTATCATATCGTGGAAAAAAAGGTTAAGATTGGTTTGTAAGCAGGACGGCGAACATATTGATCATATTTGTTGATAAGACGTGAATAATAAAATTTTATCAGTTTATGATATTCGTGTTTTTCACCATACCTCATTGTTCCCTCAGCTGTGGTGATGACTTATCAATAGATTGAGGTAAAAGTTTTGTAAATATTTTAAGTATGAACTGCATATTTTTGAAGTTATTGATGTTCAAATCTCAAGGCTTTTTCTTGGACGACCCGAAATATATCATATATATTGATTTGATAATCTTCATCAGTATGAAGCAAAGCCTATGAAAGAATCTGATTATAAATAATGTTTTGGTGCTGTTTAACCTCCTACGCAACGACAAAGGTCATCGGACAGAGCAGACCTACAGTTGTACTTAGGATCCGACCCATCCACGGGTCATGAACGCAGAGGACGGTCACCCATCCAGATACAGAACAGAACAAACGTTGCTTAACCTTGTCGATTTAGATGTAAGGGTGTTGCCACGTGACCACAACGTAGCCCAAGTGAAATGTGATATAGCGTAGCTTATAAAAACTGATGATGATGATACAAGGTTTCTCTATAGGGGGAATTAAGTTATCTCCTTAAACATTTAAAGAGGCTGCATATTCAGAAGGCGCTTTCTCAATCACGCGAGAAATAAATTTCGAGCAGTTTTATCAAGAAAACACCTGATGTAACGAAACTGATCTACAGTTTATTGCACTGGATGTAATTAAAGAAAATATATTTAATATTCAAAGAGTTGTCAAATGTAGACGTACCCAGTCTGCCGTAACCTTCCTATAAAGAGTGTTGACTAAAGTAAATACTGTAGATACCACAATCATTGTCTTAAAGAAAAAATGGCAAAGTTCATCAATGGAATGTCAGAACGTGTGTAAGCTTTACATAATGCAAAGGGGGAAGCGACATGATTATAAATATATTGATTTAATATCTATTACTAATTGACTTTTATTATCAAATCAAAAACTGTAGAAAAAACAAAGTTATCTCTTCCTTTTTGTCAACCCTCTATCTATTCTAATATTTGTGACGGTCGAAATGCGAAATTTGTTACTTATGGCCGGCCAAACACTGGCCAGAATTGAATGAGACTTAGGGGATAGGGGTAACTGAGGCCGGGGAAGAACAGAGACTATGTGGCGTTGGCCTCTGATGACATCTGAGGCCGCTGTAGGCCGTTTTTGTCGTTTCCAGGCTTAGGAGGCTAAATTTGGAATTGCTTATGAACTCAAAAGTTGTAGGAAATGGTCGATTTAGAACAAGGAAACGGTTCCTCGAAAGAAAAAATTAATAAGTAAAAGTTGCTTAAAATTAATCGAAACCTACGGTAAATTTATTGAATGCCCGGTTAGGTCAACTCTACGCCCTTGACAAATGGTTTGACGTCGTGATTTTTTCGTTAAAACTAACGAAAATATAATGACTTAACCTAACCAATTGACAAGGGCGTATAATTAACCTAACCGAGCATTCAGTTAACCTAACCGGTAACTCACTTGACCCAACCGGGCATTCAATTAACCTAACCAGTTGGTTAATTTTTACATTCACGTCTCATTCTAAAGTTGCTTAAAATTAATCAAAACCTAATCGAAAATTAATCGAAAATTATTGAATGCCCGGTTAATTGAATAGTTCAAAGCGCAGCCGTCAGCAGGTGAAGTTATGCTAAAACTGTTTTGGGATACACGAGGCTCTCTCCTTGAACATTATCTAGAGCGTGAAACTTCAGGAACAAGTGCATCGTATTCTGACATGCTTCGGAATGAGTTAAAGCAAACAATTCGCACAAAACGGAGAGGGAGATTGTCGGAAGGTGTTATTCTGTCACACGACAATGCGCGCCCTCATACCACTGCACAGACTAGAAAATCCATTCAAGAACTTAAATTTGAAGTTCTCGACCATCCAGCCTACAGTCCAGATCTGGCACCTTTGGATTTTTACATGTTTGGATCACTAAAAGACGCTTTGAGAGGTCAGCGATTCCAAGGCGATGGTGAACTGAAGGAGGCGGTGCATGACTGGCTACGCACACAGCCAAAAACATTCTTTTGTGATGGCATTAGGAAGCTTGTAGATCGCTGGACTAAGTATATTGAGAAACAGGAAGACTATGTTGAGAAGTGATGTGTTTATAATCTATCAGATGTGAAAATAAAATTGTGAAAATAAAAAGTGCGGATACTTATTGAATTACCCTCGTGTATATATATATATATATATATATATATACACACACAGGGGTGTAGCCAGAATTTCTTTTCGGGAGGGGCTAATATATAAATCTATATATATGTTATACATGAGCAGTCGCCCATCTTTATCTCATTAACTAGCGCTTGAGTTCTGCAGGCGCGGGCATCTGCTCCATTTTCTTCTAAGCCCTCAAGCACACACACGCACACTCAAACGCACTCTCGCGATATCATACACTCGCTGTTCTTATGTTTACCTTCAAACCAATTAACATCTGACATCCGTTACGAAATCCAGATGGGAGCCTTGACTTTGAGAACTTCGCACTCTCTTGGTCTCACGGGGACTCACCTCTCTGACGCAAGTGAGAATGGATTCCTTCGTATATAAAGGGGGGTCCCGCCTTTGAAGGACAGATTCTAGACTGGAGCTCAACAGGGAAGAATAACGAATAGACCGCAGCGGGTAATTTATTCAACTTTTCTTCTCGGAGTGTCTTACCTAGGTCTCCACAGATAACGGGTGCGAGTTACCTCGTATGCATTAGCTGTGCTTCAGACTTTAGAACGGGCCAGTGAGAGCTTCAGAAGGAAGTCTTTAATTAGCTTTATCGCGGGTAACGGGGTGCGAGTTACACCGTATGGCATTAGATGTGCTTGAGACCTTAGAACAGGCCAGGAGAGCCTGAGAAGGTCTTCTAATATCTTCAGTTAACGTAATTTAAACCCTGGGTGAAGGGGGGCATTTCACCCCCAAATAGGGAATACGCTTTAATCGGAATATCGGAATTGAGGATCTGACTGAAGGAAACGCTAGCAGACTTAATTCATTTATTTCAACGTGACCTTAATTGTCACTTTTAGACTTAAGAATCATTCAACGATAACCTTTATATACTGGAGTCGAAGAAATACTTATACAAACATTTACTTGTAATCCGCTTACCTGAATTTAATTGAAGTGCCTAAAAATTAAAGTTGACTCTCAGTTAATCTACACTCAATGGGCGAAAAGAGAGCTAAGGAAAGCTCCCGGATTCCGCAAGCGATCATAAAGGTCGGCACACTCTGTGGTCACGTCTGAATTCAACATTGAGAGAGTCCAGACGATCCAGGAGTACGCTTATTATGCTTGGGATCCTCCTTGTTTAAAGATCTCCGAGTATAATATATATATATATATATATATATATCCTTAGTATATGAACTGTCATTGTATTAATAATACTTGTCATATTGACTATAGTCTGCCAATAAACCTTTTCATTTTCATTTTCATTTTCATATATATTTGGGTGGAGCGAAAATATGAATTTTAGAATATCAATTTGGAATACCTAATAAAAGTTTTAAATGACGCTAATTTAAATGTCCACCAAATTTGAACTAGCTGCTGTTTCAGTAAGGGGCTCCCCAATGACCTTGAAAAGCCGTCATATTTTGAGCCTCAGTCACTCAGTCTTCCTAAAGTGCGTGCAGTGACGAGATGTGTTACAGTTTAGCTTAGCCTATTAGTAGAACTACGTAACCGTTTTTGTATGCATAAATATTTATTTCTTGTAATTCTCTGATTTAATTACATTAATTCTATTTTTTCAGAAATATTAAAATGGATAAAAAAGTAAAGACAAGGCAGAGTAGTATGTGCCCAGTTTTTGGCGCTGCTGAAGAACTAAATAGCAATAGGTTTCCAACCAATGAAGAAATGTTTAGACATTATTTATGGGTAAGAGCTGACGTAAAGTTCACTAATAATAACAAAGATCCTGCGGTCTCTGACGTATCAGAAAGAGTCGCTTTAGATATTGAAAATATTTGGGTAAAGGCCTCAATTCCAACAGTTTCTCACAAAAGAGTTTTGCAGCTTATTCGCTCCTATCATAATAAATATATGGTGTTGATAAAGCCATACAAGGAAGAAAAGGAAACCCAAATTATCAAAACAAATTACAGTTGTTCAGAGAAAAAGCTAAAAATTTATTTAATATTGCTAGCTGCAAATGTGAGTTTGATTCATGTCAGTGATAAAACTAAAAAGGTTCCTCGCATTGAGCAAAAATTTCTCACTTATCGAAGAGGAGATAGAAAAACGGCAATTGGGAACATAGATAAAATAACAACTAAAAACTTAAAAAGAATATGAAACGAAAAGAAGTGGAACTTTCTCGAATTAGCAAAAGCATTTCAACTAATGATGATGCTGTAGGCCTAGGCCTTGATTCTTCTGATTCAGAGGGTGACATTTCAGCTTGCTCAGGGAAAGAATCAAACCCGACCCAAACAAGAGCTGTTGATGATGCTAGACCGTCTAACTCGAATCAACAAATGAGAGTTAATTTAGGAAATGTTGCACAAGTTTGCGATAGATACGGCATATCTGACTGGGCAGGTGCATCTTTGGCATTTTCTGCCCTGCAAGATGTTGGTCTAATAGGAAATGAGGATACCTCCCTCGTATTTGACAGGAGTAAAATTAGAAGAGAAAGGACGAAAATACGGCGTAAAATGCAACAAGATAATGAGGAACATTTAAAAGCTCTATATTTTGATGGAAGAAAAGATAAAACTAAATGTCATATCGAGCAAGGCAAAAAATATTATTACAAGTCGGTCATTGAAGAACACATAACCTTGGTAAGAGAACCAGGGTCTTGCTATGTTAGTCATATTGCACCTGTCTTTGGTACTGCTCATGGTATTAAAGATTCGTTAATTCAATTTTTATCAGAAAATGTTCAAAACATTGATGAACTGGTGGCTATTGGATGTGATGGAACTTATGTGAACACAGGAAGGCATAATGGAATTATTAGCCTCTTAGAATTGGCATGAGGTTAATATGTCAATTGCATGCTAACGAACTTCCACTTCCACTTGTTATATCACATTGCTGGGAACACAACAGGACCTGATACTTTCTCTGGAACAATTGGCAAAGCACTGAAAAATTGTGAACAACTTCCAGTTGCAGGGTTTGATAAAATTGAAGCTGATATAGGTACCATACATAGCAAATGAAGACTTAAGTACGGACCAGAAGTATTTGCTTGAAATCTGTAAAGCTATGTGCTCAGGTAAATGCTCTCAGGATTTATCTGCAAAAAACCCAGGAACTTTATCTCATGCAAGGTGAATAACAACAGCAAATCGAATTCTACGCTTATACATTGCTAAAGATAAACTATCAGAGAACCTTCGTTCATTAGCAAGATTTGTAATGAAAGTTTATGCTCCAATGTGGTTTACTATTAAGTCAAAATCTTCATGCACAAAAGGAGGAAGACATGTCTGGGAAACCATTTCAAGATCAAGATACCTTCCACTTGAGCTGAGAAACGTTGTGGATTCTTCAATACAACGCAACGCTTATTTTGCTCACCCAGAGAACCTATTGCTCTCCATAATCACCGATGATCAGGAGCACATCAGAGAGCTGGCAAATCGAAGAATTATGCTTCCAAGAAGCAAAACACCAAAGGAAATCCGAAAGTTTACAATACCAAGGCTGAACTTTGGAGCAAAAGAATACATTGATCTTATTAACTGGAAAGAAGATCGGCGATTAAGTCCTCCGCTTTTACAGCAATTAAAGGAGAAGGAATTGAGAGAGCTCGCTTCCAAACAGTCAGATTTTCGAGGCATACTTGGGATGCCATGTCACACACAGGCCGTAAAAAAATGTATTAAGCTAGTAACAGAAGAAACAGCTACAGTCTGTGGAAAAAAATGAAGGGATGGATTCATTCGAGTGAGATTGGAATCAAGAAACATAATGCCATTTTTCAATACTAAATCACAACATAGTTCGATAAGCAGGAAAAGGAATGACTTTGACAAAAGTCCATCATAAGATTGGGTGGTTGGGATCGGCTAGGCTGGAACTCGATGTGCAGCTACCTCCATGTGGTGAGTTCTGTGTACTTTGTTTATATATATATATATATATATATATACAAACTCAGAATGGTTCCCTGAGAACATTATATGTTAAACACAAACCGTGCATGGAACAAGGAACTCTTCTGGGAAAATTAAATCCACTATAGTCCGAATAAGTAATGGTAAATGACAAATACCATAGTTTTTTCTTTTTCATGATTTTAGCCCGACGTGGGCAACGGGTCTCTCGCAAAGAGATCCCATAAATATAGCTTCCCTCACCAGCTATCTGCAAAGCAGACAGGATCCAGCTTTGGGACATGGATCTAGGGTTTAAAGCAAGCCTAGATCCCTACATTCAGAACCTCTATATAAGTAAAAGACTCGTTGCATTCACGTCGTGTTGAATAAATCAAAGAAAAAGGGGGTAACTATTGTATTTTTAGCCAAAAAAAACAAAACTTAAACCTCAACCGGGACATTGAGCGTCCACTTTTCAAGGCACGAAACACGTCCGTTTAGTATACACAAACTCAGAATGGTTCCCTGAGAACATTATATGTTAAACACAAACCGTGCATGGAACAAGGAACTCTTCTGGGAAAATTAAATCCACTATAGTCCGAATAAGTAATGGTAAATGACAAATACCATAGTTTTTTCTTTTTCATGATTTTAGCCCGACGTGGGCAACGGGTCTCTCGCAAAGAGATCCCATAAATATAGCTTCCCTCACCAGCTATCTGCAAAGCAGACAGGATCCAGCTTTGGGACATGGATCTAGGGTTTAAAGCAAGCCTAGATCCCTACATTCAGAACCTCTATATAAGTAAAAGACTCGTTGCATTCACGTTGCATTCACGTTGCATTCACGTTGCATTCAAAGAAAAAACTATGGTATTTGTCATTTACCATTACTTATTCGGACTATAGTGGATTTAATTTTCCCAGAAGAGTTCCTTGTTCCATGCACGGTTTGTGTTTAACATATATATATATATAAGGGTGATCCAGAGAAATGGGACCCAAAAGAAACCCCTGTAACTCTTAAAGTATAAGTCCTTTTATAAAATCATACGCATCATTCGAAAGAGGATAGTTACAAGTTTGTACAGGATTGTATAGGTTTTGACAATACAAGACAAGATAAGATACAAAACAAAATAAAAGTGTTAGTTAAAACTAACCCTTCAAGATGACTGCATGGACTGTGGAACAGCTGCGTTTCATAAATGAGCAATATTATGAGCATGGAAGAAGTGTAGTTTCAGCTCAAAGATCTTTCAAGACAAATTTTCAGATGTCAAAATCACCTTCTAAGAGCTGAAACTACACTTCTTCCATGCTCATAATATTGCTCAGTTATGAAACGCAGCTGTTCCACAGTCCATGCAGTGATCTTGAAGGGTTAGTTTTAACTAACACTTTTATTTTGTTTTGTATCTTATCTTGTCTTGTATTGTCAAAACCTATACAATCCTGTACAAACTTGTAACTATCCTCTTTCGAATGATGCGTATGATTTTATAAAAGGACTTATACTTTAAGAGTTACAGGGGTTTCTTTCGGGTCCCATTTCTCTGGATCACCCTATATAATAGGGTGCATCGAAAAAATCAATTTTTATAATTTAATGAATGGCGGGTGCGCAAAACATGTGAATGATCTCTACGAACCTATATTCTAAGTTTCATTAGCCTACGACATGGGTAAGTGCCTGCGAGATGACTTTGAAATTATGAAACAAAAAATCTCTGAAAAAGGGGAATATTTTTCAGTTATCCTCCCGTTTTCAGCGAGTAGCAAAATAAATTTGGCATATATTGATGTTTTGCCTAAATGGAAACTTTTTCGTAATTAAATTATCTTTAAAATGAAATGTTTACTTGTGTGGTGTAACATTTAGCCACTTTTTTCCAATAAAAAATCAGAAAAAAATGTTGCCCAGAGCTTACCACGAGGAGGTAGTTACACATTAAGCTCCACCCTCCCTCCCTCCTTCTTATAGTAACTAACTAAATTGCATAATCTTTCTTTGTGTTAAATGATGGCATTATATCTCTTTAATTTAAAGTTGAAAAATAAACTATGAATAACATTTCATAGTTGTTTATCGCAATAGGCATACAATTACACATTTGGTTTTGCATATGTTTTGTCTCAGCAATGCTGATTGCTTAGTCATCGTATCACAATGGCGCCATGCTGCAGTCGGCCAACAGCATTTGTTTTGTACGGACGTGTTTCAAAAGTGTGAGCATTGTGATATTATTCACGCAATATTCGAGTATTGAGCTATTGTATACTTAAATTACTATATTATTTTCAACTAAATAATATGACGCCTTCTAAGACCACAAGGTCAGTAACGACAAAAGAAAAACAAGAACAAAGTCATGTTAAAGTGTTCGGAGAACCGTCTACCTTGAAAACATATTTGTTGCCAACTCAAGCTGATGTAATGAAACATTATTTTTTTTAAAGGAATCTAATAACGATAATAAACAGGTTGTAAAGGATACCAGCAATGAAATTGTATCAATTTGGAGTAAGGCTTCTTTGCCTGTGATATCATCAAGAAGAATTGAGCAAAAAATTATTGACTATAAAAATAAATATCAACTGTTAAATAAATCACAGAACACAAAAATATATGTAGAAAAACTAGAAAAGTTTAAAACTGAGGCAATGGAAAAGTTATTTGATATTTGTACGTGTAAATGCAAAGATCTGAACAATTGCAGTTGTGAAAAAGGCAGGACGGTACCCGTAGAAGAAAGAAAGTTTCTTGCGGATCAAAGAACTGAAAGAAACATGGCTATTGGGGGAGTGGGCATGGACAAAACCAGACGCTTGAGGGAAAATGCTAAAAGAAAGAATGAACAGTTGATGAGGGAAAACAGTAATACCAATCGCAGAGATGATGTTCCACACGTAAAAGAGAATCGGCAAAAGGAAGAATCTTGCTGTTCTACAATCATACCACAAAAAGATAGACTTTCGTCTCAAATGAGAACGTCTTTGCCTAGCTTAGTTAGAGAGGCAGATAGATATAATATATTGGACAGATCAGCAGCAGCTCTTGCAACAGAAGTGTTGCAAGATTGTCGAATTGTGAGAAAGGAAAATATGTCTAGCGTAATTGGTAAATCGAAAGTGAGGAGAGAAAGAGAAAAGTATAGAAGCAGCCTACACGGTGAACAGATTGGATTTCTCGAAGGTCTTTACTTTGATGGTAGAAAAGATAGTACTTTAGTTCAAGGAAAAAAAGGGAATAAATTTTACCCGAAAATGACTTCCGAAGAACATATAGTTTTATTACAGGAACCGAATTCCAAATACGCTTTGCTATGTATTGGATGTGATGGAACAAAGGTAAACACTGGAATAAAGGGAGGTGTAATAAAACATCTTCAGGTAAGCCTAGGAAGACCTTTACATTGGTTTATTTGCCTTTTCCATTATAATGAACTTTTACTTCGCCATTTGTTTACGCACATTGATGGCTTATCATCAGGTCCGAGAAGTTATTCCGGATTTATTGGCAAAGCGATAGAAACATGCGAATCACTTCCAGTTTGCTATTTTGAGCCTATTGATCTACCTGCACTTCCAAATATAGAAAGGTGTGATGATTTAAGCACAGACCAAAGGTTGTTGTACGATCTCAGTATAGCAGTTTCAAACGGTTATTGTCCAGACGAACTAGCAAATCGTCGACTTGGTCCAGTATCGCATGCACGCTGGCTAACTACAGCCGAAAGAATTCTACGTCTGTATATTGGAACAGAAATTCCTTCTCCGAATCTTCAAACATTGGCAACATTCGTAATTAAAGTATATTGTCCAATGTGGTTCTATATTAAATGTTTCCCATCATGCATTAACGGACCTCAGCATATTTACAGAATGATAACGCTGTCAAGCTATCTTCCGGCAAGTCAACGAAAAATAATCGAGGATGTTATCCAACGCAATGGGTACTTTGCCCATCCAGAAAATATACTTCTGCCAATGATGGGCGATGAACGAGCTCATATAAGAGAACTAGGAATTAGAAGAGTGCTTTCAACGAGAAATCAAAATGATCATAACATGCAAGTAAGAACCTTCAAGATTCCTATGATAAACTTTCAAGCCAATGATTATATTGATTTGATTGACTGGCGTAATATACAGAAGACCGAACCACCTATCACCAGACAAATTAAAACGAGTGACTTAGAATCAATGGTTCACTCCGAGGATTTTTCAAAGTTTGACTACATTCGTTTCCCATGCCATTCACAAAATGTAGAACGTCATATTAAGTTGGTGACAGAGGCCTCTAAAAACGTTTCTGGATATTCCCGAAGAGATAGCTTCATTAAAGCAACTTTAAAATCAAGAGATATAATGCCATCATTTAACACAAAGAAAGATTATGCAATTTAGTTAGTTACTATAAGAAGGAGGGAGGGAGGGTAGAGCTTAATGTGTAACTACCTCCTCGTGGTAAGCTCTGGGCAACATTTTTTTCTGATTTTTTATTGGAAAAAAGTGGCTAAATGTTACACCACACAAGTAAACATTTCATTTTAAAGATAATTATTTACGAAAAAGTTTCCATTTAGGCAAAACATCAATATATGCCAAATTTATTTTGCTATTCGCTGAAAACGGGAAGATAACTGAAAAATATTCCCCTTTTTCAGCGATTTTTTGTTTCATAATTTCAAAGTCATCTCGCAGGCACTTACCCATGTCGTAGGCTAATGAAACTTAGAATATAGGTTCATAGAGATCATTCACATGTTTTGCGCACCCGCCATTCATTAAATTATAAAAATTGATTTTTTCGATGCACCTTAATATATAATACATAAACAAAGTAGCGGAATGCTGCCAGAAATGTTGAAATTATGAAGCGAGTTTTGCCTTCGCTCGGGACCCTGAACATTAACTCAAGGGACATCAAATTTTGAGTGAACATTGACAGTAGCCCGTTGACAACTTTTGCAGGTATTCCAATTCGATATTTGAAAAAAAAAATTTTGGGTACATTTTTCATTCCACCCTAAAATAATATATATATATATATATATATATATATATATATATATATATATATATATATATATAACGTAAAGAACGACGCTTTGTATAGGAGAATATTCCGCGCAAGATGAGAGCGAAAGAACGAAACATGAAAAAATGAGATAACCACCGGGGAATCGAACCCGGATCTTCCGATTGCCGGTCAGATATGATAACCATTACACCACGGGCCTCACTCAATCAAATGTCGTAATTCCTCTACATGCGCGCAGAAACCAATACCCCAAAGGGGCACCTCCCGCATGCCGTAACATTATATACATTATAACTGCAAACACGCAGTATAATTAACGTAAAGAACGACGCTTTGTATAGGAGAATATTCCGTGCAAGATGAGAGCGAAAGAACGAAACAAATGAAAAAATGAGGTAACCACCCGGGATCTTCCGATTGCCGGTCAGATATGATAACCATTACCCACGGGCCTCACTCAATCAAATGTCGTAATTCCTCTACATGCGCGCAGAAACCAATGCCCCAAAGGGGCACCTCCCGCATGCCGTAACATTATATACATTATAACTGCAAACACGCAGTATAATTAACGTAAAGAACGACGCTTTGTATAGGAGAATATTCCGCGCAAGATGAGAGCGAAAGAACGAAACAAATGAAAAAATGAGGTAACCACCCGGGAATCGAACCCGGGATCTTCCGATTGCCGGTCAGATATGATAACCATTACACCACGGGCCTCACTCAATCAAATGTCGTAATTCCTCTACATGCGCGCAGAAACCAATGCCCCAAAGGGGCACCTTCCGCATGCCGTAACATTATATACATTATAACTGCAAACACGCAGTATAATTAACGTAAAGAACGACGCTTTGTATAGGAGAATATTCCGCGCAAGATGAGAGCGAAAGAACGAAACAAATGAAAAAAATGAGGTAACCACCCGGGAATCGAACCCGGGATCTTCCGATTGCCGGTCAGATATGATAACCATTACACCACGGGCCTCACTCAATCAAATGTCGTAATTCCTCTACATGCGCGCAGAAACCAATGCCCCAAAGGGGTACCTCCCGCATGCCGTAACATTATATACATTATAACTGCAAACACGCAGTATAATTAACGTAAAGAACGACGCGCATGTAGAGGAATTACGACATTTGATTGAGTGAGGCCCGTGGTGTAATGGTTATCATATCTGACCGGCAATCGGAAGATCTCGGGTTCGATTCCCGGGTGGTTACCTCATTTTTTTCATTTGTTTCGTTCTTTCGCTCTCATCTTGCGCGGAATATTCTCCTATACAAAGCGTCGTTCTTTACGTTAATTATACTGCGTGTTTGCAGTTATAATGTATATATATATATATATATATATATAATACAAACTCAAAAGGAATGTACTTCTGAATACACGAAAGACCTTTGACTCATTTTTCTTTTTCCTTGTGGGTTTGTATCATTTATTCATTTCACGTGTTTAATTGTGAAATTCATCCCACATACCTTACCATATGAACCTTATGTTGTTTCGTGCGTTGGTCTCTCTTCACACGGAGGTCAAGCTGGTGGCCCCGCCTCTAGATCTGGCCTGGTGGAGGAGCGAGTTGCTTTCTTGCGCTCTCCACCGTACATAGCCAGGCACGCCCTGCTCATCTGGTACTGTCCTGGGCCAGGCATCTAGTCTTTTCTTGAAGACTTCAACTTTGACCCCCGTTACGTTTCTGAGGTCCTTAGGAAGCTGGTTGAAAAGTCTTGGCCCCCTGACAACCAAGCTATTTTCCTTCAGGGTTGAGGAGGTCCTTTGTCGGGCCTTTTATTTGGGAACACTACACATTCTGCCTTTCCTATTTTCCAGTTTTGTTTGAATGGTAATTGGGTTTAGTTTTAGGTTTGGTACCAGTTTTTCGATCATTTTCCATATGTAGATTATGATGACCCTCTCTCTTCTTCTTTCCAGTGAGTACAGATTTAGTTTACGTAGTCTTTCCCAGTAGTTGAGTTCTTTGCAGCCATCAATCTTGGCTGTGAAATGCCTTTGCGTTTCTTCTAGTTTGTTAGTTTCTTCCTTTTTATATGGGGACGTCAAAACTGAGCAGAATTCAAGTTTTGGTATAATCAGTGTTTTTAGCAGGGGAATCATTACTGTCCTGTCCCTTCTCTTGAACGTTCTTAGTACCTCTCCGGCGACTCTGTTTGCTTTATTTATCGCTATCTGATTTTGTGTTTCGAATTTCGCATCATCTGTCATTATTATCCCGAGATCAATCGCTTTCGTGCTTCTCTGAATTTCCTGTCTATCTGGAGCATAATTTGCAGTCTGTTTAAGATCTTCTTTTCTACCATATATCAAGAGCTGAAATTTCTCGGCGTTGAATGACATGTTGTTGTCTTCTGACCATTTGTATATTTTGTTCGTGTCCCTCTGCAAGGCCTGCACGTCATGTACATCGCTGATTTTTCTGCTGATCTTTATACATATATATATATATATATATATATATAAGTCTGTATATGAGTAAAAACACATTCCTAAAGGTATTAATTAAACATGTGCTGAATATCCCAAAGCTTTGACACCCACCTGTAGTCTAATGATATATATTTTCCAGGTTTGTACTTTGTGACCGATAATGTAAAAGTTTGAGGGGTCAGTCGGACAGTGAGGCGATAAGGTGAAGCAAAACTTGAAAAAGAATGCCTTCTGTTAAGAATTCATCCCTCTTTTCCTTACAACTTATAGTTAATCTTTCACGCTCTTTAAATATGGATAGAATACAGTTAAAAGCGCGTACAAACATGGCTTCGTTTACTGCGTTATCTTTAAACAAAATATTTATGATATACCTTTGATAACCTTTGGTTAACTTCCGCCCGAATTGTTCATTCTGACGAAGGTCAAGCTTTTCACTCCACCTTAGACCTACAGTTTAACGTAGAATCCGAACCACGCCCCATCAGCAGCCCAGCGTTTTAACCACTAGGCAACCTAGGGTACCCATTTGTCTACCAACCAGATTCTTTATTGTGTGGAAGGATGAAGAGCTGGGTTTTTCTGCGCGCCGGTTGCCGTCAGGTCTCGAACCGGGTGTCGATGGATTAGTAGTCAGCGACGCTAACCACTACACCACCGAGGTATACGTCGTATCAACTCTTACTTACTCTGGCACTTTTACGTGAGTGCGCAGTTTTTAAGGGATCGTTGGGGAAAAGGAAACGTTTGGCAATGTTTTTCTTTTACTTTACTTGAATCAGAGTGCTTTTACAGTTGAAATTAAATTTATTGAATGTCAAGTCTTATTGGATCGACTTCAAATCAAAGTTACTTTACTACTCGGTTATAATTTATCCCAAGACTTCTTAACGCGACACTAGCCCTGTACGGATGATTCTCTCGAACATCCGGAGGCTAGTCTGGCGTTGCTTAATCAAATGTCGTCTATTCGCTTCTCCTCTATACGGATTGGATCTTACAGCACCTATCTGGAGATCCGCGAGTAACCGCCGCGTGCAGAAATCTGATTTAAGGGGGTGGATCGCCTTCTTTTATATTAGAAAATCCGGAACCTCCTCCGCGTCAGTCATTCGAGGGGGTGGCGTCACTTGCACGCGGTGCTTACGTTATAGCTCTTTGTTGTACCTCAGCTCGCGTGTGATTTTTTTACTTGAAAGGAAATACTAAATGAATGATATAATTATGAAAATAATCTGAACCCTTTGTGTTGCCCGGTATATCAAATGGGGCGTATCCGGGAAAAGCCAATCTCTTTTTCCGTTTTAGGAACGTATGTTGGTACACAAAGTACGTCAATTATATAAAATTAAACAAACCCTTTGTTTGCATGGGTCGTGGCCATGAACTTGACTTTGAATTTTACAGCATCGGGCATTGTCTGGTTTAAATGAAATAAAGCGTTTATTGTGAACTGGAAATGGAGGGAGATAATATAACAGCCATCCTACCTTTAAAAAAAAAAATATAAAAAAATAAATCGTTCGTATTAAAAAGTCTTGGATTTACATTGATATACAGGGTGTGCATAAATATTTACCATGAAAACAGTATGCTCTCATGTTTTAATGATGAATCTTACATCCGTTTTCTTTTTACAGGTGATCTCGTACACGCATAGAGTTTCTGTGCTGGTGTGTTTCGTCTACCGCATTCGCCGCTAGGAGCGCTGTAGTAGCTGTTCAGTTAAGATGGCGTCTGTGACAGAGAAGACAGAATGTGTTGTGTGGCTTGCAGATTGTCAGTGTTCAGCGAAGGTTCAGAACAAAGTATGGAAAGAATCCACCTGATGTGAAGTTAATTAAGTCGTGGATGAAAAAATTCTTGGAAACTGGAAACGTGGAAATGGGAAAGAGCAGTGGTAGACCATCAGTTTCCGATGGGACGGTGGAAAACATTCAAGCTGCTTTCACACGGTCACCAAGGAAATCGGTGAGACAAGCTTCATGCCAACTAAAGATACCGAAGTGTACGGTGCACAAGGTGTTACACAAACGTTTGAAGTTACACGCCTACAAGGTAAATTGTTCAAGAACTGAAGCCTGATGACTGTCCAAAACGTGAACAACTCGCATTGACATTTTGAATAGCATTGACGAGGATAATGACTTCTTGTTACGTGTCTGCTTTTCAGACGAGGCTACGTTTCATCTTAGTGGTAGAGTCAACAGACACAATGTGCGTATTTGATTTGGGGATCGGAAAACCCACGTGCCGTAAGGTGTGGACTAATTCATGACCAGTTAATTGGTCCTTTCTTCTTCGCTGAGAACACTGTTTCCGCAACTGTGTACCTGGATATGCTCACCAATTACGCCATCCCTCAGCTGCAGGACAGGCAGCCAACTGTCATCTTCCAACAAGATGGGGCACCCCCTCATTGGGCGCATGTTGTTCGTGAAACTCTCGACACAACACTTCCAAATCGATGGATTGGCAGGGACGGGCCAATCCCATGGCCCCCCAAGATCACCAGACATTACCCCTCTGAATTTCTTTCTCTGGGGTCATGTTAAAGATTTGGTTTATGCAACAGTTGTTCCAGATATCAGGACATTGCGAGAACGCATTACGGATGCAATTGCAACAGTTAACCCACAAATGTTGGAAAATGTGTGGCGTGAGTGTGAATACTGTTTAGACATTTTACGTGCCACTAGGGGTGCACATGTGGAAGCTTATTAAGTTCATTAACTATGTATCAAAACTTTGTATGTTTATCTAAGGGGTTCCAAAAAACATTAGCCCCCAATTTGCAGCTTACATGTTTACTTGTATCGAAATCGTTTTTAGTGATTATAAAAATATATAAAATTCTTTATTTATTGCAGGTATTAAAATTACTCTAGCTGATAAAGTGATAATATAATGGCTTCTCAATTAATTGGTGATTTGGAGAGGCAACGTGTGATAGATCGCATACGAGCAATAACATTTTGCGAAGCTAGTGATGCTGGAGCCACCTTTATAACACGTTCATGGGTTGCCAAAAAGTTGCGAAGAAGTGAGGACTTCGTCAAAAGAAATTGGAATAAAACTATGGATGAATGTGAAATGGATACAACCAAATCTGGGCGCCCAAATTTGCCACTCTCTCAGGAAACAAAGGACATCATTGAAAGCGGTACCCGTAAGCGGAAAAACAGCTGTGCTAAACTTTCTAGAGAGATCGAAGTGTTGAGAGGAAAGATCGTTAGTGGTGAGATCATTCGACTGTACCGTCATAGGCAAGGTTTAAAGCCTTGGCATGAACTTCCAAAGTCAAGAAAAACTCAACTTAACATCGATGACAGAATGTGGTTTGCATTTAGCCGTCTCCGATGAGTTTTTTGTTTACGTAACACGTCGGCCTAACTACCAAAATGATCGAGTGTGGGCCACAACACCAAATGAAATCGATGACAATGAACATTATCGCGAATTATTAAAAAGTCCAGACTGTGTTGGTATGTTTGTTCTGTTCAGCAAAGAAGCTCATGTAGGTGCTGAAGCCAAAAGGTCAGAGTTGGGGTGGACAGTATTTTCGTGATATTATTCTATCCCAGCATGTCATTCCTTTTCTAAGAAACCTAAACAATGTTATGGATGTCGATCAGGTCACACTTCTGCACGATAAGGCCCCCTGCTTTAAGGCATTAGCCACTCAACAGTTGTTGCGGGAACCATGAGGTCGATTTCTTTGGAAATGAAGAATGGCCAGGAAATTCTCCTGACCTGAACGTCTGTGAACACATTGGATCAGTTATAAAGGACAAGGTTGAATGTCTCTTGTTTCAAGAACCTGCATCAAATCGATTTTCGAAGGATACAATGACGCAACACATTGAAACTGTTTTAGCAAATTTGTGTAACGATCAAGATCTATTCACATCACTTTTGGCAAGCTACCCAAAGCGAATTCAGGCTGTCTTGGAAGCCAATGGCGGGAACACCAAGTTTTAATTGTTTCTCATTAAATGCAGGATTAAATTCTCTTTTGTAAGATATGTTTAGTTTTACTGTAACTCTAATGGTTTAGGCCATGGGCGGGGGGGCTAAGGTTTATTGGAGCCCCGTACTTATGATTAAAACTGTTTGAATACGAGTGTTTATTTAAAAGTTATAGCATGCTTTAATCAGGGTAATCATTTATGGGCACCCTGTATACATAGTTTTACAGTACATTAATTCTGGATTAGCAAACAGAAATTATTGTCGTTCATTGATTCGATGTTTTTCTCAGGAGATAATTCCAAAAATGTATAAATATTTGCTTCATGAACGTCACCTCCACACCAAAGGTATGACTCTAAGCGAAGTCACCTTTAATTAAATTTTGACGATAACGTGGGGAATTCTCATTAGGAAATCATCATAATTGCTATGTTTCCTCGTTTAGTAATTTTATAAGGAATTTAAAGTGTAAGTTTAAAGTATTACAAAAGCATTCGCGGGGAAACTAATTTAATCGTATGACTTCTTTTACTCCATTTAAAAATTGCGAGAGTCATCTGCTAGAATCGGTGGTTTTAATAACTCGTGAGCATTTTAGGGGAAACACGATGTTGTTATGAATGCGTCAATGATTTCTGTTTCTCAGAAAAGAATTTTCTCAAATTGGAAGCAAGTCCATCATTAGCTAATTTCATTACATCAAATTATATGCAATTACTTTATTAAATCAATTTAATTTCAGAAAATGTAATATTTTTTATACCTTTATTTCTACCTTAAGCCTTAATACAATATTTTGTTTTCTAAAACAAAATGCAACAGTATTTACGATTTCTCAACTTACAGAAAACGTGTTTCTAAGAGATACTATCATAAAAAATATATTGTAAAAAATAATAAGCTGGTAAATAAGAGAAAATAGAAATACACAGGAGATATACAGGGTGTTTCATAACATGTGAGACGCACTTTCAGGATGGATTCAGGACCTGAAAACAATGAAAAATTTTTATAAACAAATGCCCGAAATCGCTTTGTTTCCGAGTTACAGCCCGTTTTGTGTTCCAGCAATTCTTTCCGCAAACTGCTTACGAACACTGTTTGCCGACAATGTTTATGAGTGTGTACGAGACTTATTTCACGTATGGCCTTGCCGATTGTAATGTTTCGTACACTCTATGACACGTTTCAATATCGTTCAGTGTAGAGCCATCATTCAGTCAGAGGTGCATCGCGGTGTTTCACTGTTCGTATTTGTAGCTTCTTTCCGTGAATAAGTGCAGTCTTGTGGAAAAAAAAATTAGTTTTTGTACTATTCAGACATGCATCTCATGTATGGACTTGTCGAGTGTAATGCAGCCGCAGCAAGACGTCTCAATGCGGAAAGGTTTCCGACTCGCGCCGTCTGCCATAGAAGAAGACCTTTCAGAGAATAGACGAGCGTCTTGGTGATACAGGATCATTCAACAAGCGAGTTTCAGATGGTGGTAGACCAATCAGCGGCAGAACTGTTGAGTTGGAGGAGCGGGTCCTGAATCGCGTGGAGGAACATCCTGGTGTCAGCACCCGAAGGATAGCAGCAGCAGAGGGTGTAAGATACACAAACTGTGTGGAGAATTTTACGGGAACAACAGCTTTACCCATATCACATTCAGAGAGTACAAGGCTTTACTGAAGCTGATTTCCCACCAACAGAGGCTTTCTGTACTTGGTTATTTCAACAATGTGCTCGCGATCCTCTTTTTCTATCTTCCGTGTTGTTTTCCGATGAGGCTGCCTTCACAAGAAATGGCGTGATCAATTTTCACAAGACTCATTATTGAGCCGAAGAGAATCCTCATGCCATCATCCAGTCAAGGCACCAACAACAATTTAGTATCAATGTATGGGCAGGACTTATTGCCGACCACTTAATCGGTCCTTTTGTTTTGCCTGGAAGATTAACAGGAGAATCCTATTCCAATTTTTTAATGAATGATTTAAGCGATTTACTAGGTGAAGTTCCTCTTGGTGTCCGACGTCATATGTGGTTCATGCATGAAGGCGCTCCGCCTCATTTTAGTCGAGTAGGCAGAGACTATTTGGATGACCATTTTCCTCATAAATGGATAGGCCATGGAGGACCCATTGCGTGGCCTGCTCGCTCCCCGGACCTGAATCCACTCGATTTTTAACTGTGGAGTCATCTGAAATCATTCGTTTACATGACACCCATTGACAACGTTGAACTGCTTCGCCAACGTGTAGAACAAGGATGCCAGAAAATCCGAGCAATACCTGGAATGTTTGAACGCGTCAGGCAGTCTATGATGAGGCGTGTTCAGGCGTGTATTCAAGTGCAAGGCGATCATTTTGAGCACTTCCTTTAAAGGTAAGGCGGATACTTGCTTGAACACATAACGGGCTGTAACTTGGAAACAAAGCGATTTCAGGCATATGTTTATATAAACTTTTTTCATTGTTTTCAGGTCCTGAATCCAGCCTGAAAGTGCGTCCCACATGCTATGAAACACCCTGTATATAGCGTTCAAATCCTTTTCGCATATAAAAAGAGAAACATTTCTACAGTATATGGTGAACTTTTAACGGTTTAACGTCAAGCAACCCTAGTCAAAAAGAACTATTAGTTGTACAGAACAATTTGGCTTCGATACTCGCTGCACGAATAACAAATAGCTGTAATCTTTAGTGTGAAACTGAGGATTTAATCCTCCGAAAATTTTAGCAATCTTGGTAGAATATATTAATTTGTCCCTGAAGGGGGATCAGTTATATAGAGGATAATCGTCTTTTTTTTTATTACTAATTAATTTATAGGGATTAGATTTACGCTTGAAGGTTCGCTAAAATTTCTGCATAAAAGGATTCGAACAAACGTCTCATATTACATGATGCAGAGAAAATGGAATGTAAGGTACAGTATAGTATCAAAAACAACAGGCGCTACTAAATCATAAATAAAGGAAAGAATATTCCGAGAGGAAACTTACAGTTTTCAGAATATATAATATAAATTCAAATTCCGTAGAAGAAGAGGAAAAACCTTAGTATGACGTCAATTATCAGGAGCTAGGCGAAATTAGACCCATTATAAAAATCAACTTCTACAAGACAGAATGTGTAATCTTAGTCACCGTCTTTTAGCTGCGTACAATTCGCATTGCTTGTTGTTGTTTTTTCTGTTTAAGGTGCTTTCAACCCTGCTGGATTATTGACACCATTTTTTTTTTTTTTTGTAGAGAAAGGTGGTGAAAGAAGTAGTAGAAGAAATGAGATAAGAAAGTATTATCTATTAATTATCTATTAATTTTGTATAACTCATTATTGTTTCATTCGTGCTCATTAAGTAATTTTTTTACGCACAGCGGGATATTTCTTTATCCGGATTTAAACAAGTTCGCGTGATCGAGGGTTTCTCTCCTTTTCGGCGTGATATCTCCCGATGGGGGTTTGTCGACGTGACTCCAGGGATGAGTAGAGTAGCTGTACACACTTCTGACATCTGGGGGCTCTTTTTCTTCCTTTCATCCGCTCGTTTAAATTCTCAGGGACATTTATTTCCGTGTTCTCCGTGTTTGTCGTATTTGTACTTATTTGTATCTAATTTTAACTTGTTGCTCTTTTCCCTTTTTCCTTTCGTTGTACTTTTTATTTCTGATTTTTGTTTATTTGGTTCTTCATTTTTTATATAAAATTCCTTTTTTTATTTGGGTAAATATCAACAGATCGGATAGTCAACGGGGTCCGTTTAATAATTTCCTCTTGTGTCCCTGGATTAGCAGAATTTTTCGAAGTATAAATGCGATTAGGAGAAATTTTTCTGACCTTACTTAGATTTCTTAAGGCATTTATTCCACCAGACAAAGGGGACTTTTTTGTCTCCAGACTATCTAGTATTTCAAGATCATTTGGCTCACTTTTCTCAGTCGCATTGTACGCGACATTTATTCGGCATGTTTCATTAATTAAATAATTTTCACCCACTATTGCTATTTCCTTAAATTTCACGTGCTTACTTTCGTTCGCATGACTTGGGACCTTTGAAACTTCAACTTCGTCATATCCGGCTATCGGTATATAAGTAACTGTTTCCATGTCCTGTTTGACATTTTTGCACTGATTCACACGCTTTAATTTTACCTCATGGGGATTCGCGTCGTAACTTCCATTCGCGCGATAGGGTCGTAATTTCTTCGCATTTGGTTCTAAATCTCTATAAAAATTTTCAGCCACCATATTTAAAACTCTTTTTCCCATCATTATCCGTCTCTGCGACAAGGTCGTCAGATCCGTATCGCTCGGTCTACTTTCACTCTCTTAACATGTGCATTGAGTTCGTTCAACCCGGTTTCCTATACCTATTTCCTTCATTTTGTTTAAGTTCTCACTTTCACTCAATTTCGGCTTCTGAGTCAAGGTCAGCAGACCCGTTTCGCTCAGCTCACTCTCACTTTCATAGCAAGCAAAGATTGCGTTCAAACCCGTTTCATTTTTACTCACTTTATTTTTTGTCTCTTCGTCCAAATCGGTTTCTCTTTCTCTCCAACTAGTTTCACTCGTTTCTCTCGCATAATTATCCTGATTCCCTTTATTTATTTTTGATTTGTTTCTCGCCATTTTTATTTTCTTTGGTTCTCTGATTCCTCGTGACATTTGCCAATTTCTTAATTTTTTAAATCTAATTCGCGTTTTACACCGCCGAAACTAACTCTTCTTAAAGTATCCCTCGTAGGGTTCCACTTGTGAGATTGACCTCCATCACTGGTAGGTGAAGTTCTTTCTCGTCCCCCGAACGGAGATTCCCGCCTGTACCTTGGGAATCGGATCCAATTATCTTCCTGATTTGATTCTCAGGGGGACCGTTCCCTATCTATGCAGGGCGGAGCCCCCTAGCGTCTTCTTAAAGGCGAATTACCTCCATTTCTGTCCCTCGGACTATTTTTTCGCCAGCCAGGTGATGGGCTGTAACCCGACTCGGACCCCCAGCCTTGATAGCTGTATCGAGAGATGCTATTCTCCATTTTATAATAACGCCGTATATACGACGAGGGTGACCAATATTCGTATTGTGTGTAATTATGGGAATATACCTGTCTAGGGCTTTCTCCCTCTCTATAACGCAAAGGTGATTGGTTTATATTAGCATATCAAAGTCCCGCAAATGAGGCGGGATGCTGCAGAGGGGTCGACCGCAGGTCGATCCTGAACCGTCGTTCAAACTCAACAAAAGTAAGTAAATATCTTTCACCCCATCTAGGACTATATTCACTGTTTCTATCTCGCATTCGTTCGAATTCTCTCATCGTTTTAGCATCTGACTCCATTGCTTTAACTTTATCGATAATAGGGCAAACCTTAACTCTGTGCCTCATTTTCTCGCACAAATAACATTTTATACCCGACGTCATATAATTCTGAGCATGAGGAAGCTCTACGGCATTCATATAACCTTGAGGGTTGTAATTTAAATTAGGTTGAGGCGGGTAAGGTAGCGACGGAACATAATAAAGTTAAGCCGGATTTATCGTCTGAGAATTAAAAGTGGGAGTAAAGTTTTGATATGGAAAATTGGGAGGACTTGGCGGGTAAAATGGGTAACTTGTAGGGCAAAATGCTTGCGTTGGGGGATTAGGCTGAAATCCCGGGTATTGTAAAGGAGGACTCACAACATTCAAATTATTTGAAATAAATTGATTATCGGCACTTTAATTAATGGGATTTAGGGCATTAAGAATTGCACTGAAACTGCCCATCTGAGGAGCAATTAACTCAGAATCTATACGTTCATCGCACCTTATACGCTTAACCTTTTTGTGTAAATCCTCTCGGTGGTCATCATACAAGTGCCACCAACTACGAGGAATGGAATTTAATACAATTTTATTTACTCTTAAAGGTATATCTATATTACGAGCCATTTCAGGGGCATCTATTTGCAGATTCCAAAATCCATTTGCACCCTATAGATAAATGAACCGAAAGACTCAGCAGGTCGCCTAACTTCCTTTTCTATACTTAATAATCTATTTGTTACTTCGTCCCTTCTATTTTTACAATAGAGGTCATTACAAACTTCCATGGCTTCTCGCCAGGTTTTCCTTTTCATTTTTAAACTTACGAATATTAATCTACTAGGGGAAACCAAACACCGAATGGCTAAAGCCAAACGTAATCTATCACTGTTCCTCCCACTAGCTGGTATAAGCCGTTTGACCTCCGAGATGAAGTCTTGGAAGGTCGCGAAGCTAGCGGCATATCCCTTGGCCTCTGCGACCATATATTCGCATAATGTCCCACAAACACTGGGCAAATTTCGGCTAAGTGGTGGAGTGTTTTAGTCTCCTCAGGGGTTAGGTCAGCTTCATTTCGGTTAGGCATCAGACTTCTGTCTCCTCTAAGAGGAAGCTGAGGAGGAGGAGAAGGGGGAACATATGATCTTCCCGTGGAGGATTGTGATCGACTAAGTCTCTCTCTGCCTTCCCTTACCCTACTCATTTTTATTTCTATTGACGGATCTAAAGTAGGGGACCAAAACTCAGGGAAATTCAATCTACCAGTTGGAAGGAGGGTAGTTTTCCTGGTTCCTTATTTTCCTTAAAATAAAGAGAATACGAAGGAATATACGGGACTCTATTTATATTGGAATTTGGAGGGGAAAATTTTATATCAGAATGGATGTTTTTGGGCGTGCTTCCCGCAACCAGAAAATTTGATGTCCAGCACCGACAATCTCGGACGCAACGTTACTAGGGCAGCTCACCTGATTTCCTCCTGCTTCTTTCCGAAAGGAAATGTCCACCTCTTGCTCTTCGTCCGCTGCTCGAAGCTTCAAAGGATGCGCTGCCGTTCTCGATCTTGTAGCCCTTCTGGAGATTGTCTTCTGCTCGCTAGTAGGGATCTACAGAAGCTAAGGCTAACAAAGATCCTAAGATCCACTCTAAGGTTAGCCCGAGAGAAAGGAAAGAGTAGGGGCTTAAGAGAAGAGAAGAGAATAAGGGGTTAAGTAAGGAGCAACACCTATCATTCGTGGGTTAACTTTCATTCAGAAAAAGAGAAAAAAGACTCACCGTCATCATCCGCCGGCCACTGCCGACAAGTCAGAAAAATAGTCGGAGAGAATAGGAGAGGGGTGAAAGATGAAAGGAAGTAAAATAAGAACGCTTACAAACCATGCAAACACAGTCTTAACTCACAGTAATACCATGCAAACTATAAACATGCAAGAAAAGAGAGTTACAGACATGCAAAGTAAAAAAGTAGGTAAAGTTAAACAAAAAGTTGGTTAGTTTACGCTACGAGCTACATCTACGTTCGTGTTACTGTTAGTCTAATTTTTTTTTTCTTTAATTTTATTGCTGGCATCACACGCTGGCATGTCACAAGCTGGCATTCATCGTCAACAGACTCATCCTCGATCACCACCACCAGAGCTCCTGTTGCTAACTTTGTTTTTTATATTAAACAAAGTTAATACTTTTAAAATGTCTGTCAAGACGGTTCTTAAACATATTAATGCTGGTAGAATGAACGACTGACGCGGGAAGATTATTCCATTTATCAATTACTTTAAACGTAAAGAAGTTTTTAGCGATATTAGTAATGAAACGTCTGCCACGCAACTTAAATCAGTTATTGCGAGTATTACTATTATCGAAAGTGAACAATTTGTCAAAATTTACGTTATCGATGTTATTAACGATTTTGAAAACTTCAATAAGCTCCACCCTTAATCTTCTAGTTTCGAGTGAATACAGGTCTAGCTCTTTAATCCTATCTTCATAAGGCTTATTGCGCAATGACGGAATAAGTTTCGTGGCACGACGCTGAACCCTTTCTAACCTATCAATAACCTCACGCAAGTACGGGCACCAAAACTGAACTGCATATTCTAAATGAGGCCTGACTAGGGACTTGTAAAGGGGCAATATAATATCCTTCGATTTAAATTCGAAATTACGCGCTATGAAGCCTAACATCCTATTAGCTTTTGTGCAAGACTCCAGGCACTGGTTCCTAACCTTTAAATCCTTAGATACGCGTACGCCTAAATCTACTTCCTCGTCAACGCTCGCTAACTCCCTGTCATTCATCGTGTACGTGTAATTATTGTTGCGAGAACCTATATGCAAAACTTTACATTTGTCTCCGTTAAATTGCATCTGCCACTTATCTGTCCACTCCATAATTCTATTTACATCGTCTTGGAGCCTATTACTATCGTCCTCGTTAAAAACCTTACCGCCTATTTTAGTATCCTCCGCGAATTTTGACACGTTACTAGTCAAACCTACATCTATGTCGTTAATGTAAATTACGAATAGCAGTGGGCCTAACACTGAACCCTGTGGAACACCGCTACCTACATCTAACCACCCGGATTCATTACCATTAACTACGACCCTCTGTCTCCTAGCACGAAGCCATTTCTCTAACCAGTTAGCTACCTGACCGAGTATACCGTGCGCTTTGACCTTCGCAATTAGTCTCCTATGCGGAACTGTATCGAACGCCTTTTTAAAATCTAAATAAATAACGTCAGCTGCTCTATGCCTATAGTATTCGCGCACTATTTCGTTATAAAATTCTAACAAATTAGTTAAACAAGACCTATGGCGTCGAAACACATGCTGACTACTATTAATCAAATCTCTACTTTCTAAGTGATCGATGATACGATCCCTAACTACGGATTCCAAAGGTTTACCTACAATTGACGTTAAGCTAATGGGCCTATAATTGCTAGCTACTGCGCGGTCGCCTTTTTTAAAAATAGGCGTGACGTTAGCTAATTTGAAGTCTTCAGGAATAATACCCGTTTCGAGTGACTGATTAAAAATCTTCGTTAAGGGGCCTACGATAACTTCTTTCAAATCTTTCAAATGTCTGGGATAAAAAGCGTCAGGGCCTGGAGCCTTGCTAACTTTTAGCCTATTGATATAATGCGCAATCTCAGCCTCGTAAACAGTTGTTTCATCCAAAATAGTCTCGCTACTAAATGGAACGATATCGTCCACGTCGGGGACATTATTTACGTCTTCTACGGTAAAAACTGTCGCAAAAAAGTTATTGAAAATACCCGCCATCGCCTGAGCGTCAGAAGCCAAAGCGCCATTAACATCCACTAGAGGGCCTATGTTATCTTTTCCCGGCTTACGATTATTAACGTACTCAAAAAACTTTTTTGGATTATGTTTACTCTCCGCAGCTATAAGTATCTCTAAATTACGCTTGGCATTCCTAACTGATCTTTTAACCTGACGTCTAAGCTCGATATATCTACTAAAGTTAGCTGCCGTGCCATTGCGCTTACTAAGTCTATACGCTCTATTACGCTCGTTTATAAACTCTCCTATTTCCCTAGTCCACCACTTCGGCCTACCACGATTTCTAGCGCGCTTGGGCCTACGAGGAATAAACTCCCTTTCAATATTCCTAAAACTTTCTTTAAACGCCACCCAACGCAAATTTGAGTCATTGCCCACAAATAAGTTATCCCAGTCCACTACTCTCATCCTATCAGCAAAACTATCAAAATTAGCCCTACGAAAATCAGGGACTTCTATTACGTTACTATCCTGGGTGTTTTCTATCAATAACTTAAACCTAAGAATTTGATGATCAGTACATCCTAAACTCTCGCCTACTTCTAAACCTTCGACTATATTCTCGCCGTTCGTCATCACCAAATCTAAAATATTGTCACCGCGCGTTGGTTCCGTAACTATCTGTCGTAAAAAGTTATCGTCCATAAACTCAACCAATCTCAAACCCTCCTCATTACCAGTAAAATTCTCGTAATTAACATTAGGGCAGTTAAAGTCTCCGACAATTATACTATTCCGATTGTCAATAAAATTACCATGAAGTGAGTAAAATCTAGTATCTGTATCGAGGGGTTGAACGGGAGGTCTATAAACAACAACAAAATTAAAACTAATACTACGTGCCCTAACTTCAACACATATCGCATTAATTGCTGCGGAAAATCTAACTTAACCTCGATAACCCTAAGGGAATTACGAATGTACAGCAAAACGCCTCCACCAAACCTATGTAACCTATCATTAGTAAAGAGTTTAAAACCCGGTATATCAAGTTCCCCCAACAAGTCCCGAGTCACGGTATTTAACCAAGTTTCAGTGATAGCAACTATATCGTAGTTGCCGGAATAAATTATCGCCTTAAATTCATTTAATTTATTTCTAATACTACGCGCGTTACAATAAAAGACGTTTAAGTTATTTTTTACCACGGGCCCGCGTTTTAAACTATTTACCACCCTCGGGCCCGCGTTTTAAACTATTTATCACGTCGGGCCCGCGTTTCCCGGACCCACAACGTTTAAAGAAGGCTTCGACCTATACAGCTTTCGCACGTTATCGTCTATTAACCTACCTAGCCTAGCATTACCTATTTCATTACAATGCACCCCCATCTTTTATAAAAAGGCTAGGATCACTGAATTCGGACCACAGCTTTACGAAGGGTACATTTTCCTCAGCACAAATCTCTTCTAATTTGTTATTCAAAAATATTGTTTTTGACGTAATTCTAAGACCCAACCCGTGCCTAGGGGTAATACCTAGAACTAAAGACCTATCTGACCTCGCCTTCAGGGACCTAATTAACCCCCTATATCTCTCCAAAAGGTCAGGCACTCTCGAATCGGGCCTATACGAGTCGTGGTATTATTATAGTATTACACCCGTCTAACGTACAGCAATTATTATATGTTTATTAAGTAGATTGTTTAATTCTAAGACACTTTCCTTCTATAGCGTTTCCGTCGCAAATGCTTCGTTTTCGAGATATAAACATTTTTTTGGTGTGTATCTAGTGTGTGTTCGTACGTTCGTTTGTGTGTTCGTTACATGTCTGCCCAATCACTGCGCTCCATCCATTTCGAATTTGAATTACTTTCCTACCGGAATGGAACACTCATTCCACTCATTCAGAAGTACATTAGGCCTGGCTCTGTGATTTATAGTGATTCCTGGGCTGCCTACAAGACTATAAGTGATTTAGGTTAGGTCAGGTTAGGATAGGTCAATTTTGAAGGTGAAATTTATGTTTTTCCTATGGTTTTTGATGTGTTTTAAACGAATCTGACCTTCAAAACCGTCGGAAATGACTCGTTTTCGATTGCCTGCTCGGGGGAGGGGGGTTATCTCAAAAACGAGTCATTTTCGACGGTTTTGAAGGTCAGATTCGTTCAAAGCACATCAAAAACCATAGGAAAAACAAATTTCACCTCCAAAGGGAGATGGGTGTAATACTATAAATTTACCCGAGTCGTTGCCTCCTACCATCGTCACCAACATTGAGTGACGGGAGGCAACGTCAATCCTATCCACTTCGTCTCTAACTCTGTCAACCCTGGCACCTGGGAGACAGACCCTCCTCCTCTCGGTTGGATGCCGTTTAACGAACTCTTTGTCCATGTGGCGCACTAAAGAATCCCCGATTAAAATAGTTTCCCCCTCATTCACGTCCCTTTCCAAATGGGCGAAAGGGTTCGACACCTCAATAGGGGGGGGGGATTCCTATCACCTAACGTACGCGGCCTAGCTCCACCCTTAACCTCTCTAAATCCCTCGCTATCTACTACTCTCGGACTAACCTTAACCAGGTTACGCACCTCACCCTTCAAATTACTAACGTCTTCAACGTTAGTATTGGTTCGGCATCCGTCAACCGTAGCCCTACCCCTGCCTTCATCAAGCGTTGCAAGTCTTTCCGCTACCTCACGTACACTGCGTTTTATGTCAACTAATTCCTCCATGAACTCGCAAAAGAAACAAACTGATCTATCGTTAATCGCCATTGGACCGCCGTTATAATCATTAAATTCCGAATACCACCGGTTTACCCTACACCTAACACACGACGCTTTCTGCGACGGCATCGCGCAGTTAAAAATTAGTTTAAACCGTCACAGGTATAAGTTAAATTAAGCCGGCACGCTATGAAATCTTCTAAATCGCTAAAAACCACTAATATTCAATTACTTAACTATAACAACGTAAATTTAAACGCAAGTATATAAAATTCAAAACTATCCAAAAGCAAAATTCTCAGCAATATACAAAAGTAGATGCAGTATCAGAGAGCTCAGGAAATGCGTCCGTTCAGTCCAGAGTCTGGCAGACGAATGATGATGGTCATCGTGCACTCTTCTTTGCCACTGTTTCTTGTCCATGGTGTTTCTTGCTTAACCCAACAACCAGTGACACCATTAACCTGTTATATTGTTCTTCGGTTTTGGTTTCACTGGGAGAGCTTACCACTTACAACAGATTATACTCTCGATGATGATGATGACCTGAACACGTCGTATCAATTTACTTCCTCTGGCACTTTTACGTGAGTGCGCAGTTTTTAAGGAATCGTTGGGGAAAAAGAAACTTTTGGTAATGTTTTTATTTTACTTTACCTGAATCAGAGTGCTTTTACAGTTGAAATTAAATTTATCGAAAGTCAAGTCGTTATTGGATCGACTTCAAATCAAAGTTACTTTACTACTCAGTTATAATTTATCCAAAGACTTCTTGCCCTGTACAGATAATTCTCTCTAACATACGGAGGCTAGTCTGGCGTTGCTTAATCAAATGTCGTATATTCGCTTCTCCTCTACAAGGATTGGGACTTACAGCTCCTATCCGGAGATCCGCGAATAACCACCGCGTGCAGAAACATGATTTAAGCGGGTGGAGCGCCTTCTTTTATATTAAAAAAACCGGAACCTCCTCCGCGTCAGTCGCGCGAGGTGGTGACGTCACTAGCACGCGGTGCCTCCGTTATACCTCTTTGTTGTACCTCGGTTCGCGTGTGAAAGGAAATACTAAACGAATGATATAATTATGAAAATAATCTGAACCCCTTTTATTGGCCGGAATATCAAATGGAACGTACAGAGAAAAGCCAATCTCTTTTTCTGTTTTAGGAAAGTATCAAGGTATACAAAGTATGTCAGTTATATAAAATTAAGTAAACCCTTTATCTGCATGGAACTTGTCCATGAACGTGACTTTGAATTTTACAGCATCGGGCAATGTCTGGTTTAAATGAAATAAAACGTTTTTTGTGAACTGGAAATGGAGGGAGATAATATAACATATATATATATATATATATATATATATATTTAGAGTGGTTCAAAATTTGGGCTAAAATTTCAAAATAGTTGGAAATGCTCTCCACATGGCTACTCTTATTCCTTTAGATGTGAAGTGATTTTGTGCAAAATATCTGTCGATTCAGTACATAATAAGAGGTCGCTATGATTTTCACATTTTCAATTAATTAATTAGCTAATCATTTTCTACCCGCTTCATTTTTAGAGGACGCGGCAGTCACGCCAAATTGACTCTGCCCACCTTTCAGGGGACGATGCAATTGTTCGATTTCTTGTATAATGCTCTTTGTGAATCAAACAAATCATTTACTCATGCATCGTTTCAAGTTTAAATTTGTTGGAGGATGGTTTTAAGTTCGTTTAAACTTTAAGAGCTTACGAATAGTATCTCGTGTAAGTATTAATTCATATATATTAATTATTAATTCATATATATAATTATTAATTTATATATATTAAGTATTAATTCATATGTATTTTATTTATTCAGTCTAAATATATATATATATATATACATTTTAAATGCAAACACGCAGTATAATTAACGTAAAGAACGACGCTTGTATAGGAGAATATTCCGCGCAAGATGAGGAGGAAGAACGAAACAAATGAAAAAATGAGGTAACCACCCGGGAATCGAACCCGAGATCTTCCGATTGCCGGTCAGATATGATAACCATTAGACCATGGGCCTCACTCGAACACATGCCGTAATTCTCCTACATACGCGCAGAAACCAATGCCCCAAGGGGGCACCTCCCGCATGCCGTACATTATATACATTTTAACTGCAAACACGCAGTATAATTAACGTAAAGAACGACGCTTGTATAGGAGAATATTCCGCGCAAGATATAATATAATAGTTACCCCTTTTTCTTTGATGTATTCAATCTGACGTGAAGGCAGCGAGTCTTTTGCTTATATTGAGGTTCTAAATGTAGCAGGGCTAGGCTGCTTTAAACCCTAGATCCATGTCCCAAAGCTGGATCCTGTCTGCTTTGTAGATAGCTGGTGAGGGAAGCTATATTTATGGGACCTCTTTGCGAGTGACCCGTTGCCGACGTCGGGCTAGCATCATGAAAAAGAAAAACTATGGTATTTGTCATTTACCATTACTTATTCGGACTATAGTGGATTTAATTATCCCAGAAGAGTTCCTTGTTCCATGCACTGTCTGTTTGTATCATATATATATATATATATAATATATATATATATTATATATATATATATATATATATATATATATACAGTATATATATATATATAAATATACAGATTGTGTGGAAGATCTGCATATTTAAAATTAAATAACACGTTTGCTTTTTTATCCACTATAAAATTTAATTAGTTTTAATTAACTGTCAATACATTTTTAAATTAATTACAAAGTAGCTGTTAATATACGTTTATAGGTTGGTTATAGGCCATATGTTATATATATATATATATATATATATATATATATATATATATATATATATATATATATATATATATAATAATAATAAAATTTCACACAATATAACGAGTGATTTTTTCCCACAAACGGGAATCATATATTTAATTTCTGTATACAAAATTGTCATTGGATTCTGAACAATGATACATAAATCACACAAATTTAACAAACTTGAAAAGCTGAGTCCTCTTGTCATATGCATGAGAAAGCACAAACAGCATTGTCCATTACTGAATAAGCCTTGGAATCGATACGGATTCCATAGAATTTGCTGGATTTGTAATACTGTAATAAAGAGCAATCCAGTGAAGTTCTTTTCCGCCAGATAAATCTGTTTTATTAGTAGCCCACCCCGGCCTTTCGTAATCGGGAGTTTTACCACTTCATTCCTCGCAAATGTTCCGATAAACGCGTCTCGTGTGAAGCAATCTATTTTCATTACAGCTTGAAGTGTGACTTCATGCATTTTTAATAGTCGGTTTTCACGGATCTAAAGCGGTCAGTATCAATCAGATCTTGCGATTCCAGATATAATAGAACGCCAAAAGATTGACTAGCGCCGTGCCAAACTCGAGTCTTAATGCCGCATTTCCATTTTTTTGTTGGTTTTAGTGGGTGTTCACACTTGCACAATAGTCGGACGAAAAATCAAAAACAATTATTTACACGCTCTATAAACTCGTTTAGCGTTACACCTGTACCAAACCCGTAACAGCCGTTGACGCTTTGAATCAGATTGTGATTTGCTCTCATACAAAGAGAAAACGCAACATCTGTAGAACCCCTCGTTTCTACCGACCCTCATACAAAGAGAAAACTCAACATCTGTAGAATACCTCGTTTCTACCTACCCCCATACACCCGTGCCATTGATAAGCAGTGTAATATTTTTTAAGTCAAAATTTTTTAATTTGAAAGCCGATTTTATATATTCCATTCATTGTATCATACTCCAACACTGCAACCAATATTCTTTTTGGTAGAACTGCAAGAGTTACATCCTCTATCTGCTTTGAAATTAAGCCTGAAGAGACCGTAAATATTTCCATTAGGACCATTTTGCTGTGGCCCTCAGTAAAATTTTTCTCAATTTCTATCTGCTTAGCAGAGCTCAGCTTCACTCGCCGTACGCCAAGATACGTCTCCATAATGTGAATCACTACGGACATTGGTATCATACAGGTTCAGGCATATTTCTGAGAGCGTGAAGGTAATATTAATCTTTATACCAACGCCATTCACAAGCAGTGAAGGCACCCATAACAGTCATAAATTTTATTTTTAGAGTTATTAAATTTTTTTTTATAAGACTTTAGTAGTATACCCGCAAAATGGACGAGTGCAGAAATGTTGCATAATATTACTTACGGTTGCAAGAGTGCCAACCCCCACCTCCCTTTGTTGCAAGACACCCCCACCCCCCTTTATTGCCAACCCCACCCGCACCCCCTTGGTGCCAACCCCCACCCCCCTTTGTTAAAAAAAAAAAGGATAAAAGAAAAAAGAAAAAAATCTCCGCCCCCCTTTGTTGCCAGCCCCAAAATGGGACTGCAAGGGGTATGCAAGGATCTAGGGTCGATCCTGACTCTATACCGATTTCTAGTCGAGGCTGGGGTGGGGGTTACGGTGCGCACCAACTCGAATGTTATATCATCCTCAACAGAACGAGTCACCGCTGTGGAGGATGAAGAAGGGGCTATATTGGTTGATGTGGGATTGGCTGCGTAAGACGTTGAGGGTTGGGGCTCTATTACTGCAGACTCAACAGAACGGGGGCAGCTGTGGAGGATGAACAAGGGGCTATATTGGCTGAAGAAGCTGATGTGGGGGTGGTTGCGTAAGACGTTGAGGGTTGGGGTTCTACTACTGGTTGTCTAACAATCGGTGCGTATTTCGCGCGCTTTATACCTGACGTGGAGGACTCTTCATCATGTCTCCGCTTTGAACGTGCAATAGGTGTCGCTGGTGAGGGTTCATCGGCGGGTATGGGTACTGTAGATGCACGGTCAATGGAATCGCCCGTGATATCGATGATGGGGGGTTGTACATCGTCGTCATTCACGGTTCAGTGGAAGAAGAAAACAAAATATAAGGAGCAGAACTCGCTATTTGTAATATTCTGTAAATGACCCACATAGGGGTGTGACGTGTTAGAAATGGAACCTGTAGAAAAATTCAGATTCACGAGCCCATCCACATGTATTATATCTGGCCCGACAGGTTGTGGTAAAACGGTGTTTATGCTTAATATCATTAAAGAAAAGGGTGAAATGTTCTCAAAATTTGAGCATAAAGTTACATGGTGCTATTCGACATACCAATCAGTGTTCAACGAGTACCAAGATGATGTTTTGTTCCGCAATGGGGTCTATGACGTTAATTCGTTAAAGGGAAATGAACATACAGTCATCGTAATTGACGACCTCATGTTGGAGATGGATAAAACGTTTGCCGAGACATTTACAGTATTCTCCCACCACCTTAACATAAGCGTGTTCTTCATCAATCAGAATCTATTTTTCAAAAATAGATACATGCGCGATGTGTCGTTAAATACGCAATATTTAGTCTTATTCGCGCAACGTAGAGATGTGTCACATATTGGGGTATTAGCCAGTCAGATGTTCCCGAGTCAGCGTAAGGAGTTTTTGGAGGTTTATAAAAAGGCCACAAAGCAACGTTATGGATATTTGCTTTGTGACCTTCACCCGCGAAACACGTTTAGGGTGCTTCTAAGAACGAATATATTTCCAAACGAACCTGAAACCGTGTATATTCCAGAATGACGAATAGTCTAAAGAAATACCACGAATTAATAAAAATCTATCAACGATTGCCTCGAGCATTGCAGCAAATGTTTGTTAAAAATGTCGACTCTGACTTTTTAAAGTGCATCTGTGAAATCTGCCTTAATGTTATAAAATGTAATGTTCCAATGAAATCCTCTCAGAAGGCTCGCTTACGTCGTTACAAGAACATAATACGGACGCTCGCCCATAAAAGTCAGACTGTGGGTAAGAAAAAGCGTATTATTGTACAAAGAGGCGGTTCGTTCCTGCCCATCTTATTTTCAATTTTGGGGCCTTTACTGACTAGATTAATATAATGAAGAAGGTGGTTGTGATCCCGCACGAAGTGTATGCTTCATTACAAAGGACCCCAGACGCGGCTCTAGAACCCCGTAAAAGTAGGCTTAAAAGAATGGAGAGTGAGCTACTATCCCTATTAAACAGTGAAAAGGCACCTGATGAGAAAAGGGTTTTGTATCAAGAGGCTTTGCAGAAATTTCTTCATGAGTACGAAGATTATAAGCATCCTACAGAACTCACGTGAGGCACAGCTCGAGTAGCGCAGAGCATAGTGACACAGGGCCTGAGCAACCAAAGAGTAGCGGAACACAGCACATCGAACATGTGCTAAAAAACAGCCTCCCCCATACATTGAGGAATAAAGGATTAAGTCTTTATAAGCTATTGAGTGAGGATCCCATCATACAGTGGACCGACACAGGCGAGGTCGTTGTTGATGGAGCACGGATACAAGGATCCAATATCGTTGATATTGTTCATGATCTGGTGAGAAAGTGGGATAGGCCCTCACCAGCAGGATGGAGACATATTAAAGCAAGACTACAGCAAGTAAATGTCCCCAAAACATTGATAGGTAATCTGAATAGGTTAAAAGACTTGGAGCATGCATCGCACGTGTCACAACTGAGTACACCTTCGCCCACAACAGCCGCCGTACCTCTGAAGAGAAGAAAGAAGAGAGTAGAAGGCCAACCTTATCCACGTGCCTCTAAAATACGCAAATGGCTAACGTAATAAGTAAGCACTATTATAACATATGTAACCCTGCATCCTATGGCGGCGTTAATAGACTGTACAGAGGTACTTATGGTGTAAGGAAAAAAGATGTTGAGAGATTTTTGCGTGCCCAGGATGCTTACACACTTCAAAAACCGGTGAGAAAAATGTTTAAAACAGCCAAGACAACAGCCGCATCGATTGACTCTATTTGGCAAGCAGATTTAACAGACATGCAAAGATATTTAGTGTACAACGACGGCTACCGCTACATCCTATTCATAATAGATGTATTCTCTAGATACCTGTGGTTAATTCCCCTGAAAAATAAATCGCCCAAAACAGTTGCTAAAGCTGCCAAAACGATGATGTTGAAAGAAAACCGGATTCCTGGATATTTTTGTTCGGATATGGGAAAAGAATTTATAGGGTGAGCTTTTCAGAACATGCTGTCAGAGTTTAACATCGGCTATTACACCTCCAATTCTACACATAAAGCTTCTTTAGCTGAAAGAGTTCAACGTACCCTAAAGAGCGTATGCACCGTTATTTTACACATAAAAACACGTACAGATATATAAACGTTCTCCATTCATTGGCTTCATCCTACAACCGCTCACACCATCGCACGATCGGTACAACACCTAACGATGTTTTAAAAAGAGGCAAGCGTCCGAGAAGAGATGGAGTGCCACCACCACCACCACAATCTGCTTGTTTCAAAATCAATGACTATGTAATGCTGTCACGTTCGGGAAATAAATTCGCGAAGGGTTTTGAGCAAGGATGAACACGCGAGGTTTTTAAAGTTAGGGCTATGAGGCCTAAAGGCGAGATAATGATGTATTACGTTGAAGATTTGAATGGGGAAGAAATCTCGGGAGGTTTTTACCGCGAGGAACTGCAGAAAGTGGCATTTAATTTAGGAAAAAATGTGTTTAAAATTGAGAAAATTTTAGCAAGCAAAGGTACAAAGAAGAGAAAAATGTACCTGGTGAAGTGGCTAGGTTACCCAGAAAGCTTCAATACCTATATAAAAGCTGATGCATAATGAAGCTTAATTAGTATGCAACATGACTCCTAACCACTTCTACGTCACACTACCGTCCTCCTCGTCCCTGTCTGTACCCCCTAACAACAAACTAGCCAACTTTGTAACAGAGCTCCATGGACCCATTGAACTGTGTCTTGATTCGTATGAGGTGGGGCTATGTGAATTTCAGCTGGATACCCTCTTTTTAAATATTGATTATAAAGACACAGTGTTTATGATTCTTAGAGACATTGATGAGTGTGAAAAAGCCGGGTTAACTCGGGATGCTACTATACGTATCGTCCGGACTAAGGCAGCAAAACATTACAGTACAACAGTGTCACTAGGACCTGGTCGTTATGGCTCGGTTGATGATGTTGTGAGAGACTTAAACGCAAGTTTAAAAACTCAAATCTTACGAATGATTTAATATACGAAAATTAAACATAGGAAACCATACACATACTCTAATCCTAAAATCAAAGGATAACAGAAATCTTAAAGACGGACGAGTGTTCAAAATTATGATTGAGGGGCGATATAGCGCAGCCTTCCAAAGAGACACATTTCACGAGGAGCCGCATGACTTATCCAGTTTAATGTATCAATTAAAGATGGAGAAATTGGATGAAGGCCCAGAGCCTCCAGACATGTGCTATATTTACAGCAATATTGTAGAGCACCAATTTGTTGGGGATACCCAGGCACGTCTGCTGCGCGTAGCACACATTCCCAACCATAGAGGAAGGAGCTTGAGTATTACATGACATACCCGACTATGTGAATGTCGCAACTAACCTAATAACCAATATCTCAATATATATTAAAACGATTGAGGGTAAAAATTTCCCTTTCGGTGACGGGAGCTTAATAGTGAAGCTACACTTTCGACGCACTGAGTTATAATGTACAGAAAGCCTTTCACGGTATACCGAGGGATGAGATACCAGTGTGACAGTGGACTTGGATCCATTTTTTCATCCATACTACGCACCGCTGTCCCACTGTTGAAGAGGGGGGCCAGGTACCTAGGAAGGAAGGCGTTACAAACAGGTTTTAACACGGCAGAGGAAATGCTCGCGGGAACTAAACCTAAAGAAGCTCTAAAAAACATTTAAAACGTACACGGGATGAAATCATCAAAGATGCGAAGAGAAAAATGCATGGCGGAGGAAAGAAGAGAATTGATAGGAAGAAGAAGGGGTGCCAACACGTGGCGTAAAGAAGAAGAGGGCTGTTAGGAAGAAGGGGTCGCGTGGTCTTAAACGTAAAAGGGTGCCAAAAAAGAAGTGTTCTAAGCGTATGAAACCTATGACCGATCATTTTTTTAACTGATATAAACTGAGGACGCTACTCTCACGATTCATAGATTGATTGATACTCGTCGAGGGAGGTGGCACTGTTTCTAACTCACCATGGCCCGTTTCATTCATCCTTGTAGTTCACAATGCTGTAAATCGGAGCTATCCCTCTTTGAGATGCCTCCAACTCAAGTTTCTATTGAGCACAGTGACTTTATTACAATTAACCCTTTAAACACAATTAGTTCACCCAGTGCCCCTATAGAATTCGTGATACCCAGCTCAGGCCCTTACTTTTTTGATCCGAGCTGTATGCACATGTATACTAAACTTCGCATAGCTCATTCTGACGAAACGGATTGCGATGATAATTATGTTGCATATCCCGAAACAAACTTTCTGCACACCATATTCAGTCAGTGTGACGTGTATTTAAATCAGACTAACATCTCAGCAGGCACGGGGTACTATCACCTGCGATCATATCTGGAAAATGTCCTCAACTTTTCAAAAGAAGCGAAAGACCTTTTTATCCGCCGAGGGATATTACCACACTAAAGATGAGGGTAGTATAAAGGATAAATTTAAAAAATCTAAAAAAAAAGATATACGAATGTTTTGGACGCCTACACACGGACTTTACATTCCAGGAGAAGTTGCTTATGAATGGAGTAGATATGAAACTGAAGCTTACCCGCACGAGCCCTGAGATCTCTATAAATCTGGGAGCTGACCAAGAAGAAGGTACGAAACCTGTTGTGATACACATCATGGAAGCATATTTGCGTATACTCCGAGTGAAATTAAGCTCTCCGAAGCAAATAGAAATTGAGAAAGAGCTGGTACACGCCACAGTGAAATACCCAATTAACGGTACAGATCAAACTGTACACGATCCCCGCAGGCCTGACATCGAAACAGATAGAAAACATAGCTCTTGGAATCCTGCCTAAAAGGATTTTAATTGAAATGCAAGACCACGCCTCGACAAATGGAAATTATAAAAAGAGCGCCCTGAAATTCGAAAATTTTGCGCTTAAAAAAAATTACTTTATATGTCAATAGCGTAGCACTGGGTGGGACATTAAATATTGAATGCTCGTCAGATGCGATGTTCCCCCTCTGCGCGAGAGCTTACAGCAGTTTAGCGCATAATACAGGCGCGTGTGATGAACTTGGAATCGGCCTAACGCAGAAAGAATTTGTGGAACAGTTTAATATTTACTAATTCGACCTTGCACCTGACTTAGCCGTGGGCGTAAATGCGCATTTAAACGCCCAGCAGACTGGCACGATTTCAGTGCGGCTGGACTACAGACGCACCTATTAGTGTACTAATATATTTCGAGTCGCAGGCACTAATAGAACTGGACCGTTTCCGGAATATAAACAGATTTTTAAAATGGATGCAAATACACTCCAGAGAGTGATGAAAAGTGACTGTTTCGCGCTTTCCAAATTTATCGGAGTTTTTGCAAAGAATGAAATATTGAAGCTGGATACCTCGAGAAACTGGTGCGGGATTATTGTTAACACCGACGTTGCGGGGGGCGAGGGTATTCACTGGTTTGCGATCTATTTTAAAACTAAGGAAAGAATGTACTATTTTGACTCACTCTGATTTCCACCATGGATTGACTCGGCAATCGTAAATTTTATCGCGTGATTACGTGTGCCTAAGATTATCTGGTCCCCATATCTCCTTCAAGGGCTTTATACTGAAACATGTGGACTGTATTGTATTTTGTTTCTCATGCATATGTCGCGCGAGAAGGGCTTTATGAATTTTTTTAAAATAATTCGATTTGTGTGACACCAATATGAACGATAAATATGTCTGCAGACAGATAAAAAAGTTCCCATATGTTGCTACCCCCTGTAATGTGTAAGACCTATATTGTGTAAACATATATATATATATATATACATTTGTAACAATTAAGAATTCGGGACTGCCCCTTTTTGTACATGTTTTTCTACTGTTTAATAAAATGAAAATATGACGTTTTGCTAATATCCTCAAAAAATAATTACACAATTTCATGGATGACGGTGCAATCGGTTGACCGGTTGTGTGCCAGCACCACGACTTCTGGCGCGCTGTATGAGCCAGCCACAACTTCATTTATCACCCTTTCTCCAAAAGTGCTTATAATAGCATCTAGCTCCGTATCGCCGCTGTAATTAAAATAGTTGTATGAAACTGGTTGCCGCTAAAAGTAATGTGTATGGCGGTAAAAATATATATATATATATTTTTTTTTCATTATGCAGTGAATAAACACATCTTTCAAAACATCTTTATTACACTTTGTTAAATTCCAAAAGAACTGTAAAAACAATCTATATAGTTTCAATGCACCTACATTATTTCCTCTACAGGTTGACGCCCACTGTCTCGCGCCAGCACAGCTAGTTCTGGGTTGGGGGGAGAAACCATCCCTCCATCAAAAGTGGCGATTACACATTCTAATTCGGCGTCGCTCCTGTAATTAAAACATATCCATGAGCCATCAGACAATATTTAAAGAAAAATTCCAAGTGCGTGCAAATGTTAAAATAAATTCAATCTGGAGAACTTCCTATAAATATTAAAAAACGAGAAAAGCACAAATAAAACACCATATATATATATATATATATATATATGTATGCCGAAATAATCGGGTTGGAAACATATAATAATTGAAAACATAGTAGGGCTAATTTTAAGCCTAAAACTTCAGGTTCATATGAACGTCGACCTTAATAAATTAATAGAACAGTACATATGTATAGTATATACATGAATTTCATACCATATATAGAAGAAATGATTGTCTAGAGGTTGATATAAAGTTCAATTTCCCCGTAGTGCATTTCATATTTTATAAGAATTTAAATATTATAACTATTAAACCTTTAGAAAATAAAAATTATAATTTTTAGCTAACAATATCTTCTAGCAAAGTCACCAAACTTTTTCTCAGAAAAATAGAGAAAAGTGTTCTAAAATTAAAAACTGCCGAGGGCTCATATATGTACTGAATATATGGGCACAGACATTAATTAAACATGATTTTTCAAAACACTTATTATGACATTACAAATTACTTACATTTTAGCTGAATTGGCTGTAGATTCTTGCACCCCGTCACAATTTTCGGTAACAGCTTCGGATGCTAAAAGATCGCCGCGATTTGCGGCGCTGAACAGATAAAGAGCCACATGGCTGTAACGGTCTTGTTCAAAAAACAGTTCAGGACAGTTATAGATTTCGTCCATCATTTGTGTGTATGTTGCTATAAATTGCACGAGAAACTGACCCTAGACGACGAAACTCTCCATTTTATAGGGGTCTATGTGACCAACCCACAAGCATAATCTTAACTTCCTACTGGTTTACGGCTTATGCTTTTTCGACCAATCCGTGAGCAGCGCTCCCTTTTCACGAGCAATGAATGGGAGGAGCCACGAAAGGTGGGGCGGGGTTTAGCTATAGGCTTCTTGAGAACGAGTTCATTCAGGTTTTCCGCGCGATGATTGGCAGATCGCCATGAAATCTGGGTGGAGCATTATACCCGTTCGTTGGTAAACCAGTTCGTTCTCGTATTGTTAAATTTCGAAAAGTTTTTTTATTTAGATTTTCTCTCAGACACCTGCATATTTGTATTGTCCTGAAGATCCTTTGTCTGCTTTGCAGACAATGCCACAGTTAGTATCTGCGAAAAGTGTATCTATGACCTTTGCGGGTTTGAACAAAGCCTCAGCCGATATAAAACTTACCTTTTCCCATTGGCGGAGGCTTTTCTACAAGTGCTAACAAAGCAAATCAAATTTCGGAAAATCTCTATTTCAATTTTCGCTAAATCAGAAAATGTAAACAAAAAACTAAATACAGAAAGGTAAGCTGTGAAGGACAAAGTCGCGTGTGTATATATATATATATATATATACATATATATATATATATAGATATATATATATATATATATATATGCGTATTGTTTGACCGTGTATGTATATGACCCCATTGTGTCCTCATTTCCGAACAAAAATAAAATTTAGGACGTGTCATGTCTTAAAGTTTATTTCTTCGGGTAAGGTCATACTTTTCAAAGGAAATATATATATATATACAAGGTTCCAGATTTTTGATTTGTACTGTGACACCTTGCCATAAATTTAGATTACTTTTCGGACAAAATGCTAATAAACGATGTGGACATCCATAGGCCTAAAATTTGCTTAAAATAGAATAAATACAATTTATATTTAGTTGGGAACTCCTGCTTATATATACTGTAAGTTTGTGCGTAAAAATGAAACCCTTTACCTGGAACAATCTTTTGTTAAGCGGAGAAAGGTAGCTTCACCTTTTGTCTTCAAGGACTGCGATAGTTTAATCTGTAGATGTGCCACAATCGGGTGGGACCACTGGCCTATTGTATTACCGCACGATTTGTTTCGTATTGAAGCAGCGGTGTTTTATCTAATTCAGATTGAGTGTATTTCTTTTAAAATAAATAATGATTTCTTCTCTATCTAACTTGAATTTTGTTAACGAAAAAATTGCAAAATAAATAAATATCTTTGTTGAATAAACATAAATTTGTTATATGATGTTAATAACTTCTCCGAGAGAACTTCAAATTACAATAATTTATGATGGAGGAAGGAAAATAAAGAAATAATGAATTTAAATAAATTATAATAAATAATAAAAGACTACTTCCTCAGCCCAACCTCTCTACAACGCTTTGTTGAACGCAGGGCTTCCAGCAAACGGACCGAGTCTGGGCCGGGGTGCGAACCCCGGTTCCCATTATATATATATATATATATGTATATATATATATGTTTTTTCTTTTCACGACTTTATTTATATTTTTAAAAATAGTTTATTTTGTTGTACGAATTGGGGAGTGAAGAGAGACAGCCTTGTGCAAATATCAGAATTACTCAATGCTCCCTGCAAATTTATATTGATGTACAATAATTGTCTAAACGAGGAAAAATTAATAAGATAGCCTCAGCCTTCTAAGCCAGTTGACTGATTAAGCCAACTGGCTCTGGCTGGTTAATATATGCTTTAATTAAATGATTATTTATATCTGGCAACTCAGCCCTCTAAGTCAGATGACGGAAGAATATATGGTTTAATTAAATAATTATTGCTATCAGCTTTCTAAGACAGATGGAGTAATATATGCAAATAAACAATGCAATCATCAGCCTTCTAAGCCAGCTGACTGATTAAGCCAACTGGCTCTTGCTGAATAATATATGAATTAATTTAATAAATGACGAATCTGGCAACTGGATGAAGGAATAATTTAACACATGGCGCTATCTGGCAACTCAGTCCTCTATTGGCTGATTAATATATGGTTTAATTAAATATATAGCGCAAACTGGCAACTCAGCCTTCTATTGGCTGATGAATTAAATACATGGCGCTATCTGGCAACTCAGCCAACTGGCTATTTGGGACCCTATAAGAGGGTGGCGGGCGGCTGAAGACTCTCATATTCGCTCGGCATTCGCCAAGGAAGGATCCCTACTCTGGATCCTTTCTCTTTCTGGCCCTTTGGGGGGTTAGGCGTTCCCTTCTTCCCCAAAAGAGGCCTCTTAGGTTAGGTATGCCCCTTTGGGGGGTTCAGCTTGGGGTAGAACCCCGCCTCCAAGTTGCATACCCTTTGCAATCCCATTTTGGGGTTGGCAACAAAGGATGGCACTTCCATTTGGTGGGATCAACTTGGGGGATAACTCCAAGTTGCATACCCCTTGCAGTCCCATTTTGGGGCTGGCAACAAAGAGGGGTGGGGAATTTTTTCTTGTTTCTTTTTTTTTCTTTTTTCTTTTTTGTAACAAGGGGTAGGGTTGGTACTCTTGCACCAAAGAGGGGTGGGTGTTGGCACTCTTGCAACAAAGAGGCGTTGGGGTTGGCACTCTTGTAACAAAGAGGGGTGGGGTTGGCAGTCTTGCAACAAACGGGGATGGGGTTGGCACTCTTGCACCATTACGTAATATTATGCTACATTTCTGCACTCGTCCATTTTTCGGGTATACTACTAATTTCCTCCTAAAGAAGATAATAACCCTTAGCCGTCAAGTAGGTTTCTTTCGAGTCTTTCGAAAAGTTGATTTGATTATGGTGTGCAAGAAGTTCGATTCCAAGTATACAGCATAACCGTTTTCTCAATCTGTCAAGTCTGAATGTTCTACTCTCAGTTTGCATACATAAAAATATTACTTGGCTCATAAAAGTATTACCATGCACTCGGTATAACGAACTCTATAGGAGCGCTAGGTTAGAAGAACTAATAGTGTTCAGCGGATTAACTGTGATAAAGTCGGATTCGGCAATAAATGTTTTTGTAGGTGGTAGTTCAAAGAGAGCGAGCTCTGATTGGCAGCATTCTGTTCTGTGTGGGTGTAATGGTCGTGCCATGGCGACCGGAATAATAATGTTACCTCTCACGACCAATGCTCATTCAGCTATAAGAGGCAATTGTGAGGTTTACCTTATTTTAAATATTTATTATTACACCGGTCTCTGGTAGAAAGTTTTAAAAGCTAGTTTTCAATGTTTTTCAGTGTGCTGAATTAAAACATGGCACTTATTTCCATCGCAAATGATTTGTTGAAGAGCTTTTAAAACTTTCTACCCTTTTTTACCCCTTTTTTACATGGGGACCCCACAGCGGGAACTAGGAGTTTTTGGGTGGGGAGAATCACAAAAATGAGTGGTTTCCGAAGATTTTGAAAGTCAGATTAATACAAAACACATCAAAAACCATAGGAAAAACATAAATTTCACCTTCAAAATTGGCCGAACCTAAAACAACCTAAGCAAACCTAACCTAACCTAACCTAACCTCTTTAACAAATCATTTGCGACAGAAATGAGTATCATTTTTTAATTCGGCACATTGAAAAACATTGAAAACCAGCTTTTAAAACTTTCTACTGGAGACCGGTGTAATAGTAAAGAAATACCCACGCTTTTTCTTTCACGTTTTATTTCCTCCACCACGCATTTTTTTTTCGCATCTTTGACAGTTTTATCCAAAATGTTTTTGAAAGCTTTTTTAGGCTTAGCGCCTGCCATTATATCTTGAACTGCATTAAGCACTGATTGTAAGGCTTTCCGTGTAAGATATTTGGCACCACTCTTCAGTAAGGGAACAGCAGTATGCAGTACAGTATAGATGAAAAAATGGAGCCAATTCCAATTCCACGCTGATACCTTACCCCGCGGTATACTGTAAAAGGGCTTTTGCTTCATTTTGTCGCAGCACGCCCGAAGTGAAGCTTCACTCTTAAGGTTCCATAACCGAATGGATAGTTTTCTCCTTCAACCGTTCTTATATGTAACGCGATACTGCTTAGTATGTTAGAGGCGACTTTGACATAATGAACTTATCAGACGTAATATTCAAGTTTTTCCGCTATGATTGCCTATGTGTGCAATACGTAACAATCGTACCTGACTGTCCTCAACAAATTGGTGTTCCACAATGTTGCTGTAAATATAACACAAAGGTTGGGGAAGGCTTCTACTGTTCAAATTCTCCAATTTTAGCTGGTACAATAAACTGAGCAAATCATACGGTAGCTCGTGGAAAGTATCTCTTTGGAAGGCTAGGCCATATCTGCCCTCAGGTAAAGTTTTGAAGAGCACTTTGTCCTTAATATTTCTACTAGCCTCTGATTTTAACGGCAAAGTACGTACTGGTGTATTTTTGTTTACAATTTTAAAAACTAAAGTTTGAGTTTTTCAGACTCTCGTTTATGTCTCTCACAATATCCTCGGCAGTGTAATAATGCCCTGGGCCCAGTGTTATTTCTGTAGTGTAGATGTGACGCATGCTGCCGTCCAATTCCACGCCAACGTTTTCGTATTCATCACGTCTTACGTGTTAAGCTACACCTCCCACAGTAACATTAGCGCCAAATGAACGAACATGCTTCCACTTCTCCAGGTTCAATACCATCTTCTACTGTATCTTCAACCTCATCAACAATGCCTCAACCTGCAGACGGAGGCATATAAATCGAGATCGTGGGCAACGTTGTCACCACTCCTGTGCTGGTGAGAAACAGTTATATCGTCAGGATCGAACCGCGAGTCGTGCATAACAACGGAGTTCAACACGGACTGCGCCGCATAGTTGACGTATCGTGGAGTTTGTCCTTCAGACCTTCAGAGCAGTGAGGGGCGCGATCCAAGGAAAGCTTGCTCTGGGGTTTGGGTGAAATGATGGAGATAGAGACGACTTTTGGTAGTAATACCGTAGAGACGGCTGTCTGTAGAAGATATTGATTATCTTTTGGAGAATATTGCGCAGGCCACCCAGAGCAACACAGAATTTAACCTGGAGAACTTTACGATCGCTGTAGACCACGTTTACCATGTTATGGGACATACGGTCACGTCATATACACTTAACTTTAACAGCTATAAAAATATACAAAAAACCACACTAATCTCGATCGAGGTTGTAGCCTTATAGCAATAATCTTGACTTACATGTCCACCGTATGAAATACAGTTGACAACTACGGTTGTGCAACGCGCGCGGAAACTATCCACAGACCGCGGGCTTGAATTTAACTGTGATATGGGTCCTGAAGAGTTGAGAAATGTAGAGCAGGAAATTGGAGTGTAAATGTGTAGTTGTATTTGGGGTGGTGAAAGGAGTAGGACTGTATATGTTTTTAAAAGTAGTGAGAGACTGGACAAAGTCTTTACTTATTTTAGGTTTGACGGGGACAATGAACCTCCCCATTCGCAATACAAGAACTCTTTACACGAGTTGCGATAAAAGTCGTAAGTATGGTAGGCACCATGAACTGAGTAAAGGATGTCTCGTGTTACGAATGAGCTAGTGAATCATTGTAAGGATTGCCACATTATTTGTGACCAGTGTAAAAGCCCCAAATGCGAAAGCCGTGTAGTTGAAGATGAGAGGAGAGATTGTAATATATGTTGACGCATTTTTTCAATAATACATGTTTTGATTTCCATAAATCAAATGGGACGTGGAGTAAATAAGAAACTGCGAGTGTGGTATGCTTTATATGATAGATAGCTCTGGAAAATTCGAGAAAAATGCGATGAAATTCATTGTACTACGTGTCATGAGAAAAATAAGGCGGATGGTTTAAAGCACGTATGTTAAATGAAAGATGACAAGCCTAAAAATAAACCTTGGGTAACTGTATACTATAACATAGAGACTTACACAAACACAGAGACAAAGAAGGTTATTCCCCACTTACTCGTAAGCCAGACTATCTGTGACGAGTGCATAAACGTTGAGTGTGATTATGAAAAAAACTATATAGGGTTATGAGTTGATTGCTGTCAACTTGGCAATCCGGTGAAAATTTCCATCCGAACTTGATGCTGAGTTGATGGAAAAAAAAACCTACGTCTTTTCGTAAAAAAACAATTGTGTTTGTGGAGGTCTTCAAAAGCCCTTGTTAAGTAGTTTTTTTTTTTTTTTGGTTAATGTTGAATTTATTTGTCTTCGATATTCAGCGCTGCCTAATGGTAAAAAATGGAACTACCATATCTTTTTATTTCGTTGTTTCTCGCTTCTGGTTGTAGGGCTCGCGGCTGCCTATCGCACCTCTTTCGATGTAGGCGATAGGGTTACCAAGGAGTTTATTCAGTTTAATTAATACAGGCAATTCACTATGCCTAAATACCTGAAGGAATAGGCCTATCTTTTTGTGTTATAAGTTTTATCTTATTACTTTTTCACTCAGAACTTGCAGAAAGATTAAACACGTCTTCCTTGCCTACAGCAATGCTCGTCACTAGACAGCTCTGGCTGAACTAATATAAATCTTTTTTTTCTTAAATTCGCTTACTTTGCAAAGTCTCCAGACGTCTAATTTTCGTATTTTCATTATTTCTTCTCTCAAGTAATTTTCATGACTCAGCAATGGAAAGTTTTGATACGAAAAAATACGTTTTTCTTGTTATGTAGGCCCAATGCCTACATATTCGGTTCTACGTATGGCAAATTTTTCCAGTCCCAATATGCTTTGTCGTCAATCCCGTGTCAATTTTGTTGTTATTTAATAAAATAAATTAATAATTTGTATTTAATTATTATGAAATAAAGGTACCATATACGATATCATATTGCAGGTATGTATAGGCCTGGATTTGAATTAGGCTTTGTTGTGAACTGTAATGTAAAGTGCATGACAAGCATTTATAGTTTTTCCATAGTGATGAATGCCGTAAATATGGCAAACGAAAAAACATTCTTAAGATGACTGTAAGAGAGACGCCCGTGAAACTCTTTGTATTGTCAAACTGTCGGATCAATTAAAAAAAATGGCTGTGTACATTCTTGCGCATAACGCCTCAAAATTTGACACACAGTTTCTTTATAAGGAGCTGCTTAAACATGAGTCCTCAGAAATATTCACGGATGACCCTTTGAAAAGAGTTAACAAACTTATACAAAGGCAAATAAAGAATAATGTTCAGTTTAAAGACACTATTATTCACGCCTTGTAAATTAGCTAAGTTACCCAAAGTAATGGGCGTAGATGCTGAAGTTTCAAAAGGGTATTTCCTTTACGCATTCCTCACCGGCGACACTTTAAATTACGTAGGACCCCCTCCCCAAACATTACTTTAACTATGACAGTATGACTAAGTGAGCAAGAAGATTTTAAGAGGTACTACAATAGTTCTAATAATACCAATCCTTACAATATAGCGGATGAATGGTACCTGGTCGATTCGCCGACGGACGTTTTGCCGACAGACATTTTGCCGACGGACGTTTCGCCGAACGGACGATTCGCCGAACGGACGATTCGCCGAACGGACGATTCGCCGAATGGACTGTCATTAATATTTCTATGACAAAATACACACACATGTTATTGAAGGTTATTATTAAATGTTATTGAATTATTTTGTTAAAATATTAAATTACGTTAAATTGACAGTTATAGACGCTTGACGTAAAAACATAGATACCTTTTTTAAATAAATTTATATCGATAATACTATATAAAATGTTTATCTATCTCTCTCTCTCTATATACAGGGTGTCCCAGAATTAACTATCTATTTCAATGAAATCGGACAAATTTAAAAAAAAACACTTTTATTTATGTTTATGTATAAATTTCTAAAAAAATTTCATAATTTTATTTTCATAATTTTTTCATAGTTTTTCATAGTTTTATTTTTAGAATGGCAAAGAGACTCTCCAAAAGTTAACGTGTGGCTTGGAATGACCAAATCCAAAATTTATGGCCCATTCTTCTTTGCGGAAGCAACTGTAACAGGTACCGTCTACCTTGATATGCTTCAGCAGTTTCTCGAACCACAGCTTCTTGATGATGGCATTCTTGATAATGTTGTGTTTCAACAAGATGGAGCACCATGTCATTATGCTCTAATTGTTCGAGAATACCTCAACAGACGCCTTCCGAATCGGTGGATTGGACGTGGAGGACCTCGACCTTGGCCTCCGCGTTCTCCGGATTTGACACCCCTGGATTTCTTTGCATGGGGTTTCATAAAAACAAAGGTTTATCGCCAAAAGATCAATAGTTTACCTGAACTTAAAGAACGCATCCAGTTGGCAGTGCGGGAGATAACACCTGAAATGCTTCAAAATGTGTTTCGCAGCGCTGACGATAGATTTGAAATTTGCAGAGATACAGACGGTGCACATGTTGAAACTTCTCAATAAAGTTTTGACTTATGATTTATAAATCTATTTGTTTTTGTATCATAATTTAGTAATAAACACAAAATTATGTCAGTTTTTATTAAATTTGTCCGATTTCATTGAAATAGATAGTTAATTCTGGGACACCCTGTATATATATATATATATATATATATATATATATATATATATATATATATATCTTTCTCGGTGTATATTGTATAATTTAAAACTTTCGTTTTAGACCATGGAATTCACTTTGACGGTGTCCGGCGAATTTGTCTACAACAATTTGTCTAAAGATACAATTCATCTACAACAATTTGTCTACAACAATTTATCTACAACAATTAGTCTACAGATACAATTTAACTACAATAATTTGTCTACAGATACAATTTGTCTAGAGAAACTATTACTAATATTATTTACAAAAATGACGATTGGTTAGGTTAAGTCGTGATATTTTCGTATGTTTTAACAGTAAACTAACGAAAATATCATGACTTAACCTAACCAATCGTCAAGGGTATACTAACTTTTTATGGCCTTTCTCTGAATCAATAAATTGAGGAGGCATTGAGGGTTACTGAACAGTGAACAATGTAAAAGTTCCAGGATGACTGCAATTTTAAGTGCGAAAACCTGACATAAGTTACTAAAATTTAAAAAAGGCAGCAAACGAACAAACGTTTCAGAATAGCTTAAACTATAAAGGCACAAACGCAAGACTTAAATTATAAAAGTTAACTAATTTTTGTATTTAAATTATATTTGTTTTTTTTTATTAATGACAGTCCATTCGGCGAATCGTCCGTTCGGCGAATCGTCCGTTCGGCGAAACAGCCGTCGGCTCAATGTCCGTTCGGTCAAATGTCCGTCGGTGAAATGTCCATCGGCCAAATGTCCGTCGGTCATCTGTCCGGCCACGTGGATGAATCCAGCATTATTGGGTGAATTATGTGCGTATACTTAGAATGTTTCCAAGCCTTCAGAAGGATGAACATGACCCCATTCAATTGTGATCTGCTACAAGGCGCAACCACGATCGCATCACTGTGCTTCACTGTATTCAAGAATAACATTATGCCCAAAGACAGCCTGGCTGTCATCCCCCGTAACGTCTGTTAGTTATGGGTATAAAGCTATTTACTGGCTAATACATCTACATCAGCAGACAGGAGTGTTTATAAAACATGCTCACAACACAGGTGAAGTGGCAATTAAGATCAATGGCCGCATGTTTTGGGTAGACGGGCTAAGTGAGGACCCTCACACTGGTGTGACAAAGGTATACTATTTCAACGGGTGTTGGTGGCCAGGATGTCCACGTGCTGAGTGCGGAGTCACAAGAGATATCCATGGGAGATCCCCCGCTGATAGTCTCGCATGGACCCGTACCCGAGACCAACTTATAATCTCCCAGTTCACTCACCAGGTGATGTGGGAACATGAATATGATGCGCGGATGAAGGGTGAGGACCAGTTTCGCAAAGAGATAAGGGACATCAAACGTTCAATAGTAGTTGACCCTTTAAAATGTGGAGATAGTCTGTTTGGTGGACGCACAAACCCCTTCAAGCTATACTTTCCACCTACGGAGGGTGTGAAACTCCATTACCATGATTTCTGTTCTTTATATCCCTACTTTATAAAGAACAACCCATACCCCGTAGGAGCACGTGAAAAAATGGTGGGCCCCGCAGTACCTACCATCGAGGACTTCTCAACTAATTTGAATGACAACTATATTGGACTTTCCTTTGTTGATGTACTTCCCCCACGGAATTATCGATGCCTGTCTTGCCTGTTCTCATAGACCATAAGCTTATGTTCCCTCTTTATGTGAAATTTACAGAGGAGAACAATGGGGACTGTAACCATACATTCAATCAGAGGAAGATCAAAGGCGTTTACACAAGTCCTGAGCTGTCCCTAGCCATTCGTCAAAGCTACAAAATACTGAAGATATATGAAATGTAGGGGGTTCTATAAGTTCCCCAACCTCTTCACTCCCTACATTAACACCTTCTTGAAAGATAAAGTTGATGCATCAGGATACCCTCGCGGTGTTTCGACCGAAGACGAAAAAAACAGCATATATCCAGCGTTACCAAGATCGCGAAGGTATACAGCTTGAACTGATCCAGACTGTGCAAAACCCTGGCAAGCACTTTAGTTAGGCTGACCATATTTCCTTGAGACAAAAACGGGACATTGGGATGGCAAAAAAGGGACGGGGGTTATGTAATATTCTGTATTCATGAAAAAGTAAGTACATAAACCGAGACAAAATTGAAATTTTTACTAAAACGACGGGACGGCCAGGAAATATAAAAAAAAACGGTACTGTCCCGTTCAAAACGGTACGTATGGTCAGCCTAACTTTAGTGCAATGTTGTGCTTAAATAGACTTTGGAGGAAATTTGCACAGAATACAGACAAGGGAAACGTCCATCTAGCTCAAAGTTATAACGAAGTGTAGAACAATGCCATCGCGGTCGATAAAGAAGTCATGAAAATAACGAATGTGGGTAACAATTACTGTACATAATAAGGTGCAACAGAACAGAGATGTCTACGGATCCGTCACGTATCACACACATACCTGAAGCAAGCTTCACAACAGCTTACGCACGTATCATGCTTTGGAGTCTGAGCTCTCTCTTTGGCGGAGGGTTCTGTACGCAGATACAGATAGCGTGATATTCACAGAAAAGGAAGTCGACCGAATATATGCCTCCTACTGGCGAATTCCTCGGAGAGTTGACTGACGAGATCAAGGATGAGTATGGAGACAGCGCCTACACCGATTCTCTTGTCTTCACTGGACCGAAAATTTAAGGGATACGTTTGAGGGTTGGGGGATGAGTTCAAATACGTCGTGAAGGCTAAAGGCATCACTGTGAACCATGTAAACCACCAGATCGTTAACTTCATTTCACTCAAAGATCTAGAGAGTTTAAAAGATGATGGATATGAGGGTGACCAAACACCGCACCTGGTTGTAGAACTCATAACTTCCGTGCACCGAAGTTGGGTGGTGTGAAGGAAAATAGCGGGACAAAGGTATGTCGTGACAACTACAGAAAACGGTACCAGGTGCCGGCCACCTACGATACTGTACCCTTTGGATACCGTGGGAAATGAATACTTGTTATTTATATATATATACATATATGATACACACAGACCGTGCATGGAACAAGGAACTCTTCTGGGATAATTAAATCCACTATAGTCCGAATAAGTAATGGTAAATGACAAATACCATAGTTTTTCTTTTTCATGATGCTAGCCCGACGTGGGCAACGGGTCACTCGCAGAGAGGTCCCATAAATATAGCTTCCCTCACCAGCTATCTACAAAGCAGACAAGATCCAGCTTTTGGACATGGATCTAGGGTTTAAAGCAGCCTAGCACGGCTACATTTAGAACCTCAATATAAGCAAAAGACTCGCTGCCTTCACGTCAGATTGAATACATCAAAGAAAAAGGGGGTAACTATTATATTTTTAGCCAAAAAACAAAACTTAAACCTTAACTGGCAGAATTGAGCGTCCACTTTTCAATGCACATAACATGTCCGTTTCAAGATGGGAATGAACTCAGAATGGTCCCCTGAGTTTTTTATGATACACACAGACCGTGCATGGAACAAGGAACTCTTCTGGGATAATTAAAACCGTTGCCCACGTCGGTCGGGCTAGCATCATGAAAAAGAAAAACTATGGTATTTGTCATTTACCATTACTTATTCGGACTATAGTGGATTTAATTATCCCAGAAGAGTTCCTTGTTCCATGCACGGTCTGTGTGTATCATAAAAAACTCAGGGGACCATTCTGAGTTCATTCCCATATATATATATAATATATATTATATATATATATAAAACAACTACATATATATATATATATATATATAACTCTATATATATATATAAAACCATATATATATAACTATATATATATATATATAAAACTATATATATATATATAAACTAATATCTATATATATATATATATATATATATATATATATATATAAAAAAGAAGAATCAACACAACGGCAAACATTTTCATTTATTTGTACATCAGACGTTTCGACAAATCTTTTGTCATCATCAGTGAGTTAAGTCTTAAAACCTTAAAACAAAATTGAAAAGTGAAAGTTACATCAATACAATATTAAAACCATTAAAATTAAAACCTTAAAGCAAAATGAAAATTGCATCAATACAAAATTAAAATCATTTAAATTTCATCACTATAAAAACTAAAATTAAATTAAATTTCATCACTATAAAAACTAAAATTAAATTACCTCAATAGGTAAATACACAATGTTTACATCCACCTCCATACTTGGCAAAGTCTAAGGGGATACTGGATGGTCAGAGGATTAGAAAGGGTATGTCTGTGAAAAACGGTTGGTTTGTTTAAAAGAGTTGTAATTTGTAGGATGAGCTATTATTATTAAGGGAGGGTTTGTTTCTATAGATGTACAAAGATTCTAAAATTCGGAGTTCTGTACGGTTATTGGATCTAGTTAAAATTTCAAACTGAGTTTTGTGAAGGGGATGGTCGTTTTCATTATGGTTTCTAATTGCGGATTGTGGAGGGCTACTGAGGGGACGGTTGGTACGGACTGACAAGCCCAAATGTTGAGAAAGGCGCACCTCCAGTTCGAGTTGAGTCCGTACCAACCGTCCCCTCAGTAGCCCTCCACAATCCGCAATTAGAAACCATAGTAATGAAAACGACCATCCCCTTCACAAAACTCAGTTTGAAATTTTAACTAGATCCAATAACCGTACAGAACTCCGAATTTTAGAATCTTTGTACATCTATAGAAACAAACCCTCCCTTAATAATAATAGCTCATCCTACAAATTACAGCTCTTTTAAACTAACCAACCGTTTTTCACAGACATACCCTTTCTAATCCTCTGACCATCCAGTATTCCCTTAGACTTTGCCAAGTATGGAGGTGGATGTAAACATTGTGTATTTACCTATTGAGGTAATTTAATTTTAGTTTTTATAGTGATGAAATTTAATTTAATTTTAGTTTTTATAGTGATGAAATTTAAATGATTTTAATTTTGTATTGATGCAATTTTCATTTTGCTTTAAGGTTTTAATTTTAATGGTTTTAATATTGTATTGATGTAACTTTCACTTTTCAATTTTGTTTTAAGGTTTTAAGACTTAACTCACTGATGATGACAAAAGATTTGTCGAAACGTCTGATGTACAAATAAATGAAAATGTTTGCCGTTGTGTTGATTCTTCTTTTCATCTGTAAGCTCCGTTTCCCTAAGGAGAAGTCAATAGTTTTGATATATATATATATATATATATATATATATATATATATATATATATATATATATATCTATATATATATATATATATATATATATATATATATAGATATATATATATATATATATATATATCAAAACTATTGACTTCTCCTTAGGGAAACGGAGCTTACAGATGAAAAGAAGAATCAACACAACGGCAAACATTTTCATTTATTTGTACATCAGACGTTTCGACAAATCTTTTGTCATCATCAGTGAGTTAAGTCTTAAAACCTTAAAACAAAATTGAAAAGTGAAAGTTACATCAATACAATATTAAAACCATTAAAATTAAAACCTTAAAGCAAAATGAAAATTGCATCAATACAAAATTAAAATCATTTAAATTTCATCACTATAAAAACTAAAATTAAATTAAATTTCATCACTATAAAAACTAAAATTAAATTACCTCAATAGGTAAATACACAATGTTTACATCCACCTCCATACTTGGCAAAGTCTAAGGGAATACTGGATGGTCAGAGGATTAGAAAGGGTATATATATATATATATATATATATATATATATATTATATATATATATATATATATACATATATATATATATATATACATATATATATATATATATATATATATATCTATATATACACATATATATATATATATATATATATATCTATATATATACATATATACATATATATATATATATATATATATATATATATATATATATATCTATATATACACATATATATATATATATATATATATATATATATATATATCTATATATATACATATACATATATAATATATATATATATAGATATATATATATATATACATATATAACTATATACATATATAACTATATGATGAATAAAACCACGAAGGAAAGGAAACACAAAATGGTGCTCAAGCGCTTTCGTCTAATGACATCCTCAGGAACACTGAAGTACATAAAAAGGTTAAGCCTATATATAGGTTACAGAAAGAAAAAAAGAAAAAATAAATAACATACATACACACACAACACATACATATATATATATATACATACATATCTATATATACAAATACATACACACATACATACATACATATATATACAATAAACAGAGAAGTAAAAATAATAAAAAATTATAAAAAAAAAAATTAAAAATTAAAACCTTAAAAGATTACCAGTGAGGCGTACAGATTTTGTAAGGAAAAATATCGATTTTTAGCACAAGATCAAATGGATTATAAAAATACAAATTTATACTGATTAAAAGTTAATCGATTTTTAGCACAAGATCAAATGGATTATAAAAATACAAATTTATACTGTCCGGGTTTTTAACACAATGCTGCCTATGGTCAGGTTTCGATATATATAAAAAAAATAATAAAAAAATAAAATGCAAATTAAAAGTTAATAAAGTAGAAAACAAGTTTACCAAAGATTTAATGTTTTACACTTCTTATCTATATCTGTTTTAAAGGAATTCAACATAACAGGATCGAGTTGAAAAAGACCTTTGCTTATGTTGAAGTTATTTGAAAGTTGGATAATGGCAGACTCAAGAATATTTCTATTAACAATGTTGCTTGAATGGAATAAAACTGAAGCATTATTCCAATCAATACAATGGGCTAACTCTGACAAATGGACAAAAAGGGCACTGGACAACTGTCCTGTTCTAACGGAATATTGATGCTGTTTTATACGTATGTGCAAATCCTTTCCCGTCTGACCTATGTAAAAGGAATCACATTGTTTACAACCAATTTTGTAGATAATGCCTGAATTATTGGTAGGGCTATTTTTACTATGATATTTTTCACAATATTGTTATATGAAAATACTACATTAATATCCAAAAGTTTAAGTACATTAGCAATGCCTAAAAAGCCCGGGAAAAATGGAAGTTTTTGGGATGGCTATGGGCAACCCCTTATCGCCCCTCCTCTCCAATATTTATTTGGAGTTTTTCGAAATTACCTATATTCCGAGAATCCTGGGGGTTGGCATCCCTTGGTTGCGGTACGTCGACGATATTTTGTGTGTCTGGCCCATGAATCGTGACCTGGATAGCTTCCTCCTTCAGTTAAATGATCAAGTCCCCTCCATTAAGTTTACTTTAGAAGTTGAGCAAGACAATTCAATCCCATTTTTGGATGTGCGTGTACATAGGGAAAGCCCAGGTTTTAAGTTTAGTATCTATCGGAAAACGACAAACAATTTGTCCTACGTACACTTTTACTCGGGACATGATACCCCCACTAAGAAGGCCAT
>JAJOZX010001796.1:0-20000 GCA_023014485.1 Bathynomus jamesi | reverse complement strand
GAGCAAAGTGTCGTAAGCCTAAATGCTTTACGGCAGCTAACCAGACTCATCAAGTTTATGAAGCCCGATTCGTCCTATCGTCAGCAGTACAACAACAGTACAAACTTTGGTCTTCATTAGCCTAAAAAAAAATTCTTCAAAAAAGAACCATGGGTTGTTTTAAACCTAAATTGTGTTAGAAGCGGTATTTTATGACCAAAATATGCGATATATTTAGTTATTTCTGTTCCTTATTCAATTTGTTTAAATTTCCGTTTATTCTTTTGTTCTTTAGATAAGAATCTTTACTATTTCAGTCCTTCACCCTATGTAGTGTACATACCCTGTATATACACTGTGTACATACGCTGTGTACATACGAGTACAAAATATTTTTTATTGAGAATATTTTGGGAATCAAGCAACTATCGACTTTAGGAGCTGGAACAACTTTTAAAATAAGTATATTTTGTTTTTAATACAAATTTGATCTTAAAAAATGTCACTGAAGTTGTCTGAAGAATATTTGATAAAATTATCTCCAATACTTTTTAAATAAAAAATTTAAATTATGATGCATACTGTATACTGTATTTCCAATACCAAATACCACATCCAATAAAGTATGGATGTTTCAGAAAGTAATGTAACTGAAATATATACTCCCTGTATTGTATTTAATTTAGTGTATATTAAGTGAGCCAGTGTCCATAGCTAAGTGGGTAACGCTCTTTCCCTATGAGCGAAGGTAAAACAAAGAGGTCGGGGATTCAAATCTCAATGATGCTGGTGATGATAATACAGGAATTAGACCAATAAACTGTATCAAGTGACTTAAACGCAGAGTTAGTTTCTGTCCCTCATGACTGATTAAAAATTTAAAAAATTACAGAATTAGGAGCAATTTTATTTTCAAAACGGTTATGGTTTTCGGTTAAGAAAATAAAATTATGAAGAACTTACTAATGATTAATTTTTGGGGGCTTTTTTCAACAGGCGAACTTAGAAGCACAACTGCATGCAGTCTAGTTTATGGGTGTGGAGACAATCAAATTGCAGACCAATTATAAAATGGCACAATCACATTTTAGCAAGGTTGTGAAAATGAATAATTTTCCATAGTGATCAGTTTAAATATTTTCAGACTTGAATGAAACGTTATCATGGCTGGTAATTGTTCGGTAAACCAAGATTCGAAATTAACTGTTTATCCACTCAAATATAAAGCCCATATCGTACGGCCGTTTGTATCCGTTTTCTGCTGCTGAATCGTGCCCCGCGAAAAACCGATTTCATCCGTTTACATATTATTCGACAAAAATCGGGGTTTTGAAAATTTATCGAATGTATTAATCGTTAAATTCAGCGACAGCATTTTGAAATTTTTCAAACCCCGATTGTTGCCGATTAATATATAAAACTAAAAGGTAAAAATCGGTTTTAATCGAGGCACGCTTTAGCGGTAAAAAACGACAACAAACAGCCTTGTGATATTGAGACTCTCAAAATAAAACTTATAACTTTAGAACTTATAACTTCTTTTTGAGGGTTCATTCTAGGGAAGTTTTTCCTTCTTTTGGATATTAAAGCTTCTTCTCAGATGATAAAATAACTTCTTTTAATACTGCATAACTTCTTCAGATAAAAAAAAATGATCTTATAAACTTCTTTTTGGAGTGATTTCAGACAACAGAAGATAGTATTTCGATGTATACAAATGTGCTGGGAGTCTTAGTTTTCTGTGTAATTTCGCGTAAATTCAGAATAAATAAAGAACAATATAAAAAAAAAGGAATTTTAATGCTTTCGACCTTTTTCTTTCTTTTTTCTATACAGGAAGGAGGGAGGCAAGAGCGAATGCCCGTTAAAGCGCCCCCTACCCCCATAGAAGCAGAAGAGCCAAAATCAAGGTCCGGGGTTTCCGAGATCCCTAGACACTCTGCGTTTCAAAGATGGGAGGTCATAGACAGGAGGAAAGATGGAATGAGGAAGATTGTTTCAGAGTTGACCCGTTGAGTAGATGAAAGACTGAAAACGCTGATTAATCATTGCTTTGATTGTTCGACAGAAAAGGAATGAGAAAGTGTGGAAACTCTGGTGCTGCGTGCTCTCTTTAAAGGAGGAGGCATGCAGTTAGAAAGTTCAGAAGTGCAGTGTTCGTTATAATAGTGTTACTAACGACAGAATCTGGCAACACTGCGGCAAAGAGAGAGAGATTAAAGTCAATCAGTAAGAGGTGGGGAATTGATGAGACAAAAAGCCTTTTATTCGACCCGGTCAAGTACGGCTGTGTGGGTTGAGCAACCCCACACATGAGAAGCATACTCCATACAGGAGAGAACAAGACCCCTGTGCAGAGACAACAAATGATGGGGTGAAGAAACACACGTACCCTCTTTGAAGCTGTTTTAGAAAGAGAGTATATGTGATTTTTCTAGTAAAGATCACGAGAAAAGGAAACGCAAAGAATGGTAAGGGAAGAGGGAGGACTGAGTTGTGCGTTGTTGAAGGTAAGGGGATAGTCGTGTGGAATATTGCGACGAGTAGACAGATGGAGAAACTGATTTTTAACGCATTGAAAGACACAAGATTTTCTCTGTGACTGCCGTAAGGGACGCTTTGTGAAGCGGGTGGAGAAGTGAAGAGTGGAATCATCGGCATAGGAATGAATATGAGTGGAAGCGCGAATTTAAAGATCATTAATAAATAAAAAGAAAAGAGAGGGTGACAAGACAGAACACAGAACACGGAGGAACACCACTGTTAATAGCTTCAGGAGAACAATGGCCATCTACAACCGTAGCTATAGATCGACCAGAAAGGAAATTGGAGATGAAAGCACAGATAGAAAGAGAGAAACCGAAGGATGGCAGTTTCGAAAATAAAGATTTGTGTCAAACTCTATCAAAAGCTTTCGATATGTTTAGCGCAATAGCCAAAGTTTTACCGAAATCCCGAAAGAAGGATGACCAAGCGTCAGAGAGATATGCAAGAAGATCGCCAGTCGAGCGTCCCTTGCCCAACCCATACAGACGATCTGAAATAAAATTTTGAGATGAGATGTGTTTAAGAATCTTCCTATTAAGGATAGATTCAAAAACTTTAAAAAGGCAAGAAATCAAAGCAATTGGACGATAGTTGGAGGGTTGAGAGCGGTCACCCTTCTTTGGGACAGGTTGAATGAAAGCGAACTTCCAGCAGTAAGAAAAGTACCAAATGAAAGACAAAGACGAAGGAGTTTGCCTAGGCAGGATATCAGCACAGAAGTACAATTCTTAAGAAAAACAGGAACATCATCTGGAAAGTACGCCTTCCTGGACGTGAACCCAGATAGGCCAGAAAGAACGTCTTTGAAAGAGATTCTAATTTCAGACATAATAAAGTTAGAGGGAGGAGGAGATGGAGGAAGAGCACCGGAATCGTCCATGTTGAGTTGGGAGCGAAAGTTGGAGTGAAGAGTTCAGCTTTGTCAGGAGAAGAGACCGGAACTGAGCCGTCGGAATGGAAAAGAGGAAGGAAAGAAAAGGAAGTAAAGTTGTTGAAGAGGTTCTTAGCTAAATGCCAGAAAGAGCGAGAAGAATTAGAATTGGATAGGTTTTCACATTTTTTCTGATAATGGAATTTTTGGCAAGTCGAAGAACAGAGTTTTTACGATTCCGGACAAAAATATAAGCTGAGTGAGAGTCAGGAGTTGGATGGCGACTGTACCTTTTGAAAGACTCCTCTCAAGGTTTTTTTTTTGCATTATTAGTAGGAATAGAATATGGAATGTGTGCCTCCATGCCCGAGAGAATCACCTCCGTGATGCGCTCTGCACACCTGGAAGGGTCCTGGCCACGGAAACAGTAATCATTCCATAGGAAATCACAGAAATACTGCCTAAGGGTCTCCCAATCAGCAGCGCCAAAGTTCCAAAGGCGCCTCCTCTTGGGAGGATCCAAAAGCTGAATTAGAGCGATAGGAAAGGAAACAGATATAAGATTGTGGACGGAGTAGCCCAACGGAGAAAAAAGTTTAAGAGAGTAAGAAGAAGGATGAGAGGTAAGAAATAAATCCGAAATGTTGGGCCTGTCTCCAAGGAGATCGGGGTACGAGTAGTGTTCTGTACAGTCTGCTCCAGGTCATTTAGGATTGAAAAGTTGTAAGCTAGTTCACCAGGGATGTCATTGAAATGGGAGGAAAACCAAATGTGGTGGTGAACACTGAACTCTCCTAAAATAGAGAGTTCAGCAAAGGGAGCGCGGGATAGATTGTATTCCACTTTGGAAGTGAGGTAGTCAAAGAATATTTTGTATAGTCAGTAGAATTTAGGGAAAGGTAAACAGCGCAGATGTATTTAGTTTGAGATTGGCATGTAAGCCGTAGCCAGAGGGTATACATAGAATTCGGAAGATTCGTGTTCGGGAATACGAGAACAAGTTAGGTCATTGCGTACATATACACAACATCCACCTTTGGAGTGAAATTGAGTATAGAGAAAGTAAGACGATACAGAAAAGGGGTTGCTGTCAGTCGTCCCAGACAACTGCGTTTCAGTGAGAAAAAGATGAGGCTTAGAGGAGTTGCTGAGGTCGAGTCGATGAGGTTCCAAATTTTGAACAACCCATGCATGCAAGTGCTTGCATGTTAATGCTATGTTTAGACATTCAGCTCATCGTGGGCGGTTACATCCCCTTTTGGATTGAAAAGTTGTAAGCTAGTTCACCAGGGATGTCATTGAAATGGGAGGAAAACCAAATGTGGTGGTGAACACTGAACTCTCCTAAAATAGAGAGTTCAGCAAAGGGAGCGCGGGATAGATTGTATTCCACTTTGGAAGTGAGGTAGTCAAAGAATATTTTGTATAGTCAGTAGAATTTAGGGAAAGGTAAACAGCGCAGATGTATTTAGTTTGAGATTGGCATGTAAGCCGTAGCCAGAGGGTATACATAGAATTCGGAAGATTCGTGTTCGGGAATACGAGAACAAGTTAGGTCATTGCGTACATATACACAACATCCACCTTTGGAGTGAAATTGAGTATAGAGAAAGTAAGACGATACAGAAAAGGGGTTGCTGTCAGTCGTCCCAGACAACTGCGTTTCAGTGAGAAAAAGATGAGGCTTAGAAGAGTTGCTGAGGTCGAGTCGATGAGGTTCCAAATTTTGAACAACCCATGCATGCAAGTGCTTGCATGTTAATGCTATGTTTAGACATTCAGCTCATCGTGGGCGGTTACATCCCCTTTTGGAGGGCTACGTCGTGTCCAGTCGTAATACTGCTTCCCATTGGATTGACGAAGTTTTGAAGTTTTGCGACGTTAGGTCTGTTCACTAGTTTGATGAATAACAAACCTCCGCATCCGGATAATGTAGCCATCCTACGTTGTTGAGATTCCACGTTAAACTGTAAGTCCTCTCTGTCATATCAGGCGACCTTTAATCGGATCATAGCAAAATGCGCGATTAAGTTCAGAGAAATGAAGTGATATTAGATCTGGGTAGTAGTGTTATATGTTGGATGGGTGATCATCCTTTCACGTTAAGCTGTAGGTTATCTTTGTCATATGACTTCCACGCTCATCCTAGCTCTTATTCCCAGCAGGAAGACTGATAACGCAGAGGCACAATTTCATAACCCAGAATACAGTTAGTGAAGCAGAAATGATTCACATACAGGGAGAAACATCAGACTTCATACAGAATAAAAACAACACTATCATAAATCCAGTCCTTCTGCCATTACGCCCAACCGCAATATCAAATGAATCCGATGAATACCACTCCAACTAGCAATTTGAATAACCAAGAGGCAGCCCAACTACCTGCCACTGGCCCAAACACTAGCGGGCCACCACCCAGCTCTCCTAGACCATTTGACTGACCACCATCCAGCTCATCTGGATTATCTGACTCACCACCTTCATTCCCAACAGACTCTGGTACCCCTCCCTCTTCACCAACATCACCTGACCTTGATATAGACTCAATACAAATAGTAGTAGAGGAAGAATTATCAAATCTGAGTTAAACAGTAAAATATATGGACATGAAAGATAGACCAATTCTTATCAAACTTAACAAAAATAGGCAATGCAAAGAATTGCTTGAAAAGGTAAACACAGCCATCAGTAGACTCGTACCAGCAAATACCGATCTCACTGAGCTTAGTAGTATAGCCGCGTTTGGGTCGAGGAATTTGTTGTGCTTTGAAACTTGCCCCTGGAGGGGCTCCTGAAGGCCTTCACCTCCGTTATAAGGGGGCCTCTTCCTTAAGTTCCTCACCCCATTTATAAGGTCTCACCGTCCTTAATGAAGGGCATTTGGGGGTTTGTCCCTTGAGGGACCCTTGCGGGCCCCTTCTCCTTTGGAAAAAAATAAAAAATAAAATAAAAAAATAAAAATTAAAAATTAAAAATTAAAAAAAATTAAAAAGGATTCATCCTCGCCTTCCTTCAGGAAACAAAAAAAAGTCCTCGCCTTTCTTCACGGACACAAAAAAACATTTGAGTATTTTACGCAGCGTTACGGCGCGTTCCGGAGTGTTCGTGAGCCCATCACTTCTAGCTGTAGTGGGAGCAACATTCCCACTCATCAGATCGATATTCTGTGTATATACACGGTGAACCAAAAGTAGGTGGACAGTAGGTTGAATACGGTTTGTGTTATATTATATTATAACTATGGTGTTCATTATAACTATGGTGTTTGTGTTATATTATATTAAATATTATAACTAAATTTATTTAAATTTTATTTTGTATTATAGTATACAAAAAAATTAAATATGTATTCTCAAAATAAACGTTATCATTTACTGTCCACCTACATTTGGTTCACCCTATATATATATATATATATATATATTATGTTAATATCCGTACCATCAATTTAAAATACGGTATCGAGTTCCACATCGGTTTATTTATATATTTACTTAGGCGTCCTACCACCATGTTTTAACCACGACAAATATATAGATCGTGTATCGCAGAGAAGTACGCAATAAACCGGGGAAAACATAGAAATAGTCCGGTTGCACAGGGTGGGAACCCTGCATTGTTTGTTATAAAGCAAATCTTGACATATTTTGAAAGCTTATACCACCCCATTCAAGAATCTATTGGATGTACACCTGACCCCCTGCTTGGCTTTTTAATATGGCCGCCATTTTCCAAGATGCCCGGCGAAACTGAAAAATCCCATATCCTGGTCAATACTTGATGGATTTTGATGATCTTCGTGTCATTTCTAAAGGTTTTTAGGATGATGAGTCGATCTGGAGGGGTTGCAGATACTTTGGGAGTCGTTTTGACCCACATTCGTCAATACTGAAGGTCATTTGAGGCCAAACGCTCCCCGAAATAAGGAATATCCCATATCCCGGGCAGTCGTGGAGATATTTTTGTGATCTTACTGTCGTTTTTATGGTTTCGGGCGAGACTGAGTAGTTATATAGGCACATGATAACAGTAGGATATCATTTTGCAACTCCATGGGTCAAGTCAAGGTTATTTGAGGTTAAAGTTTGGCCTTGAAATATGATAATGCCACAGTTGACATCACTGTATTTGCTTTATTTCAGTGACAATTTCTACAATCTAGCTAACTACTGAGCACTTAACATCTTTTCTGCAGATAAAACCAGATCATAATGCTTAAATGACATAACCCACATTATCCCTTCGTGGGCTGATGGGGTCCACTGGACCCCACGCATATTTCAAAAATCTGCCATTCATTCAAATATTATTTTTAGAGCCTAGTCATCTATGACTTTTATTGTATGTAGGTTAGGGTGTCTCATTAATACATAGAAATTTTTTTTTTTCGATTTTCTCTTGCTCGCGAATGCTGCCCCGATTTCAATAGGCATAGAGGTTCTAAAAATCGAAAAATGATGGGAATCGAACAGTATTTAGAGATCACTCAAGTTTAACACTTTCTTGTAGCTATTTAGGAAAAAAAGAAATTTCTTCTCTCTTATTCTCTTTATTTCTAAACAAAAATGAAAATAAACGAAATGCACCTTTCATTAATTGAAATAAGCGCGTATAAATGGATTGTTTCATCATCAATCTGTCTACACTACTTGATTTTACTCTTCAAGCTCTCCTTCGTCTTGACGGGGATCAACTTCTGGTGAGCCCGAACCACCTTGAGGACGAATTGCTTCTGCTTCTCATCACGCGTGATGGTGGAATTGAATCTTTTCATCAAAGCGATACCACGCTCGGCGGCGTCATTGACCACCTTCAGGGCTTTCACCCTCTTTTGCGCCGTGATCCAATCCTGGTCATTGATCCAATCCTCTGGATCTTTCATGAGGAAGGTGGGAGACTCAGATTCTGGAAGGATCGCGCGGAAGAAGACTTCTTTTGTTCTCCGGGTGACGAAGAGCTCGATGGATTGCTGTGGATTGAAGTTCTTCGGATCGATCCGCTTGAGTCCTTTCTTCGTGACGGGGGATTGAAGTCGTTGGACCATCTTTAGCTTCGTGTCCTTTGGAATGCGGTCGTCAAAGAAACCAAGCCCCACGAGATCCTCTGAGAGGTACCACAGGTGCCTTTTCAAGGCCATGGATGCCGTGTGGCTGACTTCCTTGTCAGGGTAGGCCTCGAGCAGGCGAAGGAACTCTAGGTCGTTCAGTGGAGCTCGATTCGAGACCATTGCCTCATTCCACTGCTTCACGTACGCGAGGGAGATGAACAAACACAGCCGCCGAAGTCCTCCTTCTTCCCTGGCTGTCAGGTCCAGTTGGTGACGGAACATGAAAATCATGAGGGCATAGATGGCTTTGGCCATCCATCTGGCGTGGTGATAGGCCCCAGGCTGACGAAATCCCCCCTGGACCTGACCACCAAGGAAGCGGTAGGAAAGGATGAGGAGTTCACGGTAGTCTTCTCGGGGATGTGTGCCGTGGGAAAGCGTCTGCTGCAGGTATTTCTTCATGGAAGACGCTTGATTTGCCCAGTTGTCAGTTGTTGTGGGATTGCTTTCGTCACTGATGGACAAGAATGACCCTTTGTCAATGGAGGCCCACCGCTGTTGAAATCTTTTGAAGAGGAGAATGTCAGGGGAAGAGGACGGCCCCAGACATCGCACGAAGACATCCTTGAGTAAGATCTCCAAGACGTGGTGACGGCAAGCCAACCACAACATGGGACGGCCAAAACTCCTGCTCAATGCGAACGCAAGCACCTTGGATCATCCCAGCGTTCACAGCTGTGGTGTCGAATCCCAGTCCAATGATTTGCTCCGAAATGCCAAAAAGCCTGGACTTCCTGGAGTACGGCTGCAGCTGTTCTTTTCCAGTGCCGTCCACCGCAACGGGTACACCAAGAAGCTCCTCGACTCCATCGCCCGTCACCACAACAGCAATCCGGTCAACCTCCTTCTTCTCCTTGGCGATATCTTCCAACAGTTTCCCATCCCAGTGCAAGACTAAAGGACCAGAAGCTTCGAACTTTCGGGTCAACTCTTCCCCATCTCCTTTCCGATCTTGTTCCGTGTTCGATGAACAGTTGCTGGCGAGATTACCAGGTCATCCAGGTCATGACCCAAACTCTGAGCTGCTGCTGCAAAGGACGACGTTGCTTGTCTCACGGACATGTTGTCGCGATCCCAAGCAGCGATGAGATTCGGTCCGTGAGGGCATTCATTCGCCTTTTCTTTGAGTCTGGGCCGTGCTGGTGCTGGGCGCTTGGTACGTCTCGTCGTCATCATCCTCGTCTTCCGTGTTCATTTCAGTGCTGCTACATCCACCTCCAAGATCGCTACCTCCATGAGCTGTGTCACCCCAGCATCCCATTTACTTTCCTAGCCGGCCGTGGCTGCAAGATCCTCTTCCGCTTCACAGCTTTCTTCTTCGGTCTTCTGGTCCACCCCCTCAAGACTTGACGACATCCTGTCTTCCCTCTGCGAGGTGAGAAAATCCTTGTCCTCCTGAGGGACCTGGAGGAGGATAGCGCGGAGGAGTGAGCCACGTCAAACCGTCTTCCAAATCCGACTTGAACATCCCCTCTTGTACCGGTAACCCCTTGCGGCTTTGTCCTGTTCTTCTTGAGTGCGTCGTAGGTATCGATCAACTTCGCCAGCTTCTCCCTGCGTACTTCTTGGTGGTAGTTGGTATGTTGGCCTTCTCCCAGATGGGCCAGATGGTTTCCACCACCAGGCGAATGCTCTCCGATTTGGTCTTCCTTCCCTCTTGGTCTTGGTGGTGGTGGAAGTAAAGGAGCAGGCATTGCTCCTTCGATGGAAGTCGTGGACAAACAATCGCTGCAATTGGGGCCTTGTCCAGCAACCACAACTGGTTTCCTGCTCTAGTAACCATCACCTGCGAAAGAGAAGAAAATCTTGTATAAGTGAAACAGAAGTGGCGAACTTGAGTGACCCCTACAAATCCTCCTACAGCTGTCAAATTTTGTGATAACAATCCTTTATAAAGGTGTAATACGGGCAAGCGTCGCCCCGACCAGACATCCTCCATTCGTATATTTGAGACACCCTAATGTAGGTATGGTATATACTCACAAAATATAAGAGAAAAATGTCACACCATTTGGAAGTGAGAGGGTAGCAAACTTGAATGTGGTCTGCCTTACCCCACCTCGCCTGCAATGTGACTAATTTATTTTAATTTTTTTTCAGATATTTTCATAAATTTTCTTAGATTTTCATTCTAATGGCAACGTCAATTCCAATATTCCAATATCGACGTTTTATGCTCCTAGCAGGGTGGGAGAGGGAGATGTAGATGTAGACCAACCAAATTTGTCAGATGATATTGAATCAGAAGTAGACTTATCTGATGCTAGTGAATATGAATATGTTGAACAATTTTCTGACAGTGACTTTAGTGGTTTTGATAGTGACAATGCAAGCGATGATGATGATGATGATGATGACAATATTGTGTTAGGGAAAGATAACTTTGTGTGGTGCACTGAGCCTCCCTGGCTTAGACGAAATGTGAGGCAAAACATTGTTCGTGAAGAAGGTGGTGTTCATGAAAGTGTACCTACGCATGCTGCATCTGCTACTTTCAGCTTCTTTATCACAGATGAAATTGTTGAATTGGTTCTCGATGCAACAAATCAAAAAGGTGGTGCTCTCTATGGTGAAAAATGGAAACAGCTGGATTCTATTGAGCTGATGGCATGGCTAGGACTTCATCTCAGATCTGGGCTGGACAAAGATAGCTTCCGCCCAGTTGATGAATTATTTGGTACTAAGACCGGTCCACCAATTTATCGTGCTTCTATGAGCCGTGACAGTTTCAAAGAAATAAAAAGGTCAATAAGATTTGATAACATGACTACTCGTGCAGAACGAAGGAATGGTGAACAAGGTAAGTTGGCGCCTATATTCGAAGTTTGGAAGAAGTTTATTGAAGCATGTCAAATAAACTATAAAGCCAACACATATGTAACTGTGGATGAATCTCTACTCACATTTCGAGGGAAATGCTCATTCAAAGTATACATGCCATCTAAACCAGATAAGTATGGCATAAAGGTTTGGAATATGGCCGACGTTAAGAATGGGTATCTTCTAAATAGCCAGATATACAGTGGAAAAGGTCCTGAGGGTCCAGAACGCCACCAAGTCCAAAGAGTTGTTCGAGATCTTACTTCAACTATTGTGAAGTCAGGAAGAAATGTTACCACTGACAACCTGTTTACTGATGTTGACCTTGCCATAGAACTACTTGATAAAAATTTAACACTCTTAGGAACCATGAGGAAAAATAAGCGCCAAATACCTAAATCATTTCAAGCCTCAAATGATCGTCAGCTCTATTCATCAAAGTTTGGCTTTAGTAGGGACCAGCATCTTATGATATGCAGCTATGTCCCAAAGGTAAGAAAGGCAGTTCTGTTATTAAGCACCATGCATTTCGACCAAAAAAAGCAGCAGGAAGAACCTTTCAAACTGATGTAATTCTAGATTACAATGCCACAAAAGGAGCTGTTGATCGATTAGACCAACTTATCAAAACTTACTCATGTAAGCGCATAACAAACAGATGGCCATTAGTTATCTTCTACTGGATGGTAGATGTTGCAGCTTACAATGCTAGTTGCTGTTTCATGGAGAAAACCCCCGATGTGTATCGAGGGAATCAAAGGCGAAGGAAATTTCTGGCAGACTTAGCAGAACAGCTCTGCAAACCAGCAATCCAGAAACGTTTTGAGTCAGCTGGTAGATATTTGCCAAAGCATGTTAGAGCATGTATGGAGGCATTTATGGATGAGGTAGAAGCAGCACCCCAGCCAAGGCCTAATTCAGGAGGTAGGAAGAGATGTGGAAATTGCCCGAGGAAGATGGATAAGAAGACGAGAAAGTCATGCACAAAATGTGATGTGCCTCTTTGCGAAAGTCACTCCAATTATGTATGTAATGACTGTGTACAGTAAACATTGTTTCATATGTTCTATGTTTCTATTTCTTTCTATTCTATAATCTATATTGTGAATATAAAAGGTGTTTCTGAGTGCTGAATACTTTAAGTTAAAAAATTCTTAAATAAATGTAAAAAAAAAAAAAGGGCCACATGGTGAATTGGCTCTACGTGCCGTGTCCTGGGCAACATATGTACAAACTTTAGTATATATAAACTCAAGCATATGGCAGAAATTCACCATTCAAGTTTCGGGTCTGGGTGACCCCACATAGTCTTCTTTGTTAGTCGGTCCCACCTAGCCCACGAAGGGTTATATGGATATGGATATTCGGATATAAACCACAATTTATGCTGAAGTGCAGGGCACATGCATTCTAAGGAAGGTTGCAAAGCTACAAGATATGACCTCTTAAGCAAAACAAAGCTCACACCTACATTAGCTGGGGATTGACATTGACAACTTTGATGCAGTTATTCACATTAGGTAACCATTTATTTGGGGCAAATATCAAAAGACATGGTTCTGTCAGGATCGTCAGGATCATCAGTCTGCTCTTCGTTTGCGTTTTAGGTCAATGGATTGTTGCAATCCAAGCTGCTGCCACATGCACAGAACATTGTGCAAGGGATTCCGCGTCCCATGCAGCCGCAGCGACTCCCGCTGTATGCTGATTGTGATTCACACCCACATCTGATTAGCTTCAGAACTTCATCTGGTGCTAAGCACACTCCTTCACCAACTGTTTTTGGGATGCGAACTCTGTTTGTTTCGTCTTTCTCCCACCCATAATGCACAGGATCAAGTGGTGGTGCGTCACACTTTAGTGCATCAAGCCAGTTCGCCACAGTGTAGTGGGCTTTCAGCACATTTTGATGGAAAGCTTCAGTTGTTGGTGGTAGAGAACATAGTTTGGGTGCAGCAGTTCCTGACGTCCCTGTCTTCTGATTCCATACTCGCTGACGACACTCAGTAAGAGATGAGGATTTCTTATCCCCATAGCATGCAAAAATGAACGCTGTTGCCTCTTTCTCGATATGGTCAAAGCATGCATCAACGGACCCCAGCTTGTCTATCTTCCGACCCTTCTTGGCTGTGGCAATGGCAGTGGCTTTGCCGATGCCATGTATTGCTGCAACTGTGTCACAACCACTCAAAGCGTGTAGTTTGAGGATTTGTGGGATGATGTCTTTGTGCTGGGTTACAGTTGCTCGGATGTCCACTGATTTTCTGCCACGCACTGGAGACTCCATAATCATGGGACAGCCTAGTTTCTTAAATTCATAGAAGTGAGTCAGCATGGCAAACACGTCTGTGTCATCACAAATGATGGAGATGCGGGCATCAGAATCTTTCTCAGCTTGTGCGATAGCGTGTTGTGTTATTATCACGTCAGCCTCTTCATGAGATGATGAGAGCTCCAATGCTGCTCGACTCCTGTCTCGCACAATGGAAGTCGGTATGGTCTGCCATCATGCAAGCACTAGCTCATGGTCTTGGGTTACAGTTGCGAGATACTCACTGTCAGCAAGGATTTGCTTACAGAGCAGCCTGTTTAGTTGCTCCTTGTTCGCGGTGCACGTGAGAACAGCATCTCCTGTAGGCAATTGGGTGTTGAGGTCTAGCTTGTGAAACTCTGCTGCTCTTGCTTCTCATTGCCCGAGTGCTTGATTTCGGAGAGAAATCATAGTAGCGATCAAAAGCTGGTACTACAGATGCATGAGAAAGATGTTTCGGTAGTCATACTTTGAAGGTTTGGATAATTGTAGCAACTGTGCCACTAGCAGGCCAGTCGACTGTCCACAAAACAGCTGACACATCCATGATAACAACTGTTTGTCGACCCCATGTTCGAGAGGATGTTTCCACTCCCAAGTTCTACTTCAATGCGGACTTAGCTGCAGTTCTCATTAAGCCATCTGGTTGACAGTGCGGGTGGGTATGCCGCAAGCTGTGTTGAGAATACATGGGTCAAGTCAAGTTCGCGTTCGCTCATCAGCAAACCGATGACGCGTGCATAAATCGCTTCTTGGTCCATAACCAAGTGGGCACCCACCTTGATATGTTTCGTTTTACTTGCAAAGGTGATGACATGTTTGGAAATGGTGCCATAAAAGCCTTGTAGCCATGGGGAAAATAATCCCTTATTTCATTTTAAACCCTATAGAACTACTCAGTCTCGCCCAAAACCATAAAAACGACAGTAAGATCACCAAAATATCTCCACAACTGCCCGGGATATGGGATATTCCTTATTTCGGGGGCGTTTGACCTCCAATGACCTTCAGTATTGACGAATATGGGTCAAAACGACTCCCAACGTATCTGCAACCCCTCCAGATCGACTCATCATCCTAAAAACCCCTAGAAATGACACCAAGATCATCAAAATCCATCAAGTATTGACCAGGATATGGGATTTTTCGGTTTCGCCGAGCATCTTGGAAAATGGCGGCCATATTGAAAAAGCCAAGCGGGGATCAGGTGTACACCCGATGGATTCTTGAATGGGGTGGTATAAACTTTCAAAATATGTAAAAATTTGCTTTATAACAAACAATGCATGGTTCCAGTAAAATCAGGGTCTGTGCTACCGGACTAAAAACAATGAACGCCAATACGCTTAAAAGATTAGTTGGCCTGACCGAAGCATACATCAAGGCTATAAATACAACGCTTAAACTAACCTAGGATTGCATCATCATTAGGTGTTCACTTCATTTATAGTTCATATTTTAAAAACTGTTTACATCATTAATTCACCATGAATCATTTTATGTTTGCTAATAATTGCAAAGTTAGTGTATGTATATATATATATATATATTATATATATATATATATAATATATATGTACAGGGTGGGCGGAAAGTAGCTCCCTATTTTGGATTAGTAAAAAAATACGTATATTATCCATTTATTCAGAAGAAATAATATGAAAAGGTAGGCATACATGGTAGGTTTTCTCTAAAATTCAATGTGGGCTCCAACTCTTTCCACCAGCTTCTGGAGCCGCCCAGGAATGGCGTCCCTGACTTTAGCAGGAACTCCGGCGGATGGAGGACATGACTTCCCGAATTCGGTCCTCCAGTTCTTCCAATGTCCTCGGTTTGGTGCGGTAGACTTCTTCCTTTACCCACCCCCAAAGAAAGAAGTCGCACGGTTACCGCTGAAAAACGGCAGAATCGGTTCAGTGTAACGGTGTGGTGTGGTATGACCTCAGATCAGGTTGTGGGCCCGTTCCTTCTGCGCAACACCATGAATGCTGAGCGGTACCTTGCTATGTTGCGAAACGAGGTCTGGCCGGTTGTCAGCACAGAGAGAACATCGACGATCTGATATTTATGCAAGATGGCGCCCTCCGCACTTCGCTCTTGTTGTCCGTGAGTGGTGGATGCCCACTTCCCTGGGCGTTGGATGGGTCGTCGTGGTCCACATCAATGGCCAGCCAGGAGCCCCGACTTGACACCGTGCGACTTCTTTCTTTGGGGTGGGTAAAAGGAAGAAGTCTACCGCACCAAACCGAGGACATTGGAAGAACTGGAGGACCGAATTCGGGAAGTCATGTCCTCCATCCCGCCGGAGTTCCTGCTAAAGTCAGTGGACGCCATTCCTGGCGGCTCCAGAAGCTGTGGAAAGAGTTGGAGCCCACATTGAATTTTATAGAAAACCTACCATGTATGCCTACCTTTTCATATTATTTCTTCTGAAATAAATGGATAATATACGTATTTTTTTACCAATCCAAAATAGGGAGCTACTTTCCGCCCACCCTGTATATATATATATATATATATATATATATATATACACCCACACACTGGTCCGCAAAAGTTTACGAATTGAGTAATTTATCCAGATATTAATGGTAGCTTTTTTTTTTGCGATTTATTAAAATTTATTTTATGCTAATATATTTTTTATGGTAATTTATCTTATGCAGAACACAACTAAATTAGTATAAGACAGTAATTATTAGATTAAGTACAATATTTTGCCACTTTAAAATTCATTGTAATTAATTCCCATAGAGTTTCTTCAATATTTTGATAATTTGGCATCGCAAAATTAAAAGTTCTCTAGTTTTGAGATTAGCGGCACAGACTATGCGCAGTTTAGTGTACTGTCAGCCTCGATAGGGAAAGATTCATTTTAACGCTGTTCAACGAAATTTTTACCAACATATTTCCAATTTGAGAGGATGGTTAAGACACGTGAGTTATCTAGCCAAGAATTAGAAGAATTGACTGCTCTTGTTAAAATGGGTAATTATTCCAATACAAGTATTGCAAAAATGCTGAAGATAAGTGAAGGTACAATCAGATACCATAAGAAACGTATTTTAAACCAAGGAAGTACATGTAAGTTAGTCTGAACTGGAAGAAAGAGGGTTTTATCAGAGCGTGGTGTAAAGCATCTAAAATTTCTGGCTTTGGAGAATAGATTTATGACAGCAAATGACTTGAGTAAAGAATTAGTGAAAGCAGGAGAAACAAAAGTTAGTGCTGATAAGTAAGAAGAAGGTTAACAGATAATAAAATATTTGACAGAGTGAGTAGGAAAAAACCTTTATTGTTAAAGAAGAATTTGACAGCACGATTAGAATTTGCTATTCAACACAAAGATTGGGATGCTGAGAACTGGTCGAAAATTGTATGGAGTGATGAAAGCAGATTCGAAATTTTTGGTAGTGATAAAAGGAGGAAAATTGTTAATAGACGAATTGGTGAAGCATATAAAAATGAATGCCTTATTCCGAAGGTTAAAAAAAAGGAGGTGGGGGAATCAATGTGTGGGGCTGCTTCTCATCAAAGGGAGTTGGAAAATTACACCGGATCACTGGGAATGAAAATAAACACATGGATTAATATGTATTCAAACATCTATTCACTAATATTGCAATCCCAGCTGCTAAGGAACTTCAAGGAGATTATGCAAACTTCATATTTCAACAGAATAACGATCCTAACCACAGTGCTAAATCACTAAAACAGCTCTACAGTAAGCTTGAAGAAGAATGGTTTAAAATGCTAGGATGGCCATCTCAGACTCCAGATTTAAATCCTATTGAACATCTTTGGGATGAGCTCGCAAAAAAAGTAAGAACAAGAGAAGATAAGACAAAAAATAAAAAAGATTTATGGAGAGTTCTTCAAGAAGAGTAGTATAAAATCAGTCCTGAATCATGCACGAAGTTGGTTGACTCAATGCCTCAGCGTCTTGAACTTGTCCGAAAGAACAAGGGTGGCCATACAGGATACTAATTTTCATAAGTTTTTAGAAAATAAAATTTTACAAAAAAGTATGGTATTTGTTTTTATTAGCATGTTTTATTGTCAAATATATCAAATATTATTATATTACAATTAAATATCTTATTATGTATACATTCTTATTCCAAGTATATTACAACTTACGATTCGTAAATACTTTTGCTGCCCATATATATATATAGATATATATATATATATATATATATATATATATATATATATATATATATTAACGTAAAGAACAACGCTTGTATAGAAGAACGTTCCGCACAAGATGAGGAGAAAGAACGAACAAATGAAAAATGAGGTAACCACCCGGGATCTTCCGATTGCCTGTCAGATATGCTAACCACGACACTATGGGCCTCGCTTAATCAGAAGTCGTAATTCTCCTACATACGAGCAGAAACCAATGCCCTGAAGGGGCACAAGATGAGGAGAAAGAACGAACAAATGTTCGTTCTTTCTCCTCATCTTGTGCGGATATATATATATATATATATATATATACAGGGCGTCCCAAAAAATGTATACACACTTTAACAGCTGATAGCTCAATTGATGTTTCTTTCTTAACAAGTTAACCCCATTAGAATTAATAATGGCAGTCAGACTAAGCTTTGAACAAAGGAAATTCATTCTAAAATGCTACTGGAAGTGTGAAAACGCAGTTGAAGTGCAAAGACAGTTTAGGAGGGAGTTTCAAACAGATCCACCAACGCGACTTACCATCACTCGAATTAGAGATAAGTTTGAGCCGATGGAACTGTTCAGAATGTCCACAAGAAGCGTTCCGGAAGACCACGGACTCGAAAGCCCCACAAAGCAAGAAAGAGTACTGGAAACGTATCACCAAAGTCCAAGAAAATCTGTGCGGCAAGCGAGTCGTGAGGTAGGAATTTCAGAATCGTCTGTCCAACGCATTTTGAAGCGTGTCATGGAAAAGTGTACATTCCAAGATAGTCCATGCTATTAATGAAGATGATCCGGACCGAAGAGTGGAGTATTGCGAGTGGTACTTGGCACGATGAGGATGTGGATTGGACGAAGGGTTTCGTAGAATACCCTCCGCGTTCACCAGACCTCACACCACTAGACTTTTTTATGGGATACTTAAAGACAAAGTCTACGCTATAAAACCTGCAACAGTCGCTGAATTGAGAGCACCATTGAACGAGAATGCCACACAAATACCAAACGAAATGTTTCGTGATGTTTGCGATTCCATTGCTTCGCGTTATCAGCAGTGCCTGGACCAGAACGGACGTCAGTTTGAAAACAGGCGTTGACAAAACAATTAAATAATGTCTGTAGATTCTATTACATTTTGAAATGAAATGTATTTTAATAAACACTGCCTTTATAAGTATTTAAAGTGTGTATACATTTTTTTGGGGACGCACTGTATATATATATATATATATATATATATATATATTATATAATATATATATATATATATATATATATATATATATTATATATACCATATTTATATATAATGTTATAATGTTTCAGACCAACAAAGACCCTAGGATCCACTCATGGCGGGTCCACCTAACTGTTCGTAATTGTGTATGTCCTCCGTGGTGGCGGAGGGGACCTACAATTTTACGTGGGTTCCGAACCACAAGAACATAAAGAAATTTATGTAACAATTTCTGTACATTGGCAACGACCAATTTAGTAAAACTAATTAATGTCGATTTAAAACTAAAGATAGAATCTCGGATCCAGAAGATCAAGTCATAATAGACTACTATCCACAAATATGTTACACTCTATATCTATTTATACCGACATGCAAATATATCAGATCCAAAGAATCCAGTCATTTCATTACGGTATCCATCAATACTAGTACCTTGTCACGAAAAATAAGTCACGGTCCATATCGATTGTGGACCAAGTCAAAATTTACAACCCTATACATTACAATATATACATTTAGGAGGAAAAATGTAGGTGTGGCTGTAAGACTGTACAGTAATGTAGAAATGTGTGTGCACCCATCTTGGGTCTCCCATTTAAAGGTGTTTGTGGGGCAAGTGAAGATCATGAGTTTTTTCAATACCTCACAATTACTATGGGGGGCACAGCTCAGCAGAGGAATCTCTTTAAATGGGTGTGTAGGACAGAGAGTAACCCCTAACCCAAGACGCTGCCTCCCTATATCCCACAACACTTGTGTTGAGCTGGGGATCTATCCCCACAAAGTCTTAATTTTACTACCTTAACCTCATATATAATATATATATATATATACATATATATATATATATATATATATAAATATATATATATCTATACCTATATATATATATATATATATATATATATATATATATATATATATATATATATAT
>JAJOZX010001795.1:735000-835081 GCA_023014485.1 Bathynomus jamesi | reverse complement strand
CCAGCTGTATGCCAAGAAGAAGTGCTATGACTTTTAAATTGATCCAGATGTGCCAGTTGTACTTAGTATATTCTATGTAATTCAAAACAAGCTCCATATTTTCGTATGAAATTTATATGAATGTAACAGCACAGCCTTCAGACTCAACTTGGATGAGTCGATGAACAATAGCTATTCTTCTGGTTTATGTTCATCATGAAGTGCCATCATGAATCCATTTATATTTTTATAATAACACAGATTTCCATTCAAAGAAGAAAAATTAGTCAAATCATTTTGATAGTTGTGGAATGTAGAAATGTTATTGTTTTTTGCCAACAGATTATTCCACCCTTGCAGCCTAGAACCTAATAGCTCTGCTTGATTCTTAGATAAGCTTAAGTCCCTGATGAGTTTATTTAACTCGCCTTGTGTAATTAAGGGTATCTTGACCCAGGTGGTTGAAAATCTGGCTCCATGTCTTGTTTCAACTCCATAGGCTTACCTTCAGTAGTTTTGTCTTGTAAGGTCCACATCCTCTGGCCACTCTGGTAAGGAAGACTTTTACTAGAGCTTCTGATGCACAACAGCATTAAATGACAACAAATAACTAATGACTATTTTTTTCAGACAATGCAGTGCAGTAGTCACAATTGCATCATCCTACTAGCAGGGTTGCCAGATTGTGTATTTTTAGCACCCAATTAATTTTAATTTTTAAGCACCTCAAAAACTGCAAAGTAATAAGTCTAATAATATTTTCCTTTGAATGAAATATTACAGTGAAGCTGCTATTTAAAGAAAATAAAACATTACAAATACTCAAACTGATGATAATGAAATAAGGGAATAGAAAATTTGCCAAAAAATATGTGATATAGAAATTTCAAGGTCATTTCTGTAATCAGCATTAAAAAATCTATAGGAATCACATGATCTTATTGAAACAAAATGCTTGTTGACCAGTATATAAACTGCATTTGTATTTGGAGATACTGAAAATTCCACTTGTGAGAGTTTTCTGGTTGTTACTTGAGTTCTGGCACTCAAGGATTTATGGTGGGGGGTCCTTTGGTCAATTTGGTGCCCCTTCCAAGTGCTTTATTTTTTATAATAATTTTTTTAATTTCTGAAAGCAAAAAAGTACATAACTTTTTTAAATTATAAAAATATCAACACCACTCTTGCAAATACCTGGCAACTTACCTTTCAATTTTATTTTTAGAAACTGTGTATAAAATAATATTTCCCTTTGTATACTCAATTAAATTATGCTTTCCAGGTTTACATATTCATTTATTAATGGTTGTAAGCATTTGTAGACAGAAGGTTAATGTGCTTGTAAACCCTTTGTGTAGTATTCACATTCACAATCTTCATCTCTCTCAATGACAGATTCAGGTAATACTTTGAACAGATGGGTTAGATAACATCAATAAAATTAGTTCCAATATTTACTACCAGAAACCTGGTCTTTAACTATATTTTAGTAAATGCTAAAAAATTTGTCTGCTGGTGCTTAAAGGGTTAACATATGTTTTTTAATTCCTGTGTATATAATTATATTTACGTATAATTAAACATTATTTTGGCACAGTTTTTGCATATGTAAAGGTCCCCACCCCCTTTTTCAAAAATCCTAAATCCTCTACTGAGTTCTGGATAATAAAGGTTCCACTGTATATAAGAAAAATGACTGTTGGTAATTATCTAAGCCATTGTTCCTCAGACACTTAGACACTTTAGTTATCTTCTACTACTAAAACAATTTAGTACTTTGCTAATAGTACATTACTATTGTATATTATTTGTGTATGCAGTATGATATGGAATTAGTTTCATTGCGAACATTTATTAATTACATATCAATAAGTACCATACTTTTATATAGTATGTTGTTGTGGGAAAACTGGAGAACCCACCTGGATTTGACTCTGGAAACAGTTCTTCCTATGGTAGGAATCCAATTCTACTGGCTAGCCACAAAGTACATGCAAAGTGAATAGACTGGAAGGCAGGAGATGAAGCTGGACTCAAAGATCTTTTCCCAAGCAGTACACTGGACATCAAGTGAGCAAAGACCATTCACAAAAATGTCAAGCAGGAAGAGCAAGACCACCACAGTGCATTCAAGCGATGGAAAACAAACAGTATATGCTGGAATGCTAAGGAGTGGGTGCAAGAAAAAAGGTGTTCAGGCAGAAAAGGAAGAGAAAGGACTTCAGAATAAATAATAAACAGGAACAGGTACAGTACAGGCAAGACCTATGCTACTAAACATTAATTCAAGAATTTTCCCTTGACTTGAAAATATCACCAAATTTAGTAAACCTTATTCCAGTGTGACTTTTTATCTAGTCTTATTCCCTGTGATGATCAAATGTGGAACTGATCTCCCCATCATGTAACATGACTGATATTTAATGATTTATAGAAAGTAAACTAGAAATTTAGGTTTTTCGGTTTTATTTATAACTTGATTTAATAGACAACTTGAAACCTCCCATTTCTAGACTTGAACAAAAAACTTTAACAGTAATTATTTACAACTTCTTCTGGAGGTTCTAGACAGTAAGAAACTTTAATCTTAAATTAAATGATGATGGGGTTAATAAGGTTAGTTATGATAATGAGCATATTAGGCAATTTATGTACAAAACCCTAAAATTCTAAATAACTTTCTTAAATTTTGGAGGATCTTAACTTACTAGATTTCAACTGTATTATATTCACTGGAATTCTTCTTGCTTGTTTTTTTCCCAATTTATCTGGACAAAACAACGTGTATAGGCACTTAAGGAATTCACGTGCAATAGCTTAATTAAAGATTTAGAAGCCAAAGCACACTGGCAATGCTTCAAGAAATTTGGACTCGTGCACAACACTGGATTGTCTGCCTAGAAGGAGCACTTAAGTTCTGGATCTTTAGTGCTAAACTTCAAAACATACCTTCTGGCTTCAGTAGTGGACTATGATTTTGCCTTTTCTTGAGTTCAACAGGGACTATCAGGGCTAAATACTGGACTAGGTTTAACACTAGTCCAAGCTGTTTCTAGCAAGATGCCCTATTACAATGATTTAAGCACTTTTTCATTAATTACAGTATCTGCCTATGCTTGACCAGATTGACTTAATGAACAATTAACTCGAGGCTGTGAAATCTGAGTAGCTGGAAAGAAAAAATGTAAATTTAAAAATTAAGAGACTTGGGAAATGAGAATCAGCAAAACCCTACAATGTGAAGGTATATTTGGGATTTTGAATATAGCATACTTTCCTATCACTGACTGTTGGTTGCTATTAAAAAGGGCTGTTTCTCAACCTGGTGCTTATCAAAAAATCAGCCTACCTGGGAAATCTAATTTTATTTTCCCAGCAAAAATCACAATATGTAAAATTGGAAAAGCTATTTTTTTTAAGTTAAAAACTTGTATAATGTTACAGGTTTACAACTGAAATTATCTTCTGTTAATTATACTCTTTATAACTGTTAGTCTCTGTCTTTCATTGAGTTAGCTGTGCCTGCTTTATATTTGTTAATCTTCTTATATTTGGTTGAATAGACTAAACACAAAGTAACACAATAATTTTCATGTTTTTATTTCTATTGAAACCATTGATGAGAACCCTACTTTGCACAAGTATAAGGTTATAAATAGAATTAAAACTTTCAATGCTTCAGACACCATTTCTGCATAATCACTTTTCCATGCTATTCAAAATATATATATGTCTTCTGATTGGAATGACAACGACAGTCTCTTCTCAGAAGTAGTTCAATCAATTTATCATGTAGGTCTCCTGCTAGTTTGCCAAACTCTACCACCCTGTCATTGAATGGATAAGTTATCCACCTCTTACCAAGTTTTCCATTATCATGTAAGATATGTATGGTTCATTAGCTGTTTTCACAGTTTAAGTATGTCCTGTCTTATCATTTAGGGAAAGTGATTCATGAATTTTTTGTCAAAAGGGGGTCACCAGTGGAGAAAAAGTTGAGAAACACCACTCTAGAGCCTAGGGTTAACAAACATATAAAATTTTTTATAATTTTTACCTGCATGCTAGAAAAGATTTTTTTTTTCTTCTTCCGTAGCTTATTATCCCATCTTTACGTGGGGTCGCTGTTTTTGGTTTGTCTTCTCCACTCTGTCGTATACCACGTCCTCCTCCAAGTCCTTCTCCCTGATGTCCACCACCACACAGTCCCCTCCATCTCATCTTCGGTCTTCCTCTTCTTCTCCGTCCCGGCAACTCCATCTCCAGCACTCTGCGCCCCACATACTACTACTCTCTTCTCCTGATGTGTCCATACCACCTCAGCCTGGCCTCCTGCACCTTCTTAGATGCTTCCGCCACCTTCACTGTTCCTCTTATATGCTCATTTCTGACCCTATCCCTCCTCATCACTCCACACATCCATCTCAACATCTTCATTTCAGCCACATCGATTTTTCTTTCATTCATTGCTCTTCTTCATTGGCACAGTCTCCATTCCATACAACATTGCCGGCCTCACCACTGTTTTGAATACCTTTCCCTTCAGTTTCACTGGGACCCTCTTATCACAGAGCACCCCTGATATGTCTCTCCAGTTCTTCCACCCCGACTGTATTCTACATTTTATCTCTCTCTCTGCTCCCCCCTCTGCATCCACTGTTGACCCCAAATATTTAAAATACTCCACCGTCTTAACACGCTCTCCACTCAATGTCACTTCCCCTCCTCGGTCCTGCTGCACATCACATCTCATATATTTGGTCTTCTTTCAGCTAATTCTCATCCCCCTACTTTCCAACGCCTCTCTCCAATTTTCCAACTGCTGCTCCACCTCCTCTTTCGTCTCCCCACTCAACACAACATCGTCTGCATACATCATGCACCACGGCACCTCCCCTCTAATCCTGTCCATCAACACATTGAATACCACATTGAAAAGGAAGGGGCTCAAAGCTGATCCTTGGTGCAGACCAACTTCCACCCAAAAGCTCTCTGACACACCCACGCTACTCCTCACCTTAGTTGTTACTCCCCTGTACATCCCCTTGATCAGTTTAACATACTTCTCCAGTACCATCTTTTCCCTTAAGCATCTCCAAACTTCCTGCCGTGGTATCCTATCATATGCCTTCTCCAAGTCAATAAAAACCATGTGCAACGCCTTCTGCCCCTCTCTGTACCTCTCTGCCAACTGTTTCAAAAGATTTGTTTATAACCTTTAATTATTTTCTATTGGAAATATAGAGAATTGAAAAAGTTACTAAGCATATGCTGCAGCCTATAGGTCACAATTTAATCAAAGAAAAGCATTTTTATATACTGTATATTTAAATAAATTGTTTTATACATTTTTACATATTAAAAGTAATTTACTAAAACTATATATTTATTTTCTATTTAACCCATTAATGCCCACTGATCTATTTAGAGATTAGTTAAAAAAATAACTTCATTAATTAGTTGTTGTTACTTTAAATGATTTGTTATGGCTAAATATTAAAGTAAACATCTGCTTTTATCTAAAATTTTATTGTCATCAATGAATATTAAAGTTTAAGAAACTTATGAAGAATTTTATTTGTCCTAAATTTGCAGAGAAAAATGTGCAATGCAAAACATTAAATATAATATTGTAATATATAATAAATAATTATTTTTTGAATAGATATGATTTATAAGATGTAAATCATTAGTATTATTATTATAACTGACAGTTTATTTAGGTAGAATAAGAAGCAAAATAGAAACAATTTTGGTGATCTCTAAATAGATCATTGGGAGGATATGATAATGAGTCATAGCATTATGCAATCACTTGAGTCATACATTACGCAATCACTTGAGTCATACATTGCACAATCATTTGAGTCATAACATTGCGCAATCATTTGGTATAAAAGGAAGCTCTCCATGAATTAAATTTTATTTTACTCTTATTCATCACCCATCAACATGGATCGGCGAAGAAAACTTTGTAATTTTGAAAGAATTATGGAAGCTATTGAAAAAGACGATGAACAAGGTGCAGATGATTTTGAAGTTGCAATCATTCTACCTGATGTTGATCGTTTATCTGATGGAGATGAGGCCGATGAAGATGACCTTGGAGAAGCTACAGTGAATGATGTTCCAGGAACTTTAGAACTTCAGTACAATGTTGATAACTCATCCATAAACGAATCGCTTTTATCAACAAAAAAAAAAATTCTGACATATAAAACCTTCATGGCAAAAGAAAATGCCTATTTATAAGAATCTTATTACACAAAAAAATGATCATTTACAATGCTTCAAACAAATGAAGGAAAAATGTTTATTGATGTCACCTGTACAACTATTTGAAGTCTTTTTTTCAAATGAAGTGCTTGATCATATAGTGAAAGAAACAGTTCGTTATGCCATTGAACAGAAGAATAAAGGAGTATTTACTGTGTCCATGGATGAAATGAAAGCATTTTTTGGAATACTGTTATTCACAGGATACCATCTGATTGCCCTCTGAAAGACATTATTGGTCAAGTGAAGAAGACTTGGGCATTGATATTGTAAAAAGAGCATTGTCCCGAAATCGATTTCTTGAAATAAAGAGCCTTTTACACTTCACAGATAATTCTGAAGCTGAAAAATGCAAAGGAGATCGGGGCTTCAAAGTAAGAGCTTTATTCAATAAAATTAACAATTCGTTTCAGCAATTTGGAGTCATGGAAAAAAATGTATCAGTAGATGAAATGATGGTTGGCTATTATGGTCATCATTCCTTGAAACAATTTATTAGAGGAAAGCCAATAAGATTTGGATATAAACTTTGGGCTCTATGTGGAGCTTCAGGATACTGTTACAAATTTGATTTGTATTGTGGAAAATCTTCAGGGCAGCCAAATGACGAATTGAATCTAGGAACAAAGGTAGTTCTCAGCATGACTGAAGGACTAGTAATGCAATATTCATCATGTGTATATTTTGATAATTTGTTCACCTCCAGAGACTTACTTGTGCATTTACAAATGCAAGGAATAAGAGCCACAGGTACTGTCAGAGAAAATAGGTTGCAAGATTGTCCCTTGAAGAATGTAGACCAGAAAAAACAAGACAGAGGTTACTATAATTATTCATTTGACACACGGGGAGAAGTTCTGGTTGTCAAGTGGAATGACAATAAATGTGTCAGCATTGCTACTAACTGGGATTCTATTGAACCTGTACATAGTGTGCCGAGATGGGATAAAAAAGCAAAAGCCAAAGGAAAAGTTACACAGCCAAATGTGTTGAAGAATTATACCGCCAATATGGGAGGTGTAGATCACCACAATTGGCTTTTAGGTAAATATAAGACTGCTGTTAGAGCCATATCCACGTGTACTGGATATGGCTGTAGTGAATGCATGGCTCCTTCAAAGATTTATACACAAGGAAAAAGCATCTGATCTTTTGAGTTTCAAAAGACAAATAGCTGTTGCATACATGAAATGCAATTCTGGGAGAAAACTCATGGGACGTCCATCGGTATCTACAAACTTGGATTCTAGATTTGACCAGAAAAGCCACTTTCTTGAAAAGAGAGACCAACAAAGAAGATGCCAAAATAAGCCATGTAGTGGAAGACCAAAGTCATTTTGTGGAAAATGTGGAGTAACTCTCTGCACCCCATGTTTTGAGCCGTATCATAATAAATAAAAACACCATTTGTCAATAAAATAAAGTAAACTAATTATTTTCGAATAATAAAGAATTTTTATTTTAGTGTTTATGCTTAAAACTTCTTTTTATGTTATATTAGTTATGTAATGTAATTATTTTTACATGTATTTTGTGGAAAATATGTAGTAACTCATAATAAATAGTAGTTATGCCTCTTCAGCATTTGTCAGTAAAATAAAATAAAGGAAATTAATTATTTCAAAGAATAAAGAATATTTATTTTAGTGTTTATATTATGTTGTTTATGTACTGTAACAATTTTTATAAGTTAAAATATATTTCTATAACTTTTTAATTTATACGTCTTTTATTCATGAATCCTCCCAATGATCTATTTAGAGATCAGGTCATAACTGGTCAAATAGGGCATATAGATACAACATGAATGTTTATTTTTGTTTAAATGCTCATTCTAACTACGTTTTAGCAAAAAAAAATTAAAAATTATTTAAAACAATAAGCTGGGCTTTAATGGGTTAAATGGATTTTCTATTGAATAGGGAGAATTTTTTTTGGTTTGTTTTCGAAACACTAATTTTACTTTTGGATACCTTTGCTAAAATAAGCCAATTCAATACTTATCTGCTTGGTTTTGTATACTTCCACTGAATGAGTTAAAAAAGTAGTTATTCTTTAGCACTTTATATTATCTATATATCTTCCTATCTAACTGTATGAACAACTCAGTAGAGAGTTGGTCATAAAATCTGCTATTAAATCACTATTTTACAGTTCCCATTTTCAGAATAGAATGGCATTTAAATGTTAAATGGTCTGTAGTCTGAACCCTAAAATGCCTCAAAGTAGCATAACAACTTCAAAATGAGGTGCGAGATTTATAGATTTACATTAATAAGATGTCACTGAAATATTGAATTTGTACTTGTATATTTCCTCTCCAATCATTTATAAATTTATCTCTGAAATAGTTCTTTGGGAGAACTTTCATATTCTCTTGTATTAGGGTTCAAATGGGTAAATTAAATTAGAAATGTTTTCTCACAAAGTTGATTCATTCAGGGGTATTACATGAAGTGATGTCACTGACAGCCATATTTATAATAAGTAGTTAATTTGCTTTCTCTGCCCCCATTAGCTCAGCTAAATTTAGGCCAACACCAGAGATAAATGAGTAGTTTTGGCAAACATCTTTCAAAAGTAGCAAAACATTGTTCATATACTGTTTTTGAATTAGCTCCTCTCTTAAAAATAATTTATTCCAGAGTTTTAATCCTAATTGGCATAAGCATACAACCATTTGCCTGAATTAATAGGTAGATTAGCCTAGTAGTAAGATACTGGGCTGTTAATGTGAAGGTTCTTAGTTTGAGTCTTGGCTGTGATTTTAGATTTCAGCAATTAAGATGTGTGTGTGGTTCTTTGTTGGTAGGGTAGTGAATTAAATCCTACAAAAAACTAGGTTCCTTTTGTCATAAAACCTTAATTTATTATTGAAGTTAAACAACTCCTAAATCATAATTGTTTTTGTTATTCATATCATTTGGGTGAATGAAATTACTTGTAATGTACTTTCCAAGGAACTGATTTTCTTTTTAATAGGCAACTAAAAGAACCCAATGATTTTACTAAAATAAATAATTCAACACCTTGTGTACACCTAATAGCTGAGCCAGATATTAATAAATTGAATTGTAATACACTAAAGCATTTAGATAATGTTCAAAATTTCAGCCCTGAAATAATTTATATTGATTTAAAAATTTTAAGTATGTGAAGAAGGGGAGTAAGTGAATATATTATGACCTTAATAGTAAGGATAGGGGAAACTTTTACTACAGAACCTAGTGGGCATCACTTGCCTATGTCGTAACTATGGTGAAAATTTTCACTTTTTCTTTTTTTGGGGGTAGAATGGGGAGCATGGCAGACTTAAATGGCACACACATGCAGATGCTTGTTGAGCCAACCCTTAACCCATTTCTTAACATTGTCATGATGGGAAGTATAGGTTGCATGCAAATCTTTAATATTAGAGAAAAACTAATGCTTAATTTAATATGAACATAATTTAAGGTAAAAGTCAATGGGAAGAAAAGAAAGGTGTCAAAATACAAGAGTAAACTACAGCACCTCAAAAAAATATTCTTAGCATTTTGATCATTAAATTATATATTTCATTGCAGGGAAATATAAAGCTTAAATATGGTTTAAGCTGAGTATTTGGCCTATAGACTGAGTGTTGTAATTAATTCTATGCAACTTATTTGCAGGGATCCAAACTAAAGCAAACCTCAGAAACAAAATCAGAAGCTCAGAAAACTAAGTCTTTTGGCTTTTGCAAACAAACAGAAAATGCCTGTACTACAACTGCAAATAATGTCACAAATTTACTTGATTTTGAGCATCCTGATAACCAGTGCATACAAAAGAGTATATTCAGGTGTTCTATTTGTCCATATCATACAAAATTCAAATTAAATCTACAAGTGCATTTAAGAGTTCACACTGAAGAAAAACCTTTTAAATGTGATATTTGTTCTTACACTACCACACAAAAATTTAGGCTTCTAAAGCATTTAAGTGTTCACACTGGAGAAAAACCTTTTAAATGTGATATTTGTTCTTTCACTACAGCACGCAAATGTAGTCTTCAAAGGCATGCAAGAGTTCACACTGGAGAAAAACCTTTTAAATGTAATATTTGTTCTTACACTACAGCATATAGTAGTAGTCTTCAATTACATTTAAGAGTTCACACTGGAGAGAAACCTTTTAAATGTGATATTTGTTCTTACACCACAGCACAGAAACGGTACCTTGAAGAGCATTTAAGAATTCATACTGGAGAAAAACCTTTTAAATGTGATATTTGTTCGTACACTGCAGCACGCAAATGTAGTCTTCAAAGGCATGCAAGCGTTCACACTGGAGAAAAACCTTTTAAATGTGATATTTGTTCTTATACTGCATCACAAAAGTTTATACTTAAACAGCATTTAATAGTTCATACTGGAATAAAACCTTTTAAATGTGATATTTGTTCTTATACTGCATCACAAAAGTTTATGCTTAAACAGCATTTAACAGTTCATACTGGAATAAAACCTTTTAAATGTGATATTTGTTCTTACACTACAGCACTTAAAAGTAGTTTTCAAGTGCATGTAAGAGTCCACACTGGAGAAAAACCTTTTAAATGTGATATTTGTTCTTACACCACAGCACAGGAAAGTAGTCTTCAAAGGCATGCAAGAGTTCACACTGGAGAAAAACCTTTTAAATGTGACATTTGTTCTTACACTACAGCATACAGTAGTAATCTTCAAGTGCATTTTAGAGTTCACACTCGAGAGAAACCTTTTAAATGTGATATTTGTTCTTATACTTCAGCACAGAAACGGTACCTTGAAGAGCATTTAAGAATTCATACTGGAGAAAAACCTTTTAAATGTGATATTTGTTCATACACTACATCACAGAAAAGTAGTCTTCAAAGGCATGCAAGAGTTCACAGTAGAGACACTGTTATACAGAATTAATGGAGCAATTCATAGATTAGTCCCACCCAACACAGATCTCACTGAACTTAACCCTTTCTGAATGACTCCTGTCATGCTTGTTCTTTCATAATAGTCAGGGGGCTTAATCATATAATTGTTCAAATCATTCCAAAAGTGCCATTTTTGGACCACAGGTAGCTATGACCATACTAATTTGAATGTTTGCGGGAGCCAAGCTGGGCTCCCACTGTGGCGGCCATATTGGCCAAATCAAAATGGCCACTGTCCAAAATGACATCCACTTGAGTACCAATACTAGTACAGGTTACATAGTTAACTTGATAAAAAATAAGAGTCAGCATCAACATCTTTTGCTATTAAACTTTAGTATATACGCAAGTACAATCTTCTTTATTCCTTTTACTCACAGTACTGCATCTCATGATAATGTCTATCCAATAGATGGCTGTTCACTGATTAATAGTCGTCATTGTTCAGGCAGCCACCCTCACACTTGCAGAGTGTCGTACATCGAATTCCAGCACTACTGCATTTGCAATTCCCTCTGCAGGCTTTAGTGTATCCGCAATGAAGGAGAAGAGCACATGCCTTACTGGCATCAGCGAGAGTTGTCCAGAAAGGGAGCCATTGGTTGCTGCACTTGTCATATTCCCATCCCCATTTATCAAAAGCAGGGAGTGTCTGATGGCATGTGGTTGACTGCTTCCACACAAAACTTGCCTGCAACAATGACCTCTTGATATGCTGGAAGAGGGCAGCTTGGGTAGGTGGTATGCTGTCCAATGATCGACTGCCACTAGAAAACAGATGGTGCCTGGCTACGTTTACAGATGCCTGTCCACATGTTTTACTGTACATGAGCACAACAAACCTCTCAATGTGTGTCATTTCAGGAGATACTAGACTGAAGGACTCGGGGTCTTCAGTCAATTTGATCATGGTTTCAGTTAAGTTTGGTGTATTATTCCATGCAGTCCATGCTGTCTTCTTCCCACATCCAAGAAACTGAGATGTAGTGTCGCAGCCTGTTAGTGCATGGAACAGAGGTAGAGCCAGCGACTTTGATGGACCAAGCTGTGATTGAATACTGTGCACTGGGATGTCTCAGTAATATTTGCCACTACCAAAACCAATCCAGAGTTCTGTTAGGTCAAGCTGTTGAAAGAAAGCAATGGCAAGAACGACTATGTCACTGTCAACAGTGTGGATGAATGCTTTCTTGTGACCCTGAGATGATGCGTGAGCAAGATGCAGAATGATCCGCGTATCTGCCTCTGTGCGGTTGCATGGTTGGAGCCCTGATATATCAAATGCTTTATTGGAGAGCACAGTTTCTAATTCAGTGCTGAGGAGGAGTTTTCCACCCATGTCAATCTTGATCAGCTGTTTACTGATAAAGACGAACAGTTCCTTCTTGTTTTCCACATTTTTCAAATATGACTGCCAGTCTCGTTTGGGAGTGGGTGTGGTACCATCACTATCTGGATCAAGTCGAGTATGTGCTCCTGAACCACACCGCTGCTGTGCAAGTGATTTCAGACTGTCTTCAGGATAGGTATCCCACACGGCATCAACGCGCTCAACTGTGTCAGTCATCTGTGCTTTAATGAAAGGTATGATGTGTAGAGATACATATTCAGCAAATGTTGATGCTCTACTTGACGCACAATGTGGACGATGGCGGCCATGTCATACAACTGAACTGTCACTTGTTTAGCAGGATTGGCAGATCCAGTTGGTGCATTGACACATGCAAGAATGTCTGATTTATTTCCAGCTCTGAGTGAACCTCGGTCTGAGAGTGAAGGGGGCTCTCGCTGATTCTTGTGTGAAAAATTCTGTCATATCCGCATCTGGACGTGATTGTAGAGACAGGAATAGCTGAGTAATGAGCACTGTGTTTTGCTTCTGTACATTTCTTATAAAATAATATCAAATGTGGATATATACGATGACGTATATCTTGAATTAAAAAACAAATATCAGAACTGGATTCTCTATACTCAAAAACATACAAAAAGTATCATTATTTGCTGTTCTACTATGATTGGTTGTTATTTTATCACCCATTGTCAGACCAGATGGCGGCCATCTTGGATTCGTCCATAATGGCCGCCACAGGGAGAGCCCATGTTGGCTCCCACAAAAAAATGAATGCTTATGGTCATATCTACCCCTGGTAAAAAAATGGTACTTTTGGAACAATCGGGGTGATTTTTTGGATTAAGCCCCCTGACTATAATGACATCAACAACTCCCAGTCCATACTTCGAGTATCAAACAAGAAGCTTTGCAGTGTACTATGAGAAATATTTGCTTCTAAATAAACAACATTAGTCATGATGAATGCAAACTCATCATTGTAGCGCATCATGGGAGGAACCATGATGAATGCATACTCATCATCGTAGTGAAGGGGTTAATCAAAGAAATTATGCTACTGGCCTATATATGCAAAAGAAACTTGTTCCAAATTTCAAACCAAAGCCCCCTCCCCCAGTCAAAACCTTAAATATAAACCAAAACCCCCTCCCTGGAAAATTGAATTAACTGAACAACTTAACAAGCCAGGCATGAATTGAACCAAATAAAACAATATTTTCAAGCACTCCCATAACAAGGAAATCTCAAAAAAACAAATAGGGAAAATAAAGAGAAAGTATAACTTATGAGAGAATCAACTACATGACAAGGTGTTGGAATTAGAGGGAAAACTTGCAGCCACAGCCAGTTGAATCAGGAATAAGCAAAAGCAGATAGACTTGTAAAACCATAACAAACAATTCTTATCCAACCCAAGAGGCTTTTACCAAAATCTCATAAGCGAAAGAACAGTAGTCCATGATCCACCAGATCAGATTGAACTAGAGTCATACTGGAAGCCCCTCTTAAAATCCAGAATAGCATAACCAGGATGCTGACTGGATAGAGACCATCAGGGAAGTAAATGAAGGTAAATTGGAAATGGAGGAGTTATTTATGATGGAAGATAAGGTAAGAAAGAAATTGGCAAAATTCTCAAACTGCAAAAAACCTGGCCAAAATGAGCTCCCAAATTTCTGGCTGAAACAGATCATAGCCATTACACTGCTATCTTTCACAGAATTTTCCAGGGAGAAGAAGAAACACAAGAATGGCTTACAATTGGAGATACAACCCCTCATCCCTAAGACTCTGGAGACAAATCTCCCAAATGAATACTGCCCAATTTGCTGCTTCATTACCACCTATAAACCATTTACTGGCCTAATTGCAGACAGTATATATGAACACCTAAATGCTGGAGACTATCTGGAGAAAGAGCAAAAAGGATGTAGGAGGAATTGCTTTGGAACAAAGGATCAGCTGCTGCTCATCAACAAAACTATCCTTGAAAACTGTAGGAAAAGAGACAGAAACCTAAGTTTGGCATGGATAGACTATCAAAAGGCATTTGATAGTGTCACACACTCCTGGATTTGGAATGCCTCAAGTTGTATAAAATCCATCCTACCATTATTAGAACTTTAACAGATCAGATTACAGAATGGACACTGAACATCAACCTCACCCATGAAAATGGAAAAATATCTATCCCCCATGTCAAGATTATGAGGGATATATTCCAGGGAAACAGTGTCACCCTGGATCCCCTAAGCAAGTTACTCAATAATTTAACAAGGGCTACAACCTCAATCAAAGTAGGTGAAGAAATCCAGTGTTTTGAATGATCTGCTGTTTATGGATGATCTGAAGCTGTATGCAGACTCTGACCAAAAGCTAGAATGTCTATTATGGGTCATACATACTTTCTCCAATGACATAAAAATGAAGTTTGGATTGGACAAGTCTGCTAAATGTACACTTTGAGGAGGAAAATACAAACCTATGACATCAATTAAGGAAAGATACTGAGATTAAAGACTTGGAAGAGGATAATTCCTATAAATATCTTGGAATAGAAGAAAATGGTAATATGGACCACTGACAAATATGAGAGAGAATCAGTGGAGAGTATGTGTGAAGACTGAAAAAGATCTGCAAGACCCAACTCACATCAAAGAATATAATAACAAATATAAATCAACTCACCATCCATCCTTGTTATTAACTGTAGTATAGGGATAATAGACTGGCTGCAGTCCAAATTGAACAAACTTGTGTCTCCCCAGATTATACCTACCAAGGAAATTGGGGGGATGGGATTAACTGAGGTTAACCAGCTGTACCAATCATGAACCATCATCATTGGGAAGTATACGCAAAACTTCACTTTTACATGAAGGTCGAAATGTGACCATGAAACCCACACTAATAGACAGAGTTTATTTCCACAACAGTTTCAATGCCCACTGGCATCCTCTTTGGGTATTTTCTCATTTTGGTCTAACAACTGGAATAACTTTGATACTTTCTTTGTCATTAAATAATCTTGTTCCCTCTATTAAATTTAAATATGAATGAAAAAATGATAAACAATTGCCTTTTTCAGATGTTTTGGTCATTAACAAAAATGGGAAGCCCAATTTCACTGTCTATAGAAAACCCACTCACTGCAATTTGTATATTAATTATTTTTCATATCATGATGATGGTGTTAAAAGTTCAATTATTTCTTCCATGTTTCTGTGAGCACTCAGGATTTGTAGCCCACATTTGCTAGACTCAGAAACTTCAAAGATTTGGAACATTTTTAGGGATTTAAAATATCCTGAATGGTTTATCAGAAAGGCATATTTTAAAGTCAGGAAACCTTTTTATGCCCCTTGGGAACCTTTAGTTAACCAAAAACAATATTTGAGTTTGCCTTACATTTCTGGTTTAGAAAGTAAAGCCTTTGATGAAAGATTTTAGGTTTGATTTGGCATTCAAATATTTGTCTACTGTAAAAAGTAAATTGGTTATGAATAACTTTGCGAAACAGGAGAAAGCTGGTGTCTACAGCATTCTTTGTAAAAATTGTAATTTTGTATATGTGGGAGAAACAAAGAAATATTGAAACGTTTTAAAGAAAATAAATATGCCTTCAGATGTTGTAACACTAATAATGCAATTTTTTATTATGCCAGACAAAATAATCATGCCACAGATTAGGAATCAAGTTACTTTATAAATGTAAGAATTATGTCAAAAGAAAAATAATAGAATCTATATGAATAGAACAAGAAGATAATTTTAATTTGCATGAAAGTACTTATAAACTTGACCCTTTGATGAGATTCTTGGTCAAAAAATCCTTTCCAGTGTAGGTGAATATAATCTAACCTAGGTGTGAATTTCTTAATGGTCTCTGACCTTCTAGAATGTTCCTTACCTTTCCTGGATTGTTTCCTTTTTTCTTTTTTTTTCATTCATTTTTCTGCATCCACCCAAAGAAGATGCCAGTGGGCATTGAAACTGTTGTGGAAATAAACTCTCTCTATTAGTGTGGGTTTTATTATCACATTGGGCAGTATCTGAGAGCTCTTCTAACCCTGTAATAGCTCTGGTTCATGAACACCACACCAAAAGAGTAACTCAACAAACTTCCATAACCAAACTGGCCCAGCACTTTGGAGGGAATATTATGATGGAAGGAGTAGAAACTGAAAGGGTACCAGCCACATTAGAACAACAAGCCGCCAAACATGCAGAAAAATGGGAGCACTAAAGGGCTGGGAAATACTATGAAGAATTCCAGAAGAACTATATTGATAAAGAAGGATCATTGGAATGGTTAAGAAGAATTCTGCAGTATGATGGAGAATGATTAATATTGGGTGCCTAAGATCTAGCACTCGTAACAAATGCATTAAAAGAAATGGCTGGACTTAGTATAGTAGTAAGTAGAGCACAGATATTCATGCAAAATGCCATAAATGCCTTTTCTTTTCTTTTTTTTTTTGCCTATTTTGGCATTTACAGGAAAAAGTGCCTTTTTCATCATATTGTGCTTTGCCTTTTTCCCATTATTTTCTAGTATTATTCTATTAGAGTCCCAAGATAGGCTTATCAGTTTCTGTTTTATATATATATATATATATATATATATATGACTGACATGTCCCTTCTGAGGTTTCAGGTAGGGTCCCATCTGATATGTTGGTATTGCCTCCACTCATCTCAATCCCTCGCCAGATCCACCAGCTCTCTGGTCGTTAAACCCTCATTAGCCTCACCGAACCCCCGCAGCCATGTCCGTGTAGGTCGTCCTCTTGGGCAGCTTCCGTGTACTCATCCATGCAGCGTCAATCTTGGCCATCTCTCCGCCTCCATCCTCTCAACATGCCCGTACCATCTCCTCTGTGCATCGTGCACTTTCTCCACTATATTCCGTTCCACTCCAGCCATTTCCCTCACTCTCTGGTTTGTCACCCCTATCCTCCCATCTTCAATATTCTCCTCAGACAATGCATCTCGAATGCCAATAGTTTCTTCTCCTCTCTCTTTTTCATTACCCAGCATTCTGATCCATATAAGGTTGCAGGTATCACTATTGTTTTCAGCAGTTGCAGTTTGTTTTCGTGTGATGTTTCGGTCTTTTCATACTCTGTCAACCTTCTGAAGGTAACGTACCCAAGTCCAACTCTATCACTCACCATCTTGAATGTATCTCTGTCTTCTGTGAACTGTACTCCCAAGTATTTGAACAAGTCCACTTGTTCTGTCGCTCCTGATGACAACCTTAGCTGAATAGCTTCTCTTCTTCCTATTTTCATTGACTTTGTTTTATTTTTGTTAATAGTCATCTTATACTTTGTACACGATGTTTCCAATCTGTCTGCCATTTCCTGTAGTTGCTCCACTGATTGCCCCATCAGCACGATTTCATCTGCATATCTCAGGTTATTGATTCTTTGTCCTCCAATCTCCACACTGCCCTCAAATCCCTCCAAGGCCTCTCTCATTACCATCTCAAGGTACAAGTTCAATAAGTTAGGCGAGAGGGGGCACCCCTGAATCACCCCACTTTCCGTTCTAAAGCTTTCTGTCACTATTGTTCCCTTCCTCATCACTGCTTGCGTCGACTCATTCAATCTCTGATCAGTCGGCTCACACCATCGTCCAGTCCATAAAACTCCAGCACTGCTGTCAGTGCCTCTCTCCAAATTGAATCAAAAGCCTGTTGAAAATCCACAAACACGTAATATATATCCCTGTCCATCTCCCACATCTCCGTGATCTGCGAAAATGTGAACACCTGATCAATCGTCCCTCTACCCAGTCTAAAACTTGCCTGTTCTTCTGTTAGGATTGCCTCCTCTCTATTGCTAATTCTCTTCTGCAGTATATATATATATATAATATATATATATATATATATACATAACATGTGTGTGTATATATATATATATATATATATATATATATATATATGGTATGAATTTCACAATAAAACACGTGAAATGAATGAATGCTGCAAATCCACAAGGAAAAAGAAAAACGATTCCAAGGCCTTTCGTGTATTCAAAGCTACACCTCGTCAGGGAATGATCATATTCCCTGACGAGGTGTAGCTTTGAATACACGAAAGGCCTTGGAATCGTTTTTCTTTTTCCTGTGGGTTTGCAGCATATATATATATAGGGTGGGCCGAAAGTCTGGATCCATAGGAAAATATTTATTTTAATACATAAATTACAACAAATGGTAAATACTTAAAATGAATATCAACTTTAACTCGTAAATGCGTATCCGTGATACTGTACAGTGGTTCGTACTCCAGTATAAACAACAAATTATAACAAATGCTCAAATTGGCGGCCTCTGACATCGAGACACTTAGGGATGGAATTTGATTTTTAATAATTCTTCGAATTGACGTTCTCGAGATGCGTGTTTCATTTGATAATCTTCTTGTTGACTTTACTGGACTATTCGTTAAAGTTTCACATACCATTGCAGAGGTATTTTCATCAGTTGCAGTTTTTGGACGACCAGAACGCCGTCGATCATGTACACTTCCTGTTTCTTTGAAACGTTTAAACAACTTACCAACAGTCGCATGTGTTACTGGATGCTTATCAGGATGATTTCTATTGAATTCGGTAGCAACTTCTCTGTGTGTAGCGCCCTGTCTTGCGTACATGAGCACAAGTTCTACCCGGTCTTCTCTTGTTAGATTCGAAGCCATTTCTGGGCTGAAATAAAAAAAGTATTTGAGTATTTATACTGGAGTACGAACTACTGTACAGTATCACGGATACGCATTTACGAGTTAAAGTTGATATTCATTTTAAGTATTTACCATTTGTTGTAATTTATGTATTAAAATAAATATTTTCCTATGGATCCAGACTTTCGGCCCACCCTGTATATATATATATATATATATATATATATATATATATATTCCAAGGCATTTTGTGTGTTCAGCAATACACCTTGTCAAGGAATTCTAAAGTAAAAAGATTCCCTGAGGAGATGTATTGCTGAATACACAAAAGGCATTGGAATAATTTTTTCTTTTTCCTTGTGGTTTACATAATTCATTAATTTCATGTGTTTAAGCGTGACATTCATCCCATATATATATATAGAGGTATATAAAACAGAGTACATAATAGTACAGTAACCCCCAATTTATACATGCCCCCCATTTATGTATTTTGGATTAACACAGTCTGAAAAATATTCAATTTTTTTTATAAATAAGTAAAAAGGGACTGGTGGTTGAGAAGCCAGCTCTAAGAGACCCTAATGTTGAGTGTTATTTTTTTTTATTACATGTTACAAATTTTTACTTTTTTTACAGATGAGTTTATGTATTTATTTATTTATGTAATTAGTATTATTTTTGGGGGCAGATAATTAGTATTATTATTGTATTTTTTTAAATTTTATTTTTGAGGTGTCTTGGGGTTGGGGTGGGGGCATACTTAGCACATTGAATTATATGTTATAGTTCCTCCAATTTATACCAAATTCATTTTACATGGAAGGTTCAGGAATGCATCTCCTGCATAAATTGAAGATTACTGTATTATTTTATATTTTTAAACATTTTTTTAATTTAAATCAGTCTTTATTTTGTAACCAACATTTTCAGTATCTATTGTTTTGTTCATTGTAATGACATTGTAATATGTATTATTTATTATTTATAGATATATAATGGTATTCTATATTAAAGTTTATTTTTGGAAATTAAATGATTATTGTGTGTAACTAATATTTGCATTATGTACTGTTTTTGTTCAGTGAGGGCATTGTAATATGTATTATGCATATATAAAGGTATTATTGTAGCTTAAGGATTTGTTTTAAGGAAAATTATGAATGCCTTTTTTGAATGTTTCTTTTAAAAGCCTGCCTTTTTTAAGGGTTTTTAGTGCCTAAACATCTGGGCTTTAGTAATAATGATGGGTGTAGATTCTGTTATGCTGAGGTGGAAAGTGTTGGCCATCTAATAATGGGCTGCAGGGTGCTCATGGCAGATGGACACTACAGCCAGGCACAACAAAATATGTAAATATATCCACTGGAAGATTCTGACAGCATTAGAACTAGAATGCAGTAAAAATGTATGGGACCATACACCTGCACCAGTTACTGGAAACCACTACTACACTATATGTTATGATACAATAATAGCAACTGCCACTTTCATAGACAACTCAGCAGTAAAACCACATGTGGTAGTGTGGGACAAGAGGGAAAAGGCTGCTTTACTGATAGAAGTCAGTGTCCCAAATGACTATGGCCTCAATAGAATGGAAAGGTAAAAAATTACTAAATACCAGGTACTTCTATATATCAAGAAAAATTGGGAAATGAAAGAAGCTCCAACATCAATACTGATTTATGGGACACAAAAGAAATCTCAGTAATAATGAAATGCAATATGCACTGCGTTTGAACGTATTAAGCAGATTACATTTTCTCCAATGTTTTCAAAAGTTCATCCCCGATTTCAATGAAATTTGTAGCAAATAATCACTATATATATAGCAGCATTGATGGTATTCATTTCGATAAAATATTTTGATAATTAAAATAATTATCTCATTTTATTGAAAAATATGTAAAATATTGTGTTCCGAATTATTAAGCAAGTATTATTTTATTTCTGGATCTAAATGGTGAAAATGGGTAAGAAGAAAGATTTAACATTAACTGAGAAAAGAAAAATAGTCAAGTTACTTGCTGAAAATATAAAATCTATTGAAATTGCGAAGCAGTTTCGCAGAGCTTATCGAACTGTAAACAAGTTTGTAGCGGAGGGTACCAAACTGAGGCAGCGAAGTGATAAAGGAGCTATAAGAAAAGTGACAAGGCGGCAGATATCTGTAATCAAGCGCAAATTGCAAAGCATCCATTGTCCTCAAGTAAAGAGCTTTTGAGCAGGCTGGCATACATAATGTACCAAGAACATCTTGATGTGGAATCCTCCAAACAATTGGCAAGACGTGTAAACCTACGATTCAGTCACCATTAACACCAAGGTACAAGAAGCAGCATGTTGAATGGGCACGTCAGTACGTGAAAACAGATTTTAATACTATATTGTTCACCGATGAATGAAAAGCAACCCTTGAGGGACTTGATGTTTGGTCAAGAAGATGGATTGCTGAGAGCCAATTTCTACCATCGAGATTAAGACGCCAACAAGGTGGAGGTAGTGTCATGTTTTGAGCAGGATTGATAGGCAATGAAGTAGCTGTCCCATACAGAGTGCCTGATGGTGTGAAAATGAATGCCCAGTCTTACACAAACTTTCTAAAAGAAAACCTCATTCCATGGTAGAGATTGACCCTTAGCAATCCATCTTCTTGACCAACCATCAGATCCCTCAAGGGTTGCTCTTCATTCATCGGTTAACAATACAGTATTAAAATCTGTTTTCATGTACTGACGCGCCCATTCAACACGCTGCTTCTTGTAACTGGGTGTTAATGGTGACTGAATCATAGGTTTACACGTCTTGCCAATTGTTTGGAGGATTCCACATCGAGATGTTCTTGGTACATTATGTATGCCAGCCTGCTCAAAAACCTCTTTACTTAAGGACAATGGATGCTTTGCAGTTTGCGCTTGATTACAGATATCTGCCGCCTTGTCGCTTTTCTTATAGCTTCTTTATCACTTCGCTGCCTCAGTTTGGTACTCTCAGCTAAAAATTGTTTACATTCGATAAGCTCTGCCAAACTGCTTCGCAATTTCAATAGATTTTATATTTTCAGTGAGTAACTTGACTATTTTTCTTTTCTCAGTTAATGTTAAATCTTTCTTCTCACCCATTTTCACCATTTAGATCCGTAAATAGAATACTTGCTTAATAATTTGGAACAATATTTTACATATTTTTCAATAAAATTAGATAATTATTTTAATTATCAAAATATTTTATCAAAATTAATACCATCAATGCTGCTATATATATAGTAATTATTTGCTACAAATTTCGATGAAATCGGGGAAAACTTTTGAAAACATTGGAGAAAATGTAATCTGCTTAATGAGTTTGAACGCAGTGTATGGAGGTAAGTGTTCAACAGGTGATCTGAGAGAACCCCATGTCTTCGTATGAATCCTGTCTTGTACCAGGAGGAGCATACTCTTGAGACAAAGCAGACAACCAAAGCCACCATTAGCTCAAGCAGGGAACCCACCTCCACCATCACCATCCTCACCGTAGAAGACGTAAATAATGTCCCCGATGTGGACGATATCGTTCCATTTAGTAGCGAGACTATTTTGGATGAAATAAATGTTTACGAGGGTGATATTGCGCATTATATCGATAGGCTAAAAGTTAGCAAGGCTCCAGGGTCCAGGCCCTGACGCTTTTTATCCCAGACATTTGAAAGACGTTATCGTAGGCCCCTTAACGAAGATTTTTAATCAGTCACTCGAAATGGGGATTATTCCTGAAGACTTCAAATTAGCTAACGTCACGCCCATTTTTAAAAAAGGCGACCGCACGGTACCTAGTAATTATAGGCCCATTAGCTTAACGTCAATTGTAGGTAAACTTTTGGAATCGGTAATTAGGGATCGTATCATCGATCACTTAGAAAGTAGAGATTTGATTAATAGTAGTCAGCATGGGTTTCGACGCCATAGGTCTTGTTTAACTAATTTGTTAGAATTTTATAACGAAATAGTGCGCAGATACGATAGGCATAGAGCGGCTGACGTTATTTATTTAGATTTTAAAAAGGCGTTCGATACAGTTCCGGCCGCGTAGGAGATTAATTGCGAAGGTCAAAGCGCACGGTATATGCGGTCAGATAGCTAACTGGTTAGAAGAATGGCTTCATGCTAGGAGGCAGAGGGTCGTAGTTAATGGTAGTGAATCAGGGTGGTTGGATGTATAGCGGTGTCCCACAGGGTTCAGTGTTAGGCCCATTGCTATTCGTAATTTATATTAACGACATAGATGTAGGATTGACTAGTAACGTGTCAAAATTCGCGGACGATACTAAAATAGGCGGTAAGGTTGTTAATGAGAACGATAGAAATAGGCTCCAAGACGATGTAAATAGGATTATGGAGTGGACAGATAAGTGGCAGATGCAATTTAACGTAGACAAATGTAAAGTTTTGCATAGGTTCTCGTAACAATAATTACACGTACACGATGGATGATAGGGAGTTGGCGAGCATTGACGAGGAAGTAGATTTAGGCGTACGCGTATCTAAGGATTTAAAGGTTAGGAACCAGTGCCTGGAGTCTTGCGCAAAAGCTAATAGGATGTTAGGCTTCATAGCGCGTAGTTTCGAATTTAAATCGAAGGATATTATATTGCCCCTTTACAAGTCCCTAGTCAGGCCTCATTTAGAATATGCCATTCAGTTTTGGTGCCCGTACTTGCGTGAGGATATTGATAGGTGAGAAAGGGTTCAGCGTCGTGCTACGAAACTAATTCCGTCATTGCGCAACAAGCCTTATAAAGATAGGATTAAAGAGTTAGACCTGTATTCACTCGAAACTAGGAGATTAAGGGGGGAGCTTATTGAAGTTTTCAAAATCGTTAATAACATCGATAACGTAAATTTTGACAAATTTTTCACTTTCGATAATAGTAATACTCGTAATAACGGATTTAAGTTGCGTGGCAGACGTTTCATTACTAATATCGCTAAAAACTTCTTTACGTTCAAAGTAATTGATAAATGGAATAATCTTCCCGCGCCCGTCGTGAACTCTACCAGCGTTAATGTGTTTAAAAACCGTCTTGACAGACATTTTAAAAATATTAACGTTTAAGATAAAAAAAAAAAACAATTAGCAACAGGAGCTCTGGTGGTGGTGGTGGTCGAGGATGAGTCTGTTGACGGTTAATGCCAGCAATAAAATTATTAAAAAAAATTAGACTAACGCGAACGTAGATGTAGCTCGTAGCGTAAACTAACCCACTTTTTGTTTAACTTTTTACCTACTTTTTTTTTTTCTAATCTTCTTACTTTGCATGTCTGTAACTCTTTTCTTGCATGTTTGTAGTTTGCATGGTATGACAGTGAGTTAAGACTGTGTTTGCATGGTTTGTAAGCGTTCTTATTTTACTTCTTTTCATCTTTCACCCCTCTCCTATTCTCTCCGACTATTTTTCTGACTTGGCGGATGATGATGGCGAGACTTTTTCTCTTTTTCTGAATGAATGTTAACCCACGAGTGATAGGTGTTCCTCCTTACTTAACCCCTTATTCTCTTCTCTTCTCTTCACCCCCTACTCTTTCCTTTCTCTCGGGCTAACCTTAGAGTGGATCTTAGGGTCTTTGTTTGCCTTAGCTTCTGTAGATCATGTTCATCAGCCAGACTCTGTACTGAACGGACGCATTTCCTGAGCTCTCTGATATTGCATCTACTTTTGCATATTGCTGAGAATTTTACTTTTGGATAGTTTTGAATTTTATATACTTGCGTTTATATTCACGTTGTTATAGTTAAGTAATTGAATATTAAGTGTTTTTTAGCGATTTAGAAGTTTTCATAGCGTGCCGGCTTAATTTAACTTAAATTTGTGACGGTTTAAACTAATTTTTAACTGCGCGATGCCGTCGCAGAAAGCGTCGTGTGTTAGGTGTAGGGTAAACCGGTGGTATTTGGAATTTAAAGATTATAACGGCTGTCCTATGGCGTTTACCGAGAGATCAGTTTGTTTCTTTTGCGAGTTAATTGAGGAAATAGTTGACATAAAACGCAGTGTACGTGAGGTAACGGAGAGACTTGCAACGCTTGATGAGGGTAGGGGTAGGGCTACGGTTGACGGAAGCCGAACCAATACTAACGTTGAAGACGTTAGTAATTTGAAGGGTGAGGTGCGTAACCTAGTTTCTAGTTTAGATAGCTTGTCGGGAAGGTTGGATAGAGTTGAGAACGGAGTTAAGATTGGTCCGATAGTAGATAGCGAGGGATTTAGAGAAGTTAAGGGTGGAGCTAGGCCGCGTACGTTAGGTGATCGGAATCCCCCCCTATCGAGGTTTCGAACCCTTTCGCCCATTTGGAAAGGGACGTGAATGAGGGGGAAACTATTTTAATTGGGGACTCTTTAGTGCGCCATATGGACAGAGTTCGTTGAACGGCATCCAACCAAGAGGAGGAGGGTCTGTCTCCCAGGGGCCAGGGTTGACAGAGTTAGAGACGAAGTGGATAGGATTGACGTTGCCTCCCGTCACTCGATGTTAGTGACGATGGTAGGAGGCAACGACTCGTATAGGCCCGATACGAGAGTGCCTGACCTTTTGGAGAGATATAGGGAGTTAATTAGGTCCCTGAAGGCGAGGTCAGATAGGTCTTTAGTTCTAGGTATTACCCCTAGGCACGGGTTGGGTCTTAGGATTACGTCAAAAACAATATTTTTTAATAATAAATTAGAAGAGATTTGTGCTGAGGAAAATGTACCCTTCGTAAAGCTGTGGTCCGAATTCAGTGATCCTAGCCTTTTTATGAAAGATGGGGGTGCATTTTAATGAAATAAGTAATGCTAGGCTAGGTAGGTTAATAGACGAAAACGTGCAAAAGCTGTATAGGTCGAAGCCTTCTTTAAACGTTGTGGGTCCGGGGAACGCAGGCCTGACGTGAAAAATAGTTTAAAACGCGGGCCCGTGGTAAAAAATAACTTAAACATCTTTTATTGTAACGCGCGTAGTATTAGAAATAAATTAAATGAATTTAAGGTGATAATTTATTCCAGCAACTACGATATAGTTGCTATCACTGAAACTTGGTTAAATACCATGACTCGGGACTTGTTGGGGGAACTTGATATACCGGGTTTTAAACTCTTTACTAATGATAGGTTACATAGGTTTGGTGTCGAGGTTAAGTTAGATTTTCCAGCAGCAATTAATGCGATATGTATTGAAGTTAGGGTGCATAATATTAGTTTTAATTTTGTTGTTGTTCATAGACCTCCCGTTCAACCCCTCGATACAGATACTAGATTTTACTCACTTCTTGGTAACTTTATTGACAATTGGAATAGTATAATTGTCGGAGACTTTAACTGCCCTAATGTTAATCATGAGAATTTTACTGGTAATGAGCAGGGTTTGAGATTGATTGAGTTTATGGAAGATAACTTTTTACGACAGATGGTTACCAAACCAATGCGCGGTGACAATATTTTAGATTTGGTGATGACGAACGGCGAGAATATAGTCGAAGGTTTAGAATAGGCGAGAGTTTAGGATGTAGTGATCATCAAATTCTCAGGTTTAAGTTATCGACAGAAAACACTAAGGATAGTAATGTAATAGAAGTCCCTGATTTTCGTAAGGCTAATTTTGATAGTTTTGTGGATAGGATGAGAGTGGTGGACTGGGATAACTTATTTATGGGTAATGACACAAATTTGCATTGGGTGGCGTTTAAAGAGTTTTAGGAATATTGAAAGGGAGTTTATTCCTCGTAGGCCCAAGCATGCAAGAAATCATGGTAGGCCGAAGTGGTGGACTAGGGAAATAGGCGAGTTCATAAACGAGCGTAACAGAGCGTATAGACTTAATAAGCGCAATGGCACGGCAGCTAACTTTAATAGATATATCGAGCTTAGACGTCAGGTTAAAAGATCAGTTAGGAATGCCAAGCGTAATTTAGAGATACTTATGGCTGCGGATAGTAAACATAATCCAAAAAGTTTTTTGAATACGTCAATAATCGTAAGCCGATAAAAGATAACATAGGCCCTCTAGTGCAGTGGTTCTTAAACTTTTTGACCCCGTTACCCCTTTTCCTGAACTCAACTAATCTCATTACCCCACACAAACTTGCAATGCCGAAGTTGTAAAAAAAAGTTGAAAAATTAATTACTGAAAATAAATGAAATTACCTTTAATGTGATGGGTGCAACTGTTTTTTAGCTACAAGTTGTATTTTTACCATATTAAGAATTGCTCCATTAGCCCCGGAAATACCCAAATTACCCCCAGTTTCAGAACCTCTGCTCTAGTGGATGTTAACGGCGCTTTGGCTTCTGACACTCAGGTGATGGCGGGTATTTTCAATAACTTTTTTGCGACAGTTTTTACTGTAGAAGACAAATAATGTGTATGGAGGTAAGTGTTCAACAGGTGATCTGAGAGAATCCCATGTCTTCGTATGAATCCTGTCTTGTACCAGGAGGAGCATACTCTTGAGACAGAGCAGACAACCAAAGCCACCATTAGCTCAAGCAGGGAACCCACCTCCACCATCACCATCCTCACCGTAGAAGACGTAAATAATGTCCCCGATGTGGACGATATCGTTCCATTTAGTAGCGAGACTATTTTGGATGAAATAAATGTTTACGAGGGTGATATTGCGCATTATATCGATAGGCTAAAAGTTAGCAAGGCTCCAGGGTCCAGGCCCTGACGCTTTTTATCCCAGACATTTGAAAGACGTTATCGTAGGCCCCTTAACGAAGATTTTTAATCAGTCACTCGAAATGGGGATTATTCCTGAAGACTTCAAATTAGCTAACGTCACGCCCATTTTTAAAAAAGGCGACCGCACGGTACCTAGTAATTATAGGCCCATTAGCTTAACGTCAATTGTAGGTAAACTTTTGGAATCGGTAATTAGGGATCGTATCATCGATCACTTAGAAAGTAGAGATTTGATTAATAGTAGTCAGCATGGGTTTCGACGCCATAGGTCTTGTTTAACTAATTTGTTAGAATTTTATAACGAAATAGTGCGCAGATACGATAGGCATAGAGCGGCTGACGTTATTTATTTAGATTTTAAAAAGGCGTTCGATACAGTTCCGCCCGCGTAGGAGATTAATTGCGAAGGTCAAAGCGCATGGTATACGCGGTCAGGTAGCTAACTGGTTAGAAAAATGGCTTCGTGCTAGGAGGCAGAGGGTCGTAGTTAATGGTAGTGAATCAGGGTGGTTGGATGTAGATAGCGGTGTCCCACAGGGTTCAGTGTTAGGCCCATTGCTATTCATAATTTACATTAACGACATAGATGATGGATTGATTAGTAATGTGTCAAAATTCGCGGATGATACTAAAATAGGTGGTAAGGTTGTTAACGAAGACAATAAAAATAGGTTCCAAGACAATGTAAATAGGATTATGGAGTGGATGGATAAGTGGCAGATGCAATTTAACGTAGACAAATGTAAAGTTTTGCATGTAGGTTCTCGTAACAATAATTACAGGTAGACGATGGATGATAGGGAGCTAGCGAGCGTTGACGAGGAAGTAGATTTAGGCATACACGTATCTAAGGATTTAAAGGTTAGGAACCAGTGCCTGGAGTCTTGCGCAAAAGCTAATAGGATGTTAGGCTTCATAGCGTGTAATTTCGAATTTAAATCGGATATTATATTACCCCTTTACAAGTTCCTAGTCAGGCGTCATTTAGAATATGCCGTTCAGTTTTGGTGCCCGTATTTGCGTGAGGATATTGATAGGTTAGAAAGGGTTCAGCGTCGTGCCACGGAACTAATTCCGTCATTGCACAACGAGCCTTATGAAGATAGGATTAAAGTGTTAGACTTGCATTCACTCGAAACTAGGAGATTAAGGGGGGAGCTTATTGAAGTTTTCAAAATCGTTCATCACATCGGTAACGTCAGTTGTGAACTCTACCAGCGTTAATATGTTTAAGAACCGTCTAGATAGGCATTTTAAAAGTATTAACGTTATTTAAAATAAAAAAAAAACAATTAGCAACAGGAGCTCTGGTGGTGGTGGTTGAGGATGAGTCGGTTGATGATAATGCCAGCGTGTGATATGCCAGCAAAAAATTAATTAAAAAAAAAATTAGACTAACATGAACGTAGATGTAGCTTGTAGCGTAAACTAACCCACTTTTTGTTTAACTTTACCTACTTTTTTTCTTTTTCTTTTTCTTTTTCTTATCCTCTCCTTACTTGCATGTCTGTAACTCTCTTTACTTGCATGTCTGTAGTTTTGCATGGTATGACAGTGAGTTAAGACTGTGTCTGCATGGTTTGTAAGCGTTCTTATTTTACTTCTTTTCATCTTTCACCCCTTTCCTATTCTCTTCAACTATTTTTCCTACTTGTCGGCAGTGGCCGGCGGATGATGATGGTGAGTCTTTCTTCTCTTTTTCTGAATGAATGTTAACCCACGAGTGATAGGTGTTGCTACTTACTTAACCCCTTATTCTCTCCTCTTAATCCCCTACTCTTTCCTTTCTCTCGGGCTAACCTTAGAGTGGATCTTAGGGTCTTTGTTAGCCTTAGTTTCTGTAGATCTGTAGATCTTCCAATAATGGTCTGTCTTGGTCATTTTCTTCTCTATAAAAAAATGTTGTAGTTTTTATTTTCTTTGCTACTACAGGGGTACTCAGCTTAAAGCATATTGAGATTGTGGAATGTTTGCCATTTCCTGTGGATTAGATGTGAGAGTTAGTCCATCTTTAGCAAGCAATGGGCCAATGCTCATTTTGATAACTGCTTTGCATTTAGCATAGCTAAAGAAGAATTTGCTATTTTCCTTTATAGTGCCAATAGCTTTGTGTTCATTATCAATATTCTCTCTTATGGTTGACTCCTTTATTTTAAGTTCTAACATCAGTATCTGATTCTGGATGTTACTATGTCTTGTATCACTTAATTGCTTTGTCAGTTGTTTAGATAGCTTTGTTCTCTTTCTCATAAGTGTCCTTCTGTATCTGTGTTCTTTTGTCAGGTGCTTCTTTGCACTATCGTTTTTCTTTGGTGTGTGCTTGTATAATGCTGATAGCAGGTATTGTATTCTACTCCAGCATTCTTCTGGTTCTAGGTTTTCCAATTTATCTTCCCAGTTTATTTCTCTCAGACAGATATTTATTGATGTCCAGTCTGACTTATGCAGGTTTAGGTCAGAGTATGGCAAGTCCATTTGGCATGGGTCTTGCTTACATTTGTGGAGAGAAGTTTGTGAATATGTGCATGACATTGAGGCCAGAGTGTATAGTTGGTGTTACAACAATGTGGTCAATCGTAGTTGCATTATTTGTCAGCACTAAATCTAGGATATTATTTTTTCTATTTGGGCAGTGAACATGTCGTACTAGGAGCAGTTTTTCCATAAACTCATTCAGGTGCTTTGATTTGGACCTTTTTGTCCCCTGATTTCATACCACCATATTGGTTCCAGGTGTAATTTGGGAGATTAAAGTCTCCTGTAATGATTAAGTCTCTTGTTGAGTCTACAACAGCTTGGCATTGCCTGATTTTTTCCAGGACTTCAGTGAGCTCTAGATGGGAGCTATCTGGGGGGCTATAGATATTCACTAGTATTATGTCTTCTTTATTTATACTGAGCATGATGATTAGTTCACAGGCTCCATTTGAGTATGCCGTGAGCAGTTCACTTTGAATGTTTTCAGGGATGTACATCAGGACACCACCATTTAGGCGGTCTTCGCTGTCACATCTATGGGTGGTGTACCCTTTGATTGCATTTTCACTACTCATGATCATGGGGTTCAGGTGTGTTTCTGCGAGGGCTATAACTGTGCTAGTAGTGTTTTCCACTAGGCTCTTTAGGTAAGGTACTTTGGTATGGTTTGAGTTTGGGTAAAGGCCCTGGATGTTTAAGTAAATTATTGATACATTTGTGGAGCCATTTGTTTCATCTCCCACATATAGGGCATTTGTAGGGTTCCTGCTAGGGTTCTTGTTTGCTTTTGTATGAGGAGCCCAAGTGAGCTTTGAATGTCTTGTATTTGTTTCATGAGGTGGTAAAACCCCAATGGGGTTTCATGGTTGCTTGCTGTACTATTTTCATCAGTGGGCTTACCTGGACCTGCTACATCAGCATAAGATCTGGGTGCAGGAATGGTATTTGGTCTTGGGTTTTCTTGCATCCCTTGGCCAAATAGTGCTGATGGATAGCAGGCTCACTATCCTGGTATTCTATCCGTTGAGTTTGATGTGGTTGCAATCGGATTGTTCCCTTCAGGTGGGCCAGATTGCAGTTCTCTTTAAAACAACTTCTTTACCACCATGAGCTCTAGCAAATTTGAGGATGAAGATAGGGACATCTTGCATTGGATCTACATCCAGAAATGCCATTCCCATCGTGTATAAATTTTTTGCAGAGTGGTGGGTGAGCAAATGGACATTCTCTTCCCTTAAGTCCATATTACACAAGCCCCTCCTGTAATACTTGCATACTGGCTTTTTGTTTCACTTTTGGCTTTTTGGTGACTGTGTACAGTGGGGTTGTTCACTTTGTTGAAGGTCTTAGTGTCTATTTCCTGTTCTTGTTGTGTCTCTTTTGGTGCCCTTTTTTCTTGTAGTTTCCCTCTCTCTAGGGTCTCATCCTGAGGGTTTCTCACTTTTTCAGCAAGCTCTGCATTTGCAATGATAATTTCCTCCTCCTGTAACTCACCTGCCAGTTCTACTTCAAGCTCTCCAAATTGCCTATCATAGTCATCGCAAATTTGACGAGCACATCTAAAGCATGATAATTTTCTTTTTGAATTTTGAAGGATGAGTAGGAAATAAATAGGTAGTTCACTACAACTGTAGTGTATCCATAGTCTGCATTCATCACATCTTAATGCATGTAGGTTGCAGTCTAATGCACATTTTATGCATGGGTTTCTGTTTTTTTTTCTTCCTCTGCCATGTTAACTTGCACACTGGTTTTAGTGTGGAGAACAGTCAACAGTGAGTCTATTTTTTTGTAGATATTCGTAAATATTAAAATATTTTGCAAAGGTTTAAGTTTATTATTTACCTTATTATTTAGTTATTCATTTGTTGTGCAAGATGCTATCCAAAATTTTCATTGGACCAATAAACAAATTACTTTCCATCCTTTTATCATCTATTACCAAAATGAATGCAAGTTAGATGACGAAAGTTTCTGTTTTATCAGTGACTATCTTTATCACTCAACATCAACAGTCTATAGCTTGTAAATATAGCTAAAATGGCAAACTTACTTAAGTTATGAATGCATGTTTTTGAAACATTAGTAATTTGTACCTTTTGTCCTTAAAGGATTAACAAAAATAACACAAGTTAACTTAACCAATTGTCAAAGGCATACAGTTGACCTAACCAGGCCTTCAGTGGCAGACATCAGAATAACAGTGGAGGCCCAGTTAGGTCAACTGTATGCCCTAACTGGGCTGAAACCTATAAATCCAGGAAGTTATGGAAAAATAAAATGTTTTTGGAGATGGTGTGCATTATTCCAATGTCCACCCCAAGTCTCACTAATGCAGACTATATCTAGATTTTCACTAATCATATAACTAAATAATTCATTTTTCTTATTCCTAAGACTACGTGCATTTGTATAGAAGCACTAGCGTAGCTATAGGGGGGCGGAGGGGGCGGTCCGCCCCGGGCGGCACTTTTGGTCTACTGCAATGAAAAAAAAAGGTTTTTTTTTATGTCGGGACAGTAGAAGGATACAAGACGCCAGACACAATTTTATTTTTCCACGAAAACACTGCTTGCTTCGTTAATTTCCGACAATGGTAAGGATTGTGTTCCCTTGAAGATGGCCTTATTGACCATCATACCTATTTAAGCGCTTAGTTGTGCTTAATTAATAATAGCATTGGTATAAATGCATTTATTTCATTAAAAAGGGAAATAACCCATAAAGTTCTGTAAATACGTTATAATCTATAAATATACGTTTAATATTTATAAATAATCAATATCAAAACTAATATGCTGGTATTAGTTGTAAAGTATAATCTTGGTAACTCGGTTCCAAATATTGTAATACTGCTGCGGATTTTTCTCACAATTGCTGTTAGTGTTGCTAGCTGTGAGAGGAGTTTTTCTAAACTAAAACTGATAAAGAATTACCTAAGATCTACTATGAGCACCTTGCGGTTGAGAAATCTTGCCATACTGTCTATAGAACAAACAATTGACAGACGAAATAGACTTCGACAATGTCATCGAAGATTTTGCTAACAGAAAAGCAAGAAAAATAACTGTGTAGAATGTTGTAGTTAATTTTTTCACTTCAGAAGTGAACATGTCCTAATATTTTTCACAGGTTTTTTTCTATACGTCGTTTTCACTTTTTGTTAAGTGTTTGTTATGTGTATTGTGTTGTGTTTCAGGGGGGCGGCAAACTCAAGGACCGCCCCGGGCGGCACAAACTCTAGCTACGCCACTGTATAGAAGCACTTCAAACCCTCAGTTTCAACTGATTCCCTACCTTCAGCTAAACAGTTAATATGCCTATTCCTTACATAATCTGTATTTAAGACTAACAGTGTTCACTTCACCAATACCCTGATGCTTTATGCCCTCTGTTGATCTAAAGTTATCTTTCAAAACCCCAAAGAACTCACATTTTCCTCCAGAAACCTCCCATACAAACCAGGTCCCCTTCCACTAAGATGTAATCCATCCTTACTGTAAAGCTCCCTCCTTTCATAAAAATTATCACCCCTTCACTACATAGCATCCTAACTATCATTTAAGGCTAAAATTCTACTTGTAAACTTCATGCTTACCCCCATCCTTGGTAAAATGCCCACTACATAACACTTGTTCTGCCTATGTTTCAAAGTTTCTATCAATTCCTTGTACCTGTTTAACTGCTTCCAAATTTCTGTTTAACTGAAATCTACCATCTTTATCCTTGTTTGTTAAGTCATTTATACCTTCATGAACTATAATATTACCTAGGGTTATAGGCAAAGCTGGGCACAAACCGTTAATCCGTTAATCGTTAATTAACGAAGTTAACTTTTTCGTTAACGATTTAACTTTTAAGTTAACTTTGAAAATCATTATCGGACTAATTAACTTCCGTTACATTTAACTTCCGTTAACTCAAGTCCGTTAACCCCAAAAATTCATAAATAAACGTTTAAAAGTTTCTATTATTTTCAGTGCTGAGCAGGTGCGCAATTAATTCGCCACTGTTAATAGTGATGAACGAATTTCCATTTCCGCAGTGCAAAATCAGGCGATATATTTGTTTCCGTCGCCACAATTTGTGTCTTACCAAATATGGTAGTTATTTATGGCATTGGTTTGAGCAAAACATGGTCGACTGTAAAATCAGGCGGAAAGATTTGCCATTTGAGTTGAATGTTTCAACTTCTTTCAAGAAATATCACGAGCATTTTAAGGCACTTTCAATAATATATATGTAACAATTACAACAAATAACTACATTCGTTTCATTTGCAGTCTGTCTCTTGCGCAACATGTTTGTGCTAGTGAATATTTAAAAATAATCGTTGTCAAGTAAGTCATGTATATTTATAATATGTCTGTGAGTACCTTATTAGTAGTCTCCTTGATACATTTCAAGAACCATAAAACTGATCAGGTAAGATTTCAATTCTCATGTCACTTTGATGACATAAATTAAGTCAATTGATGTCTTACAATGGGAGCGTTTTCACCTCATCTGGTTGAACAAGTATGACAACACCAAGGTCGCCAGGGTGAGGAAAAGCATGGAGGGTACAGTCGAGGAGGCCATGAAGCAGCAGTCCAACGAAGTGGGCAGCAGCAACAACGAGGAGGAGGAAGATGACTTCTTCAGTGCTGTCATCCAGACAAAAGAGAGCAGCAGAAGCCACAGGTCACTCAAGGGCAAGGCCCAGAACTTGGTCAAGACCTGGCTGGAGACCAACTCCAAGGACTTGCTGACAGATGCTGCCTTCTTGGGTGAGCAAGTGTTGGTGGACTTGTTCATCAAGTTCAACACAGCCATCCCCTCCAGTGCTGCAGTGGAGCGTTTGTTCTCTATGAGCAAGGACATCCTGAGGGCCAAGAGATCATCCCTGTCTGATGAAAACTTTGATATGCTAATTTTCATGAAGGGCAACATGCATCTCATGGACAAAATGGAGAACGAGAAGGAGAGGGAAAATTAAATTATATATACATTGTGTTTTTCATTTTTTTTATATAAAAAGTTAACGTTAACGGTTTATCGGTAACTTCCGTTACATGTTTAACGAATTAACGGATTAACGGTTAACGAAGTTAACTTTTTGGTTAACGGATTAGCGGTTAACGAAGTTAACTTTTTGGTTAACGGTGCCCACCACTGGTTATAGGCAACTTCTTCACTACCTCATTGACTTTAGAAATATTACCACCTGGAATACATATTCTTCTACAGGTTTTCCTTTCCTTATTGCAAAATTCATTGTCCTGATTCCTAATAACAGAGTCTGCAACCATGGTAAATTTACACTCTACTGCTTCATCTAAATTCCCTAGTATCTGAAACCTGTTACTAGTTGCTACATCATTACTATTCTCTCTAACCTTATTTCTTGACTGACCTTTGACTTTGTGCCATTTATCAGGCCTAACTTTACTTGGGCCTGCATCCCTGTCTCTTACACTAGGGCTAGGCTTAGGCTCAACCTCACTACATCTGACATTAGTACTTCCTGTATTAGACTGTTGTTGTTGTTGTTGTTGTTTAGCCGATCAGCCCACCCTGATCGAACAAGCCGGTGGGATGCAGTTAACCAATCGCCTTCTCCGAAGTGGACCACAGGTTCAGCGCACTAGTGGTGGTGTGTTGTGTTCAGTGTTGTGCTAGAGCGGTACAGTCTGTCATAATGTGTTCAATTGTTTGTGGTGTGTCCTGGCACAGGTGGCAGGTGTCGTCTGTGGAGTTGTCTAGTCTGTGTTTATATGTCCGTAAATTGGGGTGATGTCCACATCAGAATCGTGCTAAGTTAATTCGATCCGATCTGCTCAGGCTGATCTCTGACCTGTTAATGGGTGGTGGCTTCGCACCTAGGACCGCATTCGGACCGAGTCATGTCAGTGCTTTGTGGGTTAGGTGTGTGTGTGTGTGTTTTCTGTACTGTGATGTCTGTGGGGCATGGTATGGAATGGAGTATTTGGTTATAATGTCTCTCTGGTGTTACCTTAATGGTGCGAGGTGACGGTGCATGATTGTACATGTAGTGGCAATGGTGTTGTGGGTTAGTTGTCACTGCTGCCATGAATTGTGTTTCCCTCGTCTAAATGTTCCCCAACTTTCACTATTTTTGTTTCTGTGTGCAGGTGTTCTATTGGTGTTGTTTGAGTGCATCCTGTAATGATACGAAGTGCGTTGTTTTGTATTGCCTGTAAGGTGTTTATGTGTGTGTTTGAGATAATGGGTGCCCAGCATGGGCTAGCATAGTCCATAACTGAGCGAATATATTGTTTGTATATGAGTGATGTTGTTTCCTGCTGGTGTCCAAAGTTTGTGCCTGTTACTACCCTAAGCGTGTTAAGTCTTGACATACATTTGTTTTTAATGTCCTGAATGTGGTTTGCAAAAGATAATGATGTGTTGTATGTGACCCCAAGTATTTTGGTCCTGTGAGTGTGTGGAATGTTGTTGTTGTTTAGTGTAAGCTGTGGAGTTACCTGGTGTTCTTTTGTATTGCTTGTAAGCAAGGTGATGGTTGATTTTGTGGGCGCTACTTTGAGTCTATTGTGTGTGAGCCAGTCTTGTATACTGTTTATGTATGTTTGTAGGTTATTTGTAGCGATGTCGATGTTCTTGTGGGTGGATGTTAGAGTGATGTCATCTTCATCTGATAAGGTAAGCTTGTTATCTATGGGTGTTGGAATGTCATGCATGTATACGTTGAACAGTGTTGGTGAGAGAACAGAGCCTTGAGGGACCCCGTTCGGAAAAAGCTTGTTTTTGGATGACTTGCCATTAAATGTGACATGCAAGTATCTTCCTGAAAGATAGTTGCTCAGCCATCTTTTAATGTTATTGTGCATGTTTGTGTTGAGTATTTTGTTTATGAGGGGGAAGCGTGGGATAGCATCAAATGCTTTACTAATGTCTATTGTTGCTAATAGTGTACGTTTAGCTGGTTGTCTGGAGTTGATGCCATCCATGATGTGCTGCGTGAGGTTAGTGAGTAATGTCGTGGTTGAGTGGTGAAGTCTGAATCCATGTTGGGTCGGCGATAGTGGTATGTGTGGGTTGGTGATATGTAAGATTAGTCTTTCTGTTACTTTTGAAGGTGTGCATTGTAAAGTAATGGGTCTATAGGAAACTGATTCTGTTGGATTTTTGTTTGGTTTGAGTAGTGTAATAATTTTACCTTGGGTCCATATGTCAGGAATAATACAGTGTTGGTATGAGTATGTGCTGATATTTGTGAGTGCTAGTATTCCCTGTGGGCCCAAGTGTTTAAGGTGTATGTTAGATATGTTGTCTGATCCAGTAGCCTTCGAATTCTTAATGTTTTTGATGATCTTGGTGGTCTGGTCTGTATTGAAGGGTGTAATGGTTGTGTCGAGTCTAAGTTTTCTTGTGTCTGGCTGTTTGTCTGTCTGCATGTTTCTGGTTGTTGTCTCCGTTTAAGTGACTTATCTTTGCATAGTGATTAACTAGAATGTTAGCTTGTTGTGTATATGTTGGGATATTATTTTGGCTGGGACAGATAGCCGCGTGTGAGGTGTGAATGCCGCTGTCAGAGTGGGTAATGCTGTTTATAGCCTTGTATAGCCTGGATGTGTCTGTGGAGTGGTTTAGTGTTGTTATGAATTCCCTAAATGTTTCTGTTTGTTTATTTGTTGTTTATTTCTGTGTTGAGCTGTTGTATCTGCTGTTTTATAGTTTGTGTGTGTGGTGTTTGTGTGTTATGTTTGAGGTTGTTACATTGCCTTATGAGGTGGGCTGTTTCTCTATTGTAATTTGGGTTGTATTTCCTAATGTTGCCCTCAGGTATGTATTTGTTTGCATTTTTGATGATCTGATTAAATGTCTTGAGTGTTGTATTGATATTTATGATGGGTGTGCTGTTTAATGTGGTGAATTGTTCCTCAGTCTGTATTTTGAACTGTTCCCAATCAGCTTTCTTGTAATTTCTGTAAGTGTGCCTAAGGCTGTTGGGGCAGAGTATAGAACATGTTGTAATGATGATGAGCAGGTGGTCTGATGACAGTTGTTTTTCTGTTCTCCAGTGTATGTGTTGCTAGTGAGGGGGAACAGAACATTATGTCTGGGGAGGAGTTTGAGTATCCTGCTTGATGCGGTGTGTGTGTATGTTCTCCTGTATTGTTAAGAATGAAGAGGCTGTTTAGTTGTGTGGCTATGTTGGTGCCTCTGGTGTTGCTTTGGTTGTGCAGGTACCAACTAGTGTCTTTAGCGTTGAAGTCTCCTCCTACGATGACATTAGTGAGAGAGGCCAGATTGTGTAACTGTGGATTGTAATTGGCTGGCACTTGAGGTGAACTCTCTGGTGGGATGTAAATGTTGATTAGTGTGGTGGTATGTTTTGCGTGTTTTAATGTTAACTGCCTGTATTTCTATTGTGTTATCTGCTTGAATTGTGTTTGTAATGTTTTGGGTGGCATCACTGTAGCTAATGCTTTTACATATGTAATGATTAGTCTACCCCCATTACGATCTTGACGGATCGCCATGAAGTCAGGAATGGTGGGTGTTTTGTGTGTGCGTTTTAGTTTAGTTTCTTGTATGAGTGCTATGTGAATGTTTTAGTTTCTTGTATGAGTGCTATGTGAATGTTTTGTTTCTTGTATGAGTGCTATGTGAATGTTTTGTTTCTTGTATGAGTACTATGTGAATGTTTTGTTTCTTGTATGAGTGCTATGTGAATGTTTTGTTTCTTGTATGAGTGCTATGTGAATGTTTTGTTTCTTGTATGAGTGCTATGTGAATGTTTTGTTTCTTGTATGAGTACTATGTGAATGTTTTGTTTCTTGTATGAGTACTATGTGAATGTTTTGTTTCTTGTATGAGTACTATGTGAATGTTTTGTTTCTTGTATGAGTACTATGTGAATGTTTTGTTTCTTGTATGAGTACTATGTGAATGTTTTGTTTCTTGTATGAGTGCTATGTGAATGTTTTGTTTCTTGTATGAGTGCTATGTGAATGTTTTGTTTCTTGTATGAGTGCTATGTGAATGTTTTGTTTTTGTATGAGTGCTATGTGAATGTTTTGTTTCTTGTATGAGTGCTATGTGAATGTTTTGTTTCTTGTATGAGTGCTATGTGAATGTTTTGTTTCTTGTATGAGTGCTATGTGAATGTTTTGTTTCTTGTATAAGTGCTATGTGAATGTTTTGTTTGTGTACAAATTCCTAAGCTGCATGATTTTGTTTGTGAGGCCATCTACGTTTACTGTAATATGTTAATATTATACTTCTGTATGTGTCTCATGGCTGCTATTATGTCTGTCTTTGTGTATGGTGACATGTGTAAGTTGTAGTGGGGCCTGGATTAGTCTTAATGTCGCCGGAGAGTAAGAGTAGTCCAGGGAGCACGCAATTGCTACTCATAAATGAAAAAAATAGCACGCTGAGAATAGGTCCAGCCCCGGGAGCTAATTGGCACTCTGCCCATGCCACGCAACAGGTCATCGGCTGCCAGTCGCCAACCATAGACAGCCTGCTGCACGGAGATTTGAGGAAGTTTGGCCACCAGTGCTTTGATGTTTCGGTTGATGTCGCCTCTTCTTCGCGTTGACGTGTCCCACGCTGGAGGATACAGCCACTGTTAGAAGCTTCCTCATCAGCTGCTAACACTTTTTTCACATTGTTCTGGCTAACTGTGCAGAGGTTTTTTATAAACAAACCTCAGTTTTCTGCTCAAAATGGCTCTTTCTAATTTTAAAATTGATTTCCGAAGGAAAGCACTGTTCAAGTTTCTGGCCTAACTGTTATCTTAGTCTCACTAGGTACACTATCAATCATAGGGCCAACTAACTTACGCCCAATAGACTCTGAGGTAGCAGCTTTCTTAAATTTTGCCTTGAGCATATGTCCCTAACCTCAGCTAAGCACTTATTGCAAAACCACAAAATATTTGGTGACTTCATACCCTTGTACATTTGTTCTGTAATTTTGATACAGGCTGAGTGATACCAATCATCACAACTCACATGCTACAGCCTTAACCCCTTCCCTAACTTCCTTCTTATAAACCTAACAGTCACTGTCTAAAGTCATCTTAAATACTATTCTTTAACTCAGTTAAAAGCTTTAAGGTCTAAGTTAGGCTATTCCCTGGATGGAAAAGCAGAGCAAGTGTAGTTTATGTTCCCCTGACACAAAAGGGGACACAAACTACACTCGGTCAAAGCTGAGGGATGTAAACTACACTAGGATCTTGAGAGAACTTTTTTAAAATGAATCCATCAAATAAAACATTAAAACTAACAAAAATATTACGACAACCTAACCAATATATAACCTTACAACCTTACAAAGGTTCCATGTGATGATTTCTCATTTCGCGAAGGTCAAGCGTGTCGCCCCTCCTCTCAGCGGACAAAAAATTAGTCACCCCTCTCAGAATGTACCTAATAACGTGTGACGGCGCCTCTGGCCTTGATAACCGCACGAATCCGGCGAGTTTAGTATGCGGAGGTACGCCTGCTGGTTCAAATTCATCGTCACTGGAACGAGAGGGCCCATTTCGTGGTACGAAAAACATCCCCAGAACATCACGGAACCACCTCCAGCCTGAACAACACCTTCGACGCATTCAGGATTAAAGGCTTCATTGGACCTGCGATGTACTCGTCGCCTCCCATCATTGGAGAACAAACAAAAACGGGACTCATCGGACCAAATTACACGTTTCCAATCTGCCGCAGTCCAGTTTTTGTGCCTCTGAGCCATTTATAACGTGCCAATTTGTGACTTGCTGTTAACAGCGGCCTCTTCCGTGGTACCCTGCTCCAGATGTCCATCGCATGCAGTTCTCGTCGCAATGTCCGTTCGGAAATTGGTCGCTGGAGAACCTCATTGGTTTCTTGGAGCAATTGTTCTCTGGTTTGAAACGATTTGCAGTTACTAGACGAGAAACATGGAGGCGGTCCCTATTGTCGAGAATTGTTTTCCGGCCACAGTTACGCCGTCGATTTTCAGTTGATTGCGAACTACACCACTCTTTGTAAACTCGCTGGACAGTACGCGTTGACACACCAACAAATTGGGCTACTTCAGACATTTTGTGTCCGTGGGCTCTGCCAAACACGATGGCTCCTTTTTGCCACTGAGTAACGTCTGCCTCACGACCCATTTTGCAGACTATATCCAACACACACTTTGTTCTTCACCACCTCACGAAACAGATATGATCCTGTGTGCTACGTCACCGCTACTTGTCACTTACCAATGCTACATCAGCGCCCTCTGTGTGACCTTGAACTTCCTACTATCGGTGCTATTAGGGGTGACTAATTTTTTGTCCGGTGTGCTTATATATATATATTATATATATATATATATATATATATATATATATATATATATCGTAAAGAACGACGCTTGTATAGGAGATATTCCTCGCAAGACGAGAGAGAGAGAACGGAACAAATGAAAAAATGAGGTAACCACCTGGGAATCGAACCCGGGATCTTCCGATTGCCGGTCAGACGCGATACCCTTACACCATGGACCTCACTCTTCCAAATGCCGTAATTCTTCTACATACTCGCAGAAACCAATGCCCCAAGGGGGCACCTCCCGCATGCCGTAACATTATATACATTCAACTGCAAAGAACACGCAGTATAAATAACGTAAAGAACGACGCTTGTATAGGACATATTCCACGCAAGACGAGAGAGAGAGACGGAAACAAATGAAAAAATGAGGTAACCACCTGGGAATCGAACCCGGGATCTTCCGATTGCCGGTCAGACGCGATACCATTAACACCATGGACCTCACTCTTCCAAATGCCGTAATTCTTCTACATACTCGCAGAAACCAATGCCCAAGGGGGCACCTCCCGCATGCCGTAACATTATATACATTCAACTGCAAAGAACACGCAGTATAAATAACGTAAAGAACGACGCTTGTATAGGAGATATTCCGCGCAAGACGAGAGAGAGAGACGGAAAAATGAAAAAAATGAGGTAACCACCTGGGAATCGAACCCGGGATCTTCCGATTGCCGGTCAGACGCGATACCATTACACCATGGACCTCACTCTTCCAAATGCCGTAATTCTTCTACATACTCGCAGAAACCAATGCCCCAAGGGGGCACCTCCCGCATGCCGTAAACATTATATACATTCAACTGCAAAGAACACGCAGTATAAATAACGTAAAGAACGACGCTTGTATAGGAGATATTCCGCGCAAGACGAGAGAGAGAAACGGAACAAATGAAAAAATGAGGTAACCACCTGGGAATCGAACCGGGATCTTCCGATTGCCGGTCAGACGCGATACCATTACACCATGGACCTCACTCTTCCAAATGCCGTAATTCTTCTACATACTCTTTACGTTATTTATACTGCGTGTTCTTTGCAGTTGAATGTATATAATGTTACGGCATGCGGGAGGTGCCCCCTTGGGGCATTGGTTTCTGCGAGTATGTAGAAGAATTACGGCATTTGGAAGAGTGAGGTTCATGGTGTAATGGTATCGCGTCTGACCGGCAATCGGAAGATCCGGGTTCGATTCCCAGGTGGTTACCTCATTTTTCATTGTTCCGTTCTCTCTCTCTCGTCTTGCGCGGAATATCTCCTATACAAGCGTCGTTCTTTACGTTATTTATACTGCGTGTTCTTTGCAGTTTGAATGTATATAATGTTACGGCATGCGGGAGGTGCCCCCTTGGGGCATTGGTTTCTGCGAGTATGTAAGAATTACGGCATTTGGAAGAGTGAGGTCCATGGTGTAATGGTATCGCGTCTGACCGGCAATCGGAAGATCCCGGGTTCGATTCCCAGGTGGTTACCTCATTTTTTCATTTGTTCCGTTCTCTCTCTCTCGTCTTGCGCGAATATCTCCTATACAAGCGTCGTCTTTACGTTATTTATACTGCGTGTTCTTTGCAGTTGAATGTGTGTGTATATATATTATATATATATATATATATATATATATATGATTGGTTAGGTTGTCGTAATATTTTCGTTAGTTTTAAACATTTATAAATTGACTATTGGTTGTCATCATAATATTTTCATTAATTTTTAACATTATATTTACTTAGGTATATGCAGACAAAGTTGGGGAATGCAAACTACACTAGGATAATGTAGAGGAACATAAACTACACTAGGATAATGTAGAGGAAACATAAACTACACTAGGATAATGTAGAGGAACATAACTACACTAGGATAATGTAGAGGAACATAAACTACACTAGGATAATGTAGAGAACATAAACTACACTAGGATAATGTAGAGGAACATAAACTACACTAGGATAAAGTAGAGGAACATAAACTACACTTGCTCCGAATAAACTAATGGGGACCCTGAGGTTAATCAGGTCCAAAACTGGGCTTACACTGAATGAACCCCTAGATCTCTAGCTAAATACCGAGTTAAATTAAGCTTAAAACTTCAGAATGGAGCTATTTGTATTTTAATAATCCCAACAAAGCTAAATCTACAGAATTAATAATATAATACTTCGCCAATTTGTAAAAAAGCTTGGAGCACAACAGAGGTGTTGCCACTTTCACTTCTTACAAGTGTCTTTCACGTCTTACAAGTGTGATATTATCTCCCTACTTATTCAATGTTTATATGGATAATCTATCTGTTGTGCTGAACACCTGTGAAATAGGCTGTTATATTGGTACAATGATTGTTAATCATCTGATGCATGCAGATGATCTAGATCTTATTTCTCCATCTGTAAAAGAGCTCAGCACACTTTTGAAGGTGTGTGAAAGGTATAGGAAGCTGAAGGATAATGACATAAAATATAATCCTGCTAAAAGTCATATTATAATTATGAGGACCAAGGCCTACAAATATAAAATTTCCTGAATTTCAATTGAATATTATGGTGCTGTCAAAAGTAACCCAGACTAATATCTTGGCCACGAACCTAATCTAACCCTCACTAAAACGAACCTATTACCTAACCTAACCCTCACTAAAATGAACCTAACCTAACCTAACCCTCACTAAAATGAACCTAACCTAACCCTCACTAAAATGAACCTAACCTAACCTAACCCTCACTAAAACGAACCTAACCTAACCCTCGCTAAAACGAACCTAACCTAACCCTCGCTAAAACGAACCTAACCTAACCCTCACTAAAACGAACCTAACCTAACCCTCACTAAAATGAACCTAACCTAACCTAACCCTCACTAAAATGAACCTAACCCTCGCTAAAACGAACCTAACCTAACCCTCACTAAAACGAACCTAACCTAACCCTCACTAAAATGAACCTAACCTAACCCTCACTAAAATGAACCTAACCTAACCTAACCCTCACTAAAATGAACCTAACCTAACCCTCACTAAAACGAACCTAACCCTCGCTAAAACGAACCTAACCTAACCTAATCCTCACTAAAACGAACCTAACCTAATCCTCACTAAAACGAACCTAACCCTCACTAAAACTAACCTAACCTAACCTAACTCTCACTAAAACTAACCTAACCTAACCCTCACTAAAATGAACCTAACCTAACCCTCACTAAAATGAACCTAACCTAACCTAACCCTCACTAAAACGAACCTAACCCTCGCTAAAACGAACCTAACCTAACCCTCGCTAAAACGAACCTAACCTAACCCTCGCTAAAACGAACCTAACCTAACCCTCACTAAAACGAACCTAACCTAATCCTCACTAAAACGAACCTAACCTAACCCTCACTAAAACGAACCTAACCTAATCCTCACTAAAACGAACCTAACCTAATCCTCACTAAAACGAACCTAACCTAACCCTCACTAAAACGAACCTAACCTAACCCTCACTAAAACGAACCTAACCTAACCCTCGCTAAAACGAACCAAAACGAACCTAACCTAACCCTCGCTAAAACGAACCTAATCTAACCCTCACTAAAACGAACCTAACCTAACCTTCACTAAAACGAACCTAACCTAACCTTCACTAAAACGAACCAAACTTAACCTTCACCAAAATGAACCTAACCTAAACTTCACTAAAACGAACCGAACCTAACCTAAACTTCACTAAAACGAACCTAACCTAAACTTCACCTAAACGAACTTAACCTAAACTTCACCTAAACGAACCTAACTTAAACTTCACCTAAACGAACCTAACTTAAACTTCACCTAAACGAACCTGACTTAAACTTCACCTAAACGAACCTGACTTAAACTTCACCTAAACGAACCTGACTTAAACTTCACCTAAACGAACCTGACTTAAACTTCACCTAAACGAACCTGACTTAAACTTCACCTAAACGAACCTGACTTAAACTTCACCTAAACGAACCTGACTTAAACTTCACCTAAACGAACCTGACTTAAACTTCACCTAAACGAACCTGACTTAAACTTCACCTAAACGAACCTGACTTAAACTTCACCTAAACGAACCTGACTTAAACTTCACCTAAACGAACCTGACTTAAACTTCACCTAAACGAACCTGACTTAAACTTCACCTAAACGAACCTGACTTAAACTTCACCTAAACGAACCTGACTTAAACTTCACCTAAACGAACCTGACTTAAACTTCACCTAAACGAACCTGACTTAAACTTCACCTAAACGAACCTGACTTAAACTTCACTAAACGAACCTGACTTAAACTTCACTAAAACGAACCTGACTTAAACTTCACTAAAACGAACCTGACTTAAACTTCACTAAAACGAACCTGACTAAACTTCACTAAAACGAACCTAACCTAACAAACTTCACTAAAACGAACCTAACCTAACTTCACTAAAACGAACCTAACCTAAACTTCACTAAAACGAACCTAACCTAAACTTCACTAAAACGAACCTAACCTAACCTAAACTTCACTAAAACGAACCTAACCTAACCTAAACTTCACTAAAACGAACCTAACTAAAATTTACTAAAACGAACCTAACTTAAAATTTACTAAAACGAACCTAACTTAAAATTTACTAAAACGAACCTAACTTAAACTTCACTAAATCAACAGAAAAGTAAGTAACCTTTTATTGTGGCAGTGGATAAAGTTTTGCGATTTCTCACAAAAAATAATGCAGGATAGTCTTGTGGTCTTTGTTTTTTTTTTTTGTTACCAGCTCTCAAAACCCAAGTTTCTCAGAAAATGTAAAAAAAATTGTTAAAGTGAAAAAAATTGAGATCTCCCTTATTTTTTAAAGGCACAAGGTCTAGTTTTTTTAAATTCATCAAATTATATATACTAACGACTGGTATGAATAAAAAATCTGAATTCGGAGGCCGTGCATCTCCCGAATATTGACCCAAATTGGATCTTTTCCATTTGGGACCTAGCAGCAAATTTTAATGAAAATCAGTATGCTAATGTAGTTTTGGTCACTGATTTGAAAAATAACTTTCTATTTTTGGAGAAATAAAAAACAAACATGTTAGAGCACTTTAAATAATTATGTGTTTTTAACAAAAATATCATGACTTAACCTAACCAATCATGAAGGGCATACAGTTGACCTAACTGGGCATTAATTCTTGATTTTTTTTCTGCTACTTTTACAGATCTGCCAGATCCTTCAAAAATCATATTCTTCATAAAGTTGCACTTTTTACCATTTGACACTAGTATATGGTACCAATTTCTCAATTTACAAATGCAGTAGTCCATGCAGGCAAGACAATTATTTACTGCAAGATTTTCATAATTAGAAGTGTACCTTCTTTGCTTTCTCTCTAGCAAAGTGGTAAATGATTCTGATGAAATTTAAAGTATGGGTGGTAATAATTTACTTAACCTCCCGTTTCTCCGATTTTCATAAATTATACACTGGTCTACAAATTTTGAAAAAGTTTGTGCTTCGGAGATAAAATGTGTTTCCTATTATGGATTTTGGGGTGCTGAAAACGAATATGACCATAAAAACAGTCGATTAGCTACAGTTTCCAAGAAAATTTAAGTTACACATTTTGTGTATATATATACACCATATATTAGTAACATACCTGTATAATGCAGTCACTTATATTCATTCAACCCATCGCTTCTTTGCTTGTCTCTTGTATTCAACTTCTGGAGCATCTCTTGTTATTGTCCAGCAGTAGTCTGCTAACAATGATGGACTCCATTTCCCCTGGTAGCGTTTCTCCATCGCTGAGATATCCTTGTGGAAACGTTCACCATGTTCATCGCTGACTGCTCCGCAGTTGGCCGAAAAAAACTCCAGGTGCGAATGGAGGAAATGTATCTTTAAAGACACATTGCAGCCCATTTTTTGATAGGACAACAGCAGGTTTACCACCAGCTCCCTCTAATTGTCAGCTTTGGTATTTCCGAGAAAATTGGTTGCTACTAACCAGAAAGCATTCCACGCTGTCTTCTCACCACCACCTAGGATACGGTTGAACTTCTCATCTCTAAGAAGCTCGCGGATCTGTGGACCAACAAATACACCCTCCTTGATATTTGCTTCACTGAGCTTTGGGAATTTACCACTGAGGTAATTAAAAGCTGCCCCCGTTTTATCCATAGCCTTCACAAAATTTTTCGTGACACCCACTTTGATGTGTAAGGGTGGTAACAAAATCTTGCTCGATTCTACAAGTGGAGGATACTGAACATTTTTTGTTCCAGGTTCCAATGAGTTTCAAAGTGGCCAATCTTTCTTATATAATGAGAAGTCCTAGCCCGACTATCCCATTCACACAGGAAACAGCAATACTTAGTGTAGCCCAGCTGCAGTCCAAGCACGATAGCAACAACTTCCAAGTCACCACAAACCTGCCACTGATGTTTGTCATAGTTTATGCAGTTCAAAAGTTGCTTCATGTTGTCATATGTTTCCTTCATGTGGACTGCATGACCAACTGGAATTGATGGCAATACGTTGCCAACATGCAACAAAACAGCTTTTAGACTCAACTTCGATGAATCAATGAACAGTCTCCACTCATCAGGATTGTGAATAATGTTGAGAGCTGCCATCAGACCATCGATGTCATTGCAAGCTACAAGGTCACCTTCCATGATGAAGAATGGGACAAAATCTTTTCGACGGTCACGAAACTTACACACACTAACATTTTCAGTGAGGAGATTCCACTGCTGCAATCTAGAGCCCAACAGCTCTGCCTTACTCTTTGGCAGTTCTAAATCTCTGATAAGGTCGTTTAATTCATTCTGAGTTATGTGCGGTTTAGAAGATGTCAAGTTATAAACAAATTCAGGGTCTTGTGAAGTTGAAGGCTCACAAGTTTCGCAGGTTCCTTCATTCTCCTCATCCTCTGACTTCAGGGAGAATGAGTGTGGGGGCTCAGGAATGGATAGTCCTTCGCCGTGAGGTACCAGGCATATAGCAGAGGGTATATTTGGATATTGTAAAATCCACTTTTTCTTCTTGCAAATACCTTTCTTGACTGGAGGCATCATGCAGAAGTAACAATTGGCACTGCAAAAGGCATAGATTTCCTTTTCTGATTCAACCACTGGCGAAGGTTTGTTGCACACTTATTGCAGCATATGTGTGGGGCCCAGCTCTTGTCCTGATCTCTAATCTTACAGCCAAAATAAAGGTGATAGGCTTTCCTAATCATGGCAGTTATAGCACGCTTTTGTGATGCAAAACTCAATTCTCCACAAACATAATTAGGCTGAAAAAAATTCAGTTTCAAAAGCAAACACTAAAAAGAGTTTGACAAGGGTGCACTGTATGACTTCTGCAAATGAACTGATGCTGTGGCATAATATGTAGACGCCTGTGACATAATATGGCATAATATGTAAACGCCTTGACTCTACTGCACATGCGCGTAGTTATATTTTTTTTATTTTAATAAATTAATGTAATTACATTGCATTTAAATAATTTTAAATTAGGTAAGGTTAAGTTAGGTTAGTATTCCATATCAAAAACATTATGGGAAGCAATATGTTAAAATGATCCAATCTATTTCTTAATAAATAATTTACAAATACATAATGTAATAGATAAATTTAAAATTACATTTTATTGTGTGTATATATATATATATACATTAATTTATTGAAATAAAAAAAATATAACTACGCACATGCGCAGTAGAGTCAATGTGTCGATGTGTCACAGGCATCTACATATTACGCGACAGATGCAGTCCAGTTAGTAGGGTGCAGGGTTGCCTGATAACTTTATAAATAGAGCCAATTGGCAATTTTAGGCATCATTTTCGTATTCAGTGACCCAAAATTAGTAAAGATTGACTACTTTTATTTCTGAAGCATTTTGGCTATAGACCAGTGTTATTATATATCGGTAGCTTTGTTTCTCCATTAGGAATGCAATTTAGACAGTCTCTAGTAAGGGAAATGCTTCAAAACCTAACCTAACCTAGCATTTTGAAGCACAGCTCACCTTGCTATAATGCCAACTGTTTTGAGACAACTATTCAGACCTTCAGAAAAGGTTGCATGCCTTCCTCATTGCAGCAGCCCAGCTCTACCCACCACACTAATTGTGGAACTATGTACGGCTTTTGTTGGGTAAAGTTAGGATAGGTTGTCTAAACAGTTGGCATTATAGCAAGGCGAGCTGTGCTTCAAAATGCTTGGTTAGGTTATGTTTTGAAGCATTTCACTTACTAGAGACTGTCTAAATCGCATTCCTAATGAAGAAACGAAGCTACTGATGTATAATTTATGAAAATTGGAGAGACCGGAGCTTAAGTAGATTATTACCATACAGGCTAACTAGCTTTCAATTACAATGGTTCCCAGATCTGTCAGTCAGTCTTGGGCATTGGTGGACTGCAGATAATATTTTCTGTTTCAGTTTGACTATGATAATCTCTATAAAATGTATATTCATTAATTATATTTCCTCTGTTATTTAATCAATTTGATTGCTTTATTAATATATTTAGATTTTATCCCCCCTATTTCTGGGCCCGGGAGATTTAACTTGGCTTCCCCGCCCTCTCAGCAACCCTGTGCTCAGAGAAATATGTTGGTTAGAAAATTTCATATGTGTACATTAGATGTTAAGTTGATTTTGTTCAAAACTCTTTGTACTCTAATGTATACAGTTCATTTGTGGTGGAACTACAGGATGTATAATTTGAGGAAATTATGTTTCATATAATAATATTTTTAGGAGTTTATTAAGGACTCCAATATTTGTAAATGGTGCTCCAGTTAAGATTTGGTAGAACACATCCACCAAACTCAATATTGATATTCATACAGTGAGATAGAGCGAAAAAAACAAGAATACTTTATTCTATACTAATTTTGGCGGAAATTCCTATTTATGAAGATATTTATTTTTGAAATTATAGTAAAACTTTACAAGACATCCGCATTGCCATGAAACATGCTATAGTAACAAAACATATATCAATCGATAGAGCAGAAAAAATGGTGCAAGCAGTTATGTATCATTTTCAAAATATTAGAAAATAACAAAGTTATGATACTTTGAAGCAATGTCATTTTTAGCGATATTTAATGACAGTGAGATATATCTAGCGATATCTGCCAATATTTTTAGCAATTATTGGTATATCTAACAACATTTGGCAACCCCTTAGTTGCCACACCGTTCAATTACTCCATTAGGTCAGATCTGGTCAGTTTGTGTTTTGTTGCTGAGGCATAAAGATGGATTGTTGTGACATGTCAGTTACTGTGTTTTTTGATAAGTTTCGCTCTAAGGATAAGGAGCTATTTAAATTTTGTGTTGAACATAAGTTACTATTGAGCAAATGCTACAGTAATGAACCATAATTTTATTAATCAATAGAGCAGAAAAAATGGTGCTTGCAGCTATGTATCATTCTGAAAATATTAGAAAATAACGAAGTTATGACACTATGAAGATGTTACAAGGCTTATCATAGCTTACACCATTTGGATCTTTTCCATTTCATGTACTATTTCCGATTTTGTTGAAAATAAGATATTTAATGTAGGTTAACTGAATGCCCGGTTAGATCAATTGTATGCCCTTGATTAGTTAGGTTAAGTCGTGATAGTTTTGTTAGTTTTAATGAAAATATCAACTTAACCTAACCAATCATCAAGGGCATACAGTTGACCTAACTGGGCATTCAGTTAACCTACATTAAATATCTTATTTTCAACAAAATCGGAAATAGTACACGAAACGGAAAAGATCCAAATGTATAAGGTATGATAGACCTAGTAACATCTTCATAGTGTTATAACTTTATTTTCTAATATTTTCAAAATGATACAGAGCTGCTTGCACCATTTTTTCTGCTCTATCGATTGATATATGTTTCGTTATTGTAGCATGTTTTATGGCAATGCGGGTGTCTTGTAAAGTTTCACAGAAATTATTAAATTTTGGCACCATTATTCACAAGTCAAACCATCTCATCTCATGATGTATGTAGTCATGTTATCATCATTAGCCACTCAGTGGTTGCCCCATTGTCATATGATACTCCCGCACAGGTCCAGTGGCTGAAATTTGAATTCAACAGTCGCTTTAGAATGGCTGTCTGTCCCAGTCCGAGTCGGACATCATTTAGGCCTAGGTTAGGTTAGTGGTACTACTTGCCTTTCTGTGTCCCAAATTCATTATGGGGTACCCATGCCTGGTTAGGTTAATTGAATGCCCGGTTAGGTCCATGGTTAATATGTTTTAAATGACATGGGCTGGACCTGTAAATCAAAATAACTTTTTATGAGGTAGTTTTAGTTGTTTTATTCAAATTTGTCACTCATTTTTTGTGCAAATGCATATTAAGGTGAAAATTACGATACTAATAATTAGTGATGTAGGTCACATCCGCTTCCGCATCCGCGGAACATCCGCACATTTTCTCGCATCCGCGTCCGCATCCGCACTTTGGACTGCGGATGTCGTGCGGATGTGGACCGTTGAGATAAAACGTCATTAATAAGCGGAAATTATCAAATTCTACTATATTAATAGAACTAGTTCATTGTGCGCAAAAGTGATGCAAGCGACAAGACGAGAGGCTGTTCTTGTATGAAGTTACTTTCTTGCAACCTACTTAGATCCACGTTACAAAGCTAAGTTATTTTCACCTAGTACATTAGAACGAGTTAAATCATCACTTGGCAAAGCAGTTGAAGAGCTTCAATCTCTTGAATCTGTCGCTTCGCCACCCACCAAAAGAATAAAAGTTTCAGTGACAGAACCAACACCTTCAACAAGCAAATCTATCACAAAATCTGTCTCTCAGTTTCTTGAGTCAAGCAGCAATGACGAGACCTACGCGATGTCAAAAGATGTAGTAAAAATGATCGAGAGCTATCACCAAGAAAAACACCTGGCTGCATGTGACAATCCTATTAGTTGGTGGAAAAATACGCAGAATATCTATCCATACTTGAGTAAACTTGCAAGGAAACATTTAGCCTGTCCTCCAACAAACGTACCAAGCGAGAGATTATTTAGCAGTGCTGGATTAATATATGATGAAAAGAGAAACAGACTGGCAGCAGAAAAGGCAGAAAAATTAATGTTCCTTAAGCATAACCTTCCTATAATTAAGTTTGAACATTAAACGATGAACATCTTAGTTTACTTTATTTTAATTACTCATTTATAAATATGCCTAATAAAACTTTAAACTTAATATAAATAGTTATCAAGCTAATTAAAGATCTCTTTCTATAAGGGTGGAGGAGGTTGGGGAAAGAGGTCGGTGGGGTGCATTTGAGTTGGGTTCACGTCCCGCATCCTGGTAACACAATTATGGTTTCTAATTGTGGCTGAAACTCAACAAAATATAACGAATTTATTTGCAGACGAATTCACTAATTGATTTCTATATTAGTTAGATGCTTGATATTATTTTATATGTTCAGAGAAAAGTACAGCAATTATTGTACAATTAATCAATTATACTACATTATAGCTACAGCTCTCTCTATATAATAACTTATTATATACGTTAAACACAACAAATCTCGAATATATCCTAAAAAATAACGAAAATGTAGACATCCGCATCCGCGGATGTTGAAATCAAACATCCTCATCCGCATCCGCATCCGCGGATGTGAAAAAAATGACATCCGCTACATCACTAATATATATATATATTTATATATATATAAATACACTCATTTTTGGATCAACGAGTATAATTTTGGGCTATGTTTTTTGCTACTCTGCGACTTAACTAGTTTGTTAGTTTCTGTTCTGGCTATTTTTTTTTCTAATTGGATTCAGTTTGGTGGTGTTTGTGATAGAATTATGTGCCATTCATGTGTTTTCGACTTTGAGAACTTGATTCGTCATGTGCCTTAGATGAAGACAAAGCATTAGATGTTTTTATCAATTACACTGGGTAACAAAATTTGAAAATTTTTCTGTTTATTGTGATTTTTCTGTCGTTTTAATGATTTCGGGGTGCTGATTCCAAAAATGATATTGATTTTGCTCTATCATCAACCATTTCAAAAATATAGGTTTTCACATTTTTCATATGGCAAAGTATATAAAGAAGGCTAACAAATATTTTCTGAAAATAAAAACACTATTGGAAATTAATGTTTATTGAGCCAAAATTGTTTGACAAACCCCAAATGGTGCAAAGAATATAATATATATCATGAGGAGAACCGATAAGAGAATAACAAGCCTCGTTATGCAGTATGCATTCCTTAAAAATGCACTGAAGAACGTGACTTCTGCATATGAACATTCTTATCCTTTCTGATCAGCGACCATACGTAGTCTCCCATCATGGAAGCATCCCAATGGCCCTGGTACCTTTTCTCCATCGTTTGAATATCTTGATGGAATCTTTCGCCATGTTCACTCACATCACCCAGGTTATCATGAAAAAAGTCTAGATGTGAATGCAGATAGTGTAATTTTAAAGACATACGGCACCCCATTTTGCCATAGCACTTAATCAAGTTTGACACTAACTCCTTATAGTTTGGTGCTTTATGGTTGCCTAAAAACCCACGAACCACATCACAGAAAGCACACCAAGCCTCTTTTTCGATCAGTCATCTTGGCTTCAAGGTTCTTTGAATTCAACAGTGCCTTGACTTGTGGTCCCACAAAGATGCCAGCCTTGACTTTGGCCTCAGAGAGTTTAGGGAACATGACCCGAATCTGTTGGAAAACTTCCCGTCCAAAATCTAACGCAGTTACAAACTGCTTAATTAGAACCAACTTAATATGGAGAGGTGGTAGCAGAACTATGTCAGGCTTTACAAGAGGTTCCCTGAGTACATTGTACTTTCCTGGTTGCAGTCCTTCATGTGGAGGCCACTGAACTGTTTTATAGTGCTCAGTTGAAGCCCTGCTATCCCACAGGCAAAGAAAACATGAATATTTAGTAAACCCTCCTTGTAAACCTAACAGGAAACCAATCATTTTGAAATCACCACACACATCCCACTTATATTGTTCATACCTGATTTGAGTGAGTAGTTGTTTGACATTTTCATAGTCCTCTTTCATTTGAGCAGAATGTGCAACTGGTATAGATGGATATTTGTTCCCATTGTGGAGTAGAACAGCTTTTAAACTCCGAGTTGAACTGTCAATAAACAGGCGCCACTCTGAGGGTATATGTGTTAACCCAATAGCTGTGAATAGACCATTAACCTCGCTGCAATAACAGAGAGAGCCATTGACATTGTAGAACCTTGCAAACTCTTCTTGCCATTTTCGGTATACAGTGCTCTTGCAGTCTTCTCCAAGCAAATTCCACTCTTTGAGTCTGGAGGTCGGAAGCTCAGACCTTGATTTCGTCAGACCCAAATCTCTAATTAAGTCGTCCAATTCCCTCTGATTTGGAAAGTGAGGGTTTGTACTGAAAGTTACTGTATATTTTTCATCATGACTGTCCTCACCAGCCAACATCTCAGATGAGCTAGCTGCATCCTCATTTTCAGCCTGCAAAGCAAAGAAACAAAATATAGGCATAGCTATATATGTAGAAGAGCATCAGCACTAAGAAAAATTGACACATAATGACCCACAGTCTGTAAATACAGAAGGTAAAGTAATGGATAGATACCTGTTCTGGTGGATGTGGTATTGGAAGACCTTCGCCATGTGGTACAGGAACTATGGACGACGTTATGCTTGGATACTGAAGAGTCTGCCTTCCTTTAACTTTCCTGTACTTTGAAACATCTACCATGCAGTAGTAGCAATCGTCGTGGTGGCTCTTTGGTTCTCTCCATATTCTGGGTACCGCAAATGGCATTGCCTTGCGTACTCCCAGCAGACACCCTTCAAGTGTGGAGCGGCAGCTTCCACAGATCACATGGGGTGCCCAGGGCTTATCTTGGTCACGCATAGGCATACCAAAATAGAGCCGATATGCGATCCAGAACTTGGTGCCTTTCACAATCTTGTGCGATACTTGCTTGGGGCCTATGTAATACCCACAAACATAGCAGAATATATCCGACGAGTGTTTACAAGCTCTTGTTGCCATTCTCTTTACCAAACTGTACTACATTAATCATAACCTGCAGATATAGAGAGAAGAGTTATTAAATCTGCAACAGATTACAGATTCCAGAAAAAAGATGTATTCACAACACTGAAATAATGTTCGCAATAAAAAAGGATCGATAACACTCAAATCGTCAGCACAGAAACACAGTACCTCAGTGCTGGTAACCATCAGACAAACAACCTGCTTTCTTTGTGTGCTCACACTTACTGACTTCTCAGACTCTGCGCTCTTCTTTATATAGCACAGTGGAAGTTTCGGGCAATTTCTAGAGCAAGAAACTATCAACGAACATCCGGATTGTTCTCAACAATTCCTGATTATTCTGATATTGCTGCGCTCATTATAACATTATACTGGTAAAACATGAATGGATTATCTCTGAAACCATTGATGATACACACAAACCAAGGCCAGATTTGGACTCAGCGCCCACAAATGTATATAAAAACATAAAAAATTCGATATAAACAGAATCAGTGTTACACAGTGTTATGGTGCTATTCTCTCATCCTTAACTTGCCCAAAATGTGACAGTGAGTGCCTAATACGAAAAGATCAGAAGACATTTAGGTGAGATAACCAATATTAACCTGTTAGGTTAATTGAATGCCCAGTGATGGTAGTTTCGTATTAATATTATTATGTTTGCCTTGTATATTTATTGCTGTTTAGCTTTTGGTTATTATCTAAAAGAGCTTATTTACAAGTTTTAAAGGTTTTTGTGTTAAATTTTAGCTGTTGTTGCTATTTAAGGCAGATAATTTAAGTTCTGATACAGACCTAGCTTTGCTTATTCTGATAGCCTAGCATAATCACAAGCAATTCATTCTCTTTGAACTCTTAAATGTTGAACTTAGTTCAAGTCTTGTGTAGTAGTCTTTGCTATTGGTAATCAGGTGTGCCTAGAATTGCTTGTTAACAAAAGGTTTAAATCGTTTGTTGCTGAAAACAGGAGTGTGGTGTTGAAAATTTTTCCAGGGCTGCAGTTGAGATTGATCCTGCATTTTGGAATTGTTTTTTGACTGGTATAAGATCACTCCAGTGCTACCTGTACTTGTTTGTACGGGCCTAGTTTAGCTTATTCTGATAGCCTAGCCTAACCACAAGGTAAGAATCCCACTTGACCTAACCTGAGTAACTATTTTGATATAACTTAATAGTATCAAAGTTGGTGAGTCAACAAAATCTTTAAGCCTGGGACCTAACTTAACAACATAGCTTACCCTACAAAAATGGGTTTTGACAATGACTGTAGAGGTTGTAAAAGGGAAGTTAAGAGTAAAGATAGAGCTATTGCATGTGATAGATGTGATGACTGGTATCACATAAGCTGCAAAGGCCTTACCAATGATACATATAAAAGTATAAATGCTGCTTCTAAACTTAATGTCAACTTCATGTGGTTTTGTGACAAGTGGAGTACTGTAATAAAAATTTTAATAAGCCCAGAGGGTCTATTAGTGAGGGAGAGGCCAGACCAACTTATAGAGATGTTGCAGTTCAAGTTTGGCCTAGGCCTGGGCCTAATACTGTAAGTGAGGTTGAAACTCAGAAACAGCCTGAACTCAATGTTTTAGTTGGGCCTAAGTTAATGCAAAATAGGCCAAATGAGTGGGAAATGCCAAAGAAAACCTGGAAACCCAGGATTTTAAAAACAAATTAAAATGTTTTAATACAATTAACAAATAGATTTCATTCATTTTCTAAAAATGAAGAAAATAATTAATATAGGGAAACTCAATTCAATAGTAGTAAAAGTTTCAAGCTAAACCCAAGCAATGGAGAAGTTTCTGTAATTGGAGATTCCCAAGTCAGAGGCCTAGGAACTATGTTACCAAAAGGAAGCATAGTGTATTGCTATCCTGGTGCAACCATTGATAGGGTAAAGTAAAATCAGTGGAGAAACTTTGGGTAGTGATTTTGTTTCTCCAAAAAATGTAGTTATTCACGCTGGAGGTAATGATGTAATGCTTAAGCCATCAGATGAAATCTTAAAAAGCTGTAATGAAATCTTGGTAAAATTAAAAGAAGGTAGGCATAAGTCATTTATTACAGGTATTATTCCAAGGATGAGTGAAAGTAATAAATGGTTCTCTAGGGCTTTTAGCATAAATAATAATAGACTCAAAGAACTCTTTAAACAAGTAGGTGTAACATACATTGATCTATGGAACAAATTTTATTGGAAAAGAGAATTGTATAATAAAGATGGGGTTCATCTTAATACAAGAGGTAAGGATGTACTCTGTACAATTTTATTAATGGAAATCAAAATGAAAATGTTAAAAACCTGGGTATGTCCCATTGACTAACAAATGGTACTGCACTGAATAAAATATCTCAAAATAATAATGACAACTGTCAGAAACAAATAAATGGAGTAAAAATTAAAAATGACAAAGACCAAAGTCCAAAGACCAAAGTCAACTGATGATAGATCAAAAATTAAAGAAAATGTTGCAGGTTCTCTCTTGTTATTTTACGTAAATGTAAGAAGCATCAGAGATAAGATAGATTAATTTAAAACATATGTTGAAATTGAAAAACCAGATATCATGATCATAACTGAGACATGGACAAAATTTAGCAGTGTACCAAATAATCAATTAAGTGAGCAAGATAATATTATTACCTTTGAATTAAATGGCTATGAACTCTTTTATTATGAGCGTAAACCTTTTGAAGGTGGTGGAGTATTTATTTATGCAAAGTCAAATTTGTCTCCAATAGAGATAAATTCAATAAAAGCAAGTGAAATAGTTGAGTCAGTATGGATAGAAATCAGAAATAAAAATAGTAAAAAAATTAAAATAGGTGGTGTATATATATAGACCACCAGAAGGATGTTCAATTAGAGGAATTCCCAAAACAAGAGAGGAGAATCGATATGTAGAAAATGAAATTATTAAGGAAATAAATAAGGTAGGTTCAAATGATGTCATTATTGTTGGAGATTTTAACTATAGATATATAAATTAGGTGACGTAATATTACAAGCACCTGAAAGTAATGAGAACTTCCTTGATTGTACTGTAGAAGATGGTCTAAATCAGTTAATTAAAGAACCAACCAGAGAGAATGCAATTTTAGATTTATTATTAACAAATATTGCTGATTCTATATATGTATAACACATCAGTCTTTGAAACACTGGGTTCAAGTGACATTTTATAATAAGATTCAAGGTGAAATTTGACTCAAAGTATACTAAAAATGCAGCCGAAATTCCTGACTTTAAAAATGGAAATATGACTGAACTAGTTAATGAGTTAAACTGTATAAATTGGGTAGAGATTTTTGAGCTTCAACCAAAAGATATATTCAACCAAAGTAAATCTGCACATTATGTATGGGAAAAGCTAAAAAATAAATTTTTTATCATGTTTACCATGTTAGGTCAACTAAATGCCCAGTTAGGTCAACTGAATGCCTGATTAGGTCAACTGTACACCCTTAATGTTTGGTTAGGGTAGCGTGATATTTTCGTTAGTTTAAACAAAAATGATGAGAGCAAACTTTTCTGGTTAATTTTGAGGTGTTTTGCACGTTTCCTGTGGTAGTGTGTCGTTTACAAGATCTCGTAACATGAACATATTAGGTTATGCTTTATTGTATAAAATGTAGTCAAAAATACATTTTTCAAGTGTATTTTGGTGTGCTTTGTTCAAATATGATCTTCATTTCTTGTGCAAATGAACAGAAATACAGTTGTCATTGCATAGCCCAAACATGTATTTCTGTTCATTTGCACAAAAAATGAAGGTTATATTTGAACAGAGCACACCAAAATATAGTAAAAAAATATATTTTTTATTTCACCTTCAGGCCATGTCATTTGTAACATAATTAGCAGGTCCACTATATGCCCTTGATAATTGGTTAGGTTAAGTTGTGTTATTTTCGTTAGTTTTAACAAAAATATCCCGACTTAACCTAACCAATTGTCAAGGGCATACAGTTGACCTAACCAGGCATTCAATTAACCTTTGTGATATCCAACGCCATAAGTAATTATACCCAGAAAGGTAAGGTTGGGTCATTGTCGGGACCCAGAAAGGTGAGTAGTACCAGGTTAGGTTATTTTTGCTGTGAATATTACTGACAAAAATAAGTTTTTCTGGTGTATTTCATGCTGTTTCAATTGATTCTGCCTTTTTAGCCCACAATTTCCCTCTTCTTCAAAGCCCCAGAGGGGAGGTAGGGGGCCATTATCTCCAAAACAGTGCATTTGCGCCAAAAATGAAGGTCAGACTCAATTGAAACAACATGAAATACAGCAGAAAAACCTATTTTCATCACTAGTTTAGGTGGATGTGTTCTATCGCATCTTTACTAGTGCTCCTTCTAGTGTCAGTATGCTGTTTGTAGTCAATAAAGTGCCTCATTGTGCCAGTGTCATACACAATTTTGTATATGAGTGATGTTGTTTGTATATGAGTGATGTTGTTTCCTGCTAGTGTCCAAAGTTTGTGCCTGTTAGTACCCTAAGCGTGTTAAGTCTTCAGGCCCGGATCCAGACCCATAATCTAACTGGTGCCATTTCATAAAATGTAAAAGACATGATTCGTTATTTACTTCAAAATATTTATTTTACAAAATAGATCCTTTCTAATGTTTGTCACTGATAATATCAACAAGCTCCATCCTTCTTGGGTGGAGCCGTGCAAACTTCTCAACCAAAACATCCACATCGAGCTTCCGCCCTTAGTGGACATGCATCAGAGCTAAACCATTCATCCTATCATTTCTCATGGTGCTCCTCAGATACGTTTTCAGTCGACGCATGGCTGAAACTGAACGTTCACACTCACAGGTGGTGACTGGAATGACTGTCAATACCTTGAGTGCAGCACAGATGTTTGGGAATAAGACCTTGTCCATGGAGTGTAAAGTTGACTGCACAGAGTCTGATATGTCGCAGTTAGCCTGATGGCGCCTCTCCCAGTGGTATTGCCACACATCCAGCCCTGCAGACAGAGTATTGGGACTGGGAAGGTCATCTTGGTAAGTCTGACAGAACTGCTGGAACTCTGGGTTCCATGTGTCTGGCTGTTCTATCATCTTTGCAGGAACACCTAAAATGAATAAACCAGTTGTCAATTTCATATAACAGTAAGAGAGAGTACATATCAGTCCATCAATTTAATTATTATCATTCTCAAATTATCCCAATAGCTAAATAATTCCATCACAAACCTGAAAATCCCAGAATGGTTTTCTGTTGGCCATATTTAAATCTTGATCCAATATCTCCCAGGAGATGATCCAAGAATGGCACAGTCACACTGCGACGGAAATAATCCTCCGTAGTTTCTGCAGGGACATTGTTTCTGTTTTTTTGCTGGCCGACTGTCCTGGGCTTTGTGACTGCTATGTCGAGGTCTTCAGCTATTTCCTTTGCAGCCTTGAACCACTCAGAATGTTTTGAGTCAACACTGTCTCTGACTGTTTGAAGAAACCCATGGACCTCACCAACACTGTCATATGCTTTCTTTGTGTCGAGACTCCTCACCTGCAACTTGACTGTGATACCACGGCTGTATGACAAAATTTTCTTTGTCACAACAGAAGTGAAGATAAACTGGAATGTTCCAATTTGGTGGAGCATACCACTGGCCTTTGTTGATGACTCACTGTCCCAGTTATGAGTGACGTTATCCTCGATGCACGTCAAGGTTGAAACCACGGCGGACAGTAGCTCTTCGAATACATCTAGGGCATCCAAACGCTGGACCCATCTAGTTCGGCAAATATCGGTCAGCTTATGATGACTAGAGGCTGGACACTCCTCCTGAGTGACAAAAACAGAAAACGATAATTTTCAGATTAGATGTATGAAAAAATAAAATAATTTAAAATAAATTTCACACCATTAAATTCACTATTACAACACACAACCATTACAATAGAAAATGTACTGACTATACCAAGAAAAAAAAACACCTTGATCTGTTCTTCAAGCAGCAGTTGTCTTTTCAGTGAGAACTTGAAGAAACGCTCCACTTCCTCCAACGTGCCCATCATGTTGCGTACTTCTTGTAAAGCACAGGCTTTTACAACACACGGGCTCAATCTGTGAGACTGGCAGTGGACATAAGGTGCCTTTGGATACTGCTGTGCTATCAAAGCTGCTGCACCTTTGACTTGTCCAGCCATATTGCCTGCTCCATCATAGCACTGGCCTCTGCATTTCTTCATATCTAAGCCGAGATCACTAACCACTTGCAACAGCAAGTCAGCAATGGCTTTGCCAGTGACACCATTCACACATTCAAAGAAACCAACAAACTCTTCACGAATAGAATCTGTGTTGTCAACAAAACGCAACACAAGTGGAAGTTGTTCCTTCTTGCTGACATCAGTAGCTTCATCTGCAAGAATGGAGAACAGAGGACTTGTGTTAATCTCCTTCACAATTTCGTCTTGAATGTGGGCAGCGATGACGGAGATCAGTTCATTCTGTATTGTCTTTGATGTATATGTTGCATTCTTCGGAGCTGATTTCAAATGTTTCGGTAAGCTCCATGTGAACGAGCTCCCCCTGAAGCACTTAATCATCAAGCTGGACGGCCCTGTAACTCCCCGGTCAGGCTTCAGTGGGCCTATTGGAAAACTTCTTGAGAAAGTGAATGAACTTGAGGTCAACTTCAACTTCAAACCAGTGGAAGGAACTGAAGATGATATAGAGCTGCCAGTAGAGATAGTCAAATCTCTCTCCACAGACCAGCACAACTGCTATCTTCTGATCAAAGCCATCAAGTCTGGAAGTCTCAGTCCACAGTTGGCTGGTCTCAAGTGCGGACCTCTGAACCAATCCAGGTGGCTCACTACTGCACAGGCCATCTTGCTGTTGTGGATGAGAGAGCACGGACTGAAGGAGGTGGTGTTAAGGAGGCTCGAGGTCCTCGTGAAGTTCTGCCTTAACTTCTACTTCAAAATGTACTACGACATCAAAGTGAAGCACCACCTCAAATTTGGTCCTGCACACGTTTTTTTCAAGCCTGAGGTTGCTGAGGAACCAGACTACCGAGGTCAGGAACATCATCTCTGCTGCAGTGATAAGAGGAGCTTACCACGCACAACCTGAGAACATCCTGGCTTCATTCCTGTGCAGTGAGGATGAGCATCAGAGAGCTTTTGCTGTGAGCCAGATAGAGAAGATCAGAGAAGGAAGAGACTTTGGTGATACGATAGTGAGGCCCCATAAAAATCCCAAAGTCAATCTGCAAGCCACTTCACCTGAGGATCTCATCAACTGGTAATCAGAGAACATTTACGAGCCTATTTTCACCTGCAAGATGACCTTGACTGAGCTCGAGGATCTCAGGAAAACTCCACTCAAAGTGGACGCTTTTTCTGTTCATACTCAGTCCTGCGAGAGAACTGTACAGGAAGTCTCAACTGCTTCCCAAGCTGTGTGTGGTCACGAGAGGAGAGATGGGTGGGTGAGAGCCAGGATAGACCATCGAGAAATGCTCCAGTGTTCAGGTTCGAGTGGCTGATGAAGAGGCTGAAGCCATCGTTAATGCTCATAAGAGCTGAAAGTCCTCATAAGATCATAATATAAGATCTTATGAAGCCACGCTTTTCAGGGGTCCAGGAAGAACAGGCGTGTAAACCTACACGTGGAGGTGGCAAGTCTCCCGCTACTCGATCAGAGTAGAGCTGGTGAGCCGCGCCTATTCTTTGAAGAAAAACTTAAAATTCATAAGTTTTACGTGAAATCTAAACATTTTTTCAGCACCCAGAGGTGTTGAAACACGCAAGAAAGCAAGGATGAGGTCAGAAAAGCAGCTTTTAGACTAAATCATATGCAGAACAGCTGCGCGCTTTGGTTTGGGTGCCCTGAGGCTGCGTCAGGCAGCCTTCAAATCAGAAAATCGCGATTTTGACAATGAAAATGAGATTTTTCGGAAAAGTTGCAAATAATAAACCCATCTTAGAATTACTTTTTACATAGGAATACATATTAGCCACTTTGTTTTTCCAAAATTTCAACCCTGAACCCAGAGTATGGTATGCCCTAATGGCAGAGGTGGGCAGGACCGAGTTCCAAAAGGACCGAACTCCAGGAACTCGGTCCTTTTTAAGGATCGTGAGCGGGAAGGTCGGTCCTTTTCTCAGTGAGGAGCGACGGTCCATTTTTAAGCAATTCCGGACGGTCTTTTTTAGTGATTTTAGTGATTATTTGAAGTTCTAAAGAAGATGGATCGTTTCCTCCAGAAGACTCAGAAAGAGACTGAGACTGAACTGAAACTTGTTTCAACACCTGAAGGACTTGTTCATCAAGTTTAACACGCCTATCCCATCCAGTGCCGCCGTGGAGAGGCTCTTCTCTTTGGGGAAGGACGTCCTCAAGCCGAAAAGGTCAGGGCTCAGTGACAGCCATTTTGAAAGTAGTCGTCTTGAAGGGAAACTCAAGCATTTAACTTAATAACTTTTTTCATCATTTATGTATTGATTAATTATAATTTACGTTAATAAAATTAAAGATTTCCGGTGTCTTTAATTTCATTTTTCATTTTAATCAAATTTTTCACTTATATTATATATAAGGACCGAGGACCGAGTCGTTCCTAGGTCCTCTCTTCAGAAAGGACCGTGACCGGGACCGTCGGTCCAGTTTGAGGCAAGGACCGGGACCAGGACCGTCGGTCCTTTATGAGGCCGGGGTGCCCACCTTTGCCTAATGGGGCTGCCATGTAATCAGGAGAGAGTATTCGACTTCAATTTATTTTTTATTATCACCAATGGTTTGGCCTGATCTTTGCGCTGTTTCCTGAAATGAAAGAAGTAGGAACCCACCAAAGATAAAAGTACTGCATTCGAGAAGTTCATTAATAGAGTTTTGCAAAATTACAACAAACTAACAGGGATGTAGATGTAATGATTCATAGAAGGCCTGATTAGTCATCTTTAATTTCTTATTTTCATAGGTTTCTGTACTTTTTCCCATGCTTTTTGACCTGAAAAGGCCGAAAATCACAACCATTTTGACCTAGGTTGTTGGGAAGCATTGCCGCATGGAGCTTTAAGTTTTCTGCCTTGAAATCGGCCAAAAGCACCAGTTCCGGGGTCCCTTGAATCATGTTTTGCACTATAACTTTTTATCTAAACAAGATAGAGCAACAAAATAGGCACCAAATTAAAGTGTTTTTAATCCTCTTTCTAACTTATACAATTATGAGTCTTGGAACAAGAAATGGCACATTGGTACATACAAAGATTTCACAAATATCACAAAATTCGTTTTCTCACATTCAAGGCAGACAAGGCGCCTTATTCATGATACAAATTTGAGATTAACATTTTGTCACAAGTCTAATCGATCAAGAAGTGAAAGCATTACATGATGATTAATTTCATAATGACATTTACACAGTCAGTTGTTGAGAGTTTGTTTCTTGAAGCTGTCAAAGCGGCGTCTGTTGAACTCCACAGCTTGAAGGAGATAGTCCCTTTGCTTGGCATCTGTTGTTATGACATTTGCAAAGTCGCTCATCATCTTGACACCACGTTCAGCAATGTCATTCACCGCTTTCAGATTCTTAACATAGTCCAACGCTTTTCTGTAGTCCTCATTCTGTGGCCAAGACGTGACAGGTTCCAGAAGCCACTCGGATCCAATGTTCAGTGTGTCCAGCAGGAAATGTGATTCTGGGCCAATGAGATCAACCAGGGTGGTCTTAGCTGTGACACTCTGGAATAGAGGCTTTCCTGTTCTGAAGCTGTCTGGCTTCTCAGTGGCATGTAACTGGGCAGCAATGTCGTGCTTCAATGTGTCACTCAATCTACTGCTGAACAGGGCAAATGGCACGACTTCCTGCGTCAGGTACCATTTGTGGTTTTCCATCTTATTAAGTACTGCATCAGCAAGCTCTGGGTCAGTTTTCTTGTAATTCAACATGTCCTGGATTAGACTTAGATCATTCACGGGAGCATCTGCAGCAGACATTGTCTTTCCAGCTTTGATACAGTGTCTTCGTCGTACTCAAGTTGATCTGCAAACATCAGCATTTTCATGGAGTACAGGTTTCTGGCCATCCATCTGGCCTGATGAATGGCGCCTGGTCGACTCCAGTGAATACCTCGAGGAGGCGTTCCTCCAAGAACAATGACTGTCAGTTCAGCTATTTCCCTGTAGTCGGCTCTTGGAAGCCTTTCTGCTGTTAGAATGTCTTGGAGTATTTCTTCACTGTTCTTCTTCTTTTCCTTCAGCCATTTGCTGTTGATAGCCAGCATCTTTGGGTTTTCCTTGGACAAGTCCGTCCAAACATCCTTCAGATGCTCAAACCAGGGATTATCTGGCCCCATCACCTTCCCAAACAGCTTCTCCCAAACTGCTCCTACTAGGATTTCCAGGATGTGATGTCGACAGGCCAGATAAAACACCTTTTTGTTCAGCATTTTCTCTAGCAGTTTGGCAGCTCCTCTGTGAACTCCATTGTTACTGGATGTAGTGTCAAAAACAAGGGCAGTAACATTATCCGTAAGTTCCCATGTCTCCAGTAAATCCATTGAAGCCTCAGCCTGAGCTGTGCCAGAAGAATTGTCGATGACAGGTACTCCCAATAACTTTCCTTCAGTGTATGAAAGTGGACCAGACACTAGCACAGCTAAAGTCTCTGAGGTACTTCCAGGTTCACTGCCCAAGACATCTTTGAGCAACTTTCCATCCCAGTGTAAGGCAGCGTACTGTGGGGGGTTTTCACAAAACTTGGACATGTGACTCTGGCTGATATTATACCTGGACAGCATTCTGTTGCGACGTGTTGAGGTTGAGATGATGAAGTTATCCAGATCAGCCCCTCCAGCTTTCAAGGTGGCAGACACCATGGCAGTAACTTGATTGTCTGATAAACCAAGACGATCAGCTGTATTGCAGATGACATCACATTCCATGACCTTCCTTGGAAACGTCAAAGTCACACTAGTCACAGTGTCTTGATGGTGAGAACATCCAGGACGAGGCTGATGGTAATCCATGTCCTCTGTGTTAGCGTCGTTGTCAGTTGAGTCACCCCAGGTAATGTCATCCACATGAACAACTGCCTCTTGTTCTGCTGCAGCTGTAAAATAGTACAACATGTTAAGACAGTAATTGTTAAGTACATGCTAAATATCGCAATGGAGTAAAACTTAAAACTTTTTGTAACGTTCAAAGTAATTAGTTTTACCTTGTTCTTATCTATGCTGCAGTCTTTCATTCCTCGCTGCTTGCTGCAGGGATCTTGTCTCAAAAATCTTGTCATGACCAGACATATGACCTTTCCTCTCAGTCTTTTGGTCTTCGTAGAACCTGATATCCTCATCTTTCTTCTCTCTGGATAACAGTCTGTTGTTCTGTATTTCCTGGATTGCATCTGGAGCTCCTATATCGAACAGGCTGTCTAATTCCAGCACAAATGCTCCTCTTTTTCCTCCAGGGTTACTTGCTCTTCCTTTGCTTTTCACCAGAGCACGATGTTTCTCATGTAGTTTCATGAAGAGCTTCATTGCGTTGTACTTGGTCATTGTCTTGATCCTAGCCATCTGCCAGAATGGGATGATAGATTCAACTGTTTCATATGCAAGGTCTTGAACCATGGGCCTCCCTGCATTTTCCGGTAAATTCTGAAGATTAAGGAAATACTGGAACGCCTGTCTGTTGGTGGGAAGCTGGGAACCACTGATAAAAGCTGAAGGGTATCCAACCAGGAAAGTTTCAGTGAGAGATCTGGTAGATGGCCCAGTTGACACCTGCCTGTGGACAGTACGTGGAGGTTCTGAGATATCAACTGTGCGCCCACGGAGCTCCCTCAGCTCCTTGCTTAATGCCATTGTGAAGTTGTAACTTGTAGATGGTTTTCTAGATTCTGATTGAGTTTCTGTTGTTTCCTGAAAAATGATAGATAATTATTATTATTATTATTATTATTAATTATTATTTATTTATTATTATTATTATTATTATTATTATTATTTATTAATTTTATGCTCTTTCATTTGATACCTAATTTGTTGCTCCATCTTGTTTAGATCAAAAGTTAAAGTGCAAAACATAATTCAAGGGACCCCGGAATTGGCGCTTTGGCCGATTTCAAGGCAGAAAATTTAAAGCTCCATGCGGCAATGCTTCCCAACATCCTAGGTCAAAATAGTTGTGATTTTCGGCTTTTTCAGGTCAAAAAGCATGGGAAAATGTACAGAAACCTATGAAAATAAGAAAAAGTTGATTTTTGAACAGGCCTAGTGTCATACCCCAGTAAACACACTACGTAAATACAATGTTGTATCCTGGTTGAATATTGGTCATGTCAGAAATTGACGTTGTACTGACGTAGTCACAACTTAAAACTTAAACGTTATATTGCAACGTTGATACGACTTTGCATCATGACGTTGTATGAAGTACAAATAAACTTCTGACGTAATTTTTTGTACGGAGCATAGACGCTGTCTACACGTGAGGTTTTACATCCACAACATAAAGTTTCGTATTACATTTTTCTTTGTTATAAAATTGTAATGGAGTTACATAAGGGATACTACTATTTCAAATAGAGCACTTTGTTGGACCAAGTTCTATCCTTGAGACATTGAAACAACGTTGTATCTCGTAAAATTGTTAGCTGTGACAGCTCACTTTCACGGTCTCACCCCTCGGCCCTCACCCCCTTGAAAATTCGAACCCCCCTCTAATTTCAATTCCTGAGCAAAACACTAGTCCATACTTACAAATTTTTCTTCACACTGTCGTAACAAGCCCATCGTCCTCTCTTTGCCCTGCGAAATAAAATAAAGAACAATCTAATTCGTGTACATATCATACCTAATTTTAGTGTGCAATGATAACCAATTTGCGCAGTAATAATTTCAATTTGTGCAGTGATAAATTGAAAATCTGTGCAGTGATAAATTAGGTTCTATATCGGATATAGAACCTAATTTATCACTGCACAGACTTTCAATTTATCACTGCACAAATTGAAATTATTACTGCGCAAATTGGTTATCACTGTACATTAAAATTAGGTATGGTACATATCTTCTCAAACAAAAATATGATGCCAAATATACTGAAACAATATGAATAAAAACGTCGTAAATCATTGCATATATATTATGACGAAATATTTATAATTTTTACACGCAAAAGTCTCTGCCTACGGAGGCTGAGCCTGTACATCTCTCATCCAAAGCATAGCCCAAAGGAATCAGAAGGAAACTATTTTTGTACCTTACATCTGATACTATTTCGTTAGAAGATATTCTTTTTTGCGAGGTACAAGGAAACTGGCTAGAGGATACTAGTCAGGAAAAAGATCTTGGCATTATAGTTAGTAGTGATCTAAAAAAAATTTAAGCAATGCCAAGGAGCTAGAAATAAGGTAAATAAAATGCTACGTATTATTAAGAGGACTGCTAGTTACAAAAGTAAGGAAGTCATCTGTAGATTATATAATTCTTATATTTGTCCTCACTTAAAATACTGCATTCGAGCTTGGTCCCCAAACCACAGGTACAATATACGTAGGTATGCTTGAAGGTGAGCAACGTAGAGCAATTAAACTTATCCCCAGCTTATGAAGACTGCAATACAGTGAAAAATTAAAGAATTGGGTATGTTTAGTGATGAGGGGAGATATGATATACATGTTCTAAATGTTTTCAGGTTTGGAGCTCCTCAGTTGGTTTTTGAAAAAAAAATTTGACGCTTTCATAAATGAAAGTGACAGTTTGTAAATTGCGTATATTTTAGCTCAAGTAATGTAGATACTTCGGTAGTTTTGTAAATAGTTTTATGTTAATTAGCGAACATGAAATTGACATTGTCAAAATTTGATTATAAAACATAGCTTTAGATCATATATACTCGTGGATAGCCTCGATAGGTCCGAGTGGCTTTATGTTTTCCAAATGTAATGTAATGTAATGTAATGCAACGGAGTAGCTGAACAATGTCGATCTGCATAATATTAAATGTATAATATTGATCTGTACAATGTCGACACCAATTTTTGAACTTGCATAATGTCGAAAATCTCGATCTTATGCATGTCAGTTTAATTAGTTTAAATCAGTTCAGTTTTGGTTCGCTTTGGTTAGGTTGGGTTACATTATGCCCGGTTAGATTAGAAATTTTCACTAAAAATTGGAAAGGTATGTATGGGTTAGTCACGCTCAGTTAACATACTCAAATTTTCATTTTCACTTGAAATTTATATGCATAAGAATAAGATCGATTTGGATAAATCCCACTTGCATAAGGTTGAACGTCGACATTATGAAATTCGATTTTGTTCACGTAATGTAATGTCATGTAATGCATAAAATTTAAGTGAAAGTTGGGTTCAGTACGTTGTACCTTACGTTCCTAGTGTTAATTGTGTTACCGTACAGTATTTCGATCTCAAACACGACTGATTGGTGTACAATATAGCCAAAGCCTATCTATATCTACAGTATATCTACTGTACAGTAGTCAGGCCACAATTGTACAAAATCTCCTACTCTTTATTGAGGAAAAGCCAGTGAGGTCATAAATTTACAAAAATACCACATCTATCACAAATTTTTAGCTTCACATCCAAAGCCAGTAAGACCAAATTTGTGAAGCTGCACTGAAACTCTAAGTAGCTCGTGACAATGACACTAGCGGATTTACAGGGGGTGCGCCCCCTTTGGTCAATGTGGCGCCCCTCTTTGTCAATTTGGCGCCCCTTTCGGTCACTCTTGGCGCCCCTTCCAAATGCTTTATTTTTTATAATAAATTTTTTAATTTCTAAAAGCAAAAAAGTACATACTTTTAAATTATAAAAATAACACCACCCTTGTAAATACCTGGCAACTTCCCTCTCAATTTTATTTCTAGAAACTGTGTACAAAAATAATATTTCCCTTTGTATACTCAATTAAATTATTCTTTCCAGCTTTACATAGTCATTTATTAATGGTTGTTGTTGTTGTTTGTTGTTGTTGTTGTTGTTGTTTAGCCGATCAGCCCACCCTGATCGAGCAAGCCGGTGGCACGCAGGTAACCGATCGCCCTCTCCGGAGTGGACCAGAGGTTCAGCGCACTAGTGATGTTGTGTTGTGTTCGTTGTTGTGCTAGAGCGGTACAGTCTGTCATAATGTGTTCAATTGTTTGTGGTGTGTCCTGGCACAGGTGGCAGGTGTCGTCTATGGAGTTGTCTAATCTGTGTTTATATGTTCGTAAGTTGGGGTGATGTCCACATCGGAATCGTGCTAAGTTAACTCGATCCGATCTGCTCAGGCTGGTCTCTGACCTGTCAGTGGGTGGCGGCTTCGCACCTAGGACCGCATTCGGACCGAGTCGTGCCAGTGCTTTGTGGGTTAGGTGTGTGTGTGTGTGTGTGTGTTTCCTGTACTGTGTCATGTCTGTCTGTGGGGCGTGGTATAGAATGGAGTATTTGGTTATAATGTCTCTCTGGTGTTACCTTAATGGTGCGAGGTGTTGGTGCATGATTGTACATGTAATGGTAAGGGTGTTGTGGGTTAGTTGTCGCTGCTCCCATGAATTGTGTTCCCCTCATATCTAAATGTTCCCTAACTTTCAGTATTTTTGTTTCTGTGTGCAGGTGTTCTATTGGTGTTGTTTGAGTGCATCCTGTAATGATACGAAGTGCGTTGTTTTGTATTGTCTGTAAGGTGTTTATGTGTGTGTTTGAGATAATGAGTGCCCAGCATGGGCTAGCATAGTCCATAACTGAGCGAATATATTGTTTGTATATGAGTGATGATGTTTCCTTCTGGTGTCCAAAGTTTGTGCCTGTTAGTACCCTAACCGTGTTAAGTCTTGACGTACATTCGTTTTTAATGTCATGAATGTGGTTTGCAAAAGATAATGGTGTGTTGTAACTTGTATGTGACCCCAAGTATTTTGGTCCTGTGAGTGTGTGGAATGTTGATGTTGTTTAGTGTAAGCTGTGGAATTACCTGATGTTCTTTTGTGTTGCTTGTAAGCAAGGTGATGGTTGATTTTGTGGGCGCTACTTTTAGTCTGTTGTGTGTGAGCCAGTCTTGTATACTGTTTATGTATGTTTGTAGGTTATTTGTAGCGGTGTCGATGTTGTGGGTGGATGTTAGAGTGATGTCATCTGCATATGATGATAAGGTAAGCTTGTTATCTATGGGTGTTGGAATGTCATGCATGTATAAGTTGAAGAGTGTTGGTGAGAGAACAGAGCCTTGAGGGACCCCGTTCGGAAAAAGCTTGTTTTTGGATGACTTGCCATTAAATGTGACATGTGAGTATCTTCCTGAGAGATAGTTGCTCAGCCACCTTTTGGTGTTATTGTGCATGTTTGTGTTGAGTATTTTGTTTATGAGAGGGAAGCGTGGGATAGCATCAAATGCTTTACTAATGTCTATTGTTGCTAATAGTGTACGTTGAGCTGGTCGTCTGGAGTTGATGCCATCCATGATGTGCTGCGTGAGGTTAGTGAGTAATGTCGTGGTTGAGTGGTGAGGTCTGAATCCATGTTGAGTAGGCGATAGTGGAATGTGTGGGTTGGTGATTTGTAAGATTAGTCTTTCTGTTACTTTTGAAGGTGTGCATAATAAAGTAATGGGTCTACAGGAAGCTGATTTTGTTGGATTTTTGTTTGGTTTGAGTAGTGTAATAATTTTATCTTGTTTCCATATGTCAGGAATAATACAGTGTTGGTATGAATATGTGCTGATATTTGTGAGAGCTAGTATTCCTTGTGGGCCCAAGTGTTTAAGGAGTATGTTAGATATGTTGTCTGGTCCAGTAGCCTTCGAATTCTTAATGTTTTTGATGATCTTGGTGGTCTGGTCTGTATTGAAGGGTGTAATGGTCGTGTCGAGTCTGTAGGTTTTCTTGTGTCTGGCTGTTTGTCTGTCTGCGTGTTTCTGGTTGTTGTTTCTGTTTAAATGACTTATCTTTGCATAGTGATTAACTAGAATGTTAGCGTGTTGTGTGTATGTTGGGATATTATTTTGGCTGCGACAGATAGCCGCGTGTGAGGTGTAATGCCGCTGTTAGAGTGGGTAATGCTGTTTATAGTCTTGTATAGCCTGGATGTATGTATGGAGTGGTTTAGTGTTGTTATGAATTCCCTGAATGTTTCTGTTTGTTTTTCTTTGAGTTTGTTGTTTATTTCTGTGTTGAGCTGTTGTATCTGCTGTTTTATGGCTTGTGTGTGTGGTGCTTGTGTGTTATATTTGAGGTTGTTACGTTGCCTTATGAGGTGGGCTATTTCTCTAGTGTAATTTGGGTTGTATTTCCTAATGTTGCCCTTGGGTATGTATTTGTTTGCATTATTGATAATCTGATTAAATGTCTTGAGTGTTGTATTGATGTTTATGATGGGCGTGCTGTTTAATGTAGTGAATTGTTCCTCAGTCTATATTTTGAACTGTTCCCAATCGGCTTTCTTGTAATTTCTGTAAGTGTGCCTAAGGTTGTTGGGGCAGAGTGTAGAATGTGTTGTAATGATGATGGGCAGGTGGTCTGATGACAGTTGTTTTTCTGTTCTCCATTGTGTATGTGTTGCTAGTGAGGGGGAACAGAACGTTATGTCTGTGGAGGAGTTTGAGTATCCTGCTTGATGTAGTATGTGTGTATGTTCTCCTGTATTGTTAAGAATGAAGAGGCTGTTTAGTTGTGTGGCTATGTTGGCGCCTCTGGTGTTGTTTTGGTTGTGCAGGTACCAACTAGTGTCTTTGGCATTGAAGTCTCCTCCTAAGATGACATTAGTGAGAGAGGCAAGATTGTGTAACTGTGGATTGTAATTGGCTGGCACCTGAGGTGAACAATCTGGTGGGATGTAAATGTTGATTAGTGTGGTGTTGTGTTTTGCGCGTGTTTTAATGTTAACTGCCTGTATTTCTATCGTGTTATCTGCTTGGATTGTGTTTGTAATGTTTTGGGTAGCATCATTGTAGCTAATGCTTTTACGTATGTAAGTGATGAGTCCACCCCCATTACCCCCAGTACGATCTTGACGGATCGCCGTGAAGTCAGGGATGGTGGGTGTTTTGTGTGTGCGTTTTAGTTTTGTTTCTTGTATAAGTGCTATGTGAATGTTTTGTTTGTGTACGAATTCCCTAAGCTGCATGATTTTGTTTGCGAGGCCATCTACGTTGTACTGTAATATGTTAATATTGTACTTCTGTATGTGTCTCATGGTCAGGAGCGGCTCGCAGGTAGGCACTGTGGAACTGCAGCACCCCCATGATTTTATGATCTTTATATTTAAATATTTAAAATAGCCTCTCTGATTGTTTTTTTCAATGAACTTGAGTTTTTAAATCAGATTATATCCTTTTTTCCTTAAACTATCTCAATGCCGAACGAATGAATCACGAAAGTAGCTTCAGCCTTCCCGTGGAACTGCATACTTAACAGTTCCAGATTTTGTTCGAAACGTTTGAAACCTCGGTGGCGGACGTGCGAAGAGCGAGTCAGAATCGCGGGTTTAAGAGGATCCAAAGCACTGTGGACAGAGCAGTGCCGATTTGTTTGTTTGACGTGGTAGTTGTGTTTCTGTATCGTTTGCTAATTCGAAATTTAATTTCCGAATTGCATTTAGCAATGATTCGTTATCATTTATTTTTTGTTGTGAGATTGAAGTTATTATATAATAATTGGATTATTTACAATATATAGCTTTCATTTCTTAGAATATTTTTTTCGCAAGTGACTTTTTGTTTTTTGAAATTTTAACTAGGCGCCTATTCTATTATCATGGCTGCGCTAGCCCCAGAAGTGAGTCGGGTGACACTGAGTAAAATTCAGTCTCGTAATTTTTCACAGTTATCTCTTCAAGAAAAAATTGCTATTAAAACTGAAGGACGCCCTACACCAGAAATTCAAATATCTCAGCCCGGAATAAGTAACAATAAGAAATATATTCGTAGTTTTAATTCAGAATGGTACAAAGAAAAAGTTGGCTTTATGGTTGTAAAGTTAAAAATGCATTATTTTGTTTCCCGTGTCTACTACTCGGTGGTGACTTGACGTGGACAAAAAGTGGTTTTACAAATATAAACAAAATGAAAGAAAAAACTGAAAAGCATGAGCGTTCAAAGAAGCATATTGATAATGTGATTTCCCTGTCACTTTTAGGAACGGTAAATATCAAAGAAAAACTTAGTGAGGCTTACAAACTCGATTATCGAACATAACAACAAAGTTACCAAAAATCGTGAAATATTGTCGAAAATAATAGACTGCATTAAATTCTGCGGAAATTTTGAGATTTCTTTACGTGGACATGATGAAAAAGATGATTCGGCAAATCCAGGTGTATTCAGGGGATTAATTAATTTCGCATCAAAATTACATCCCGATTTTAAAAAACATTTAGAAAGCAACAGTCTTCAAGGGCGTTTCCAAAACCATTCAGAATGATATTCTTGACTGTGTGCTGCAGGTATCCCGCAATCAAATAAAAAAAGAAATTAAAGAAGCTTCGTTTGTGGCGGTCATGGCTGATGACACAACTGATGTTTCTGAACACACTCAAATGGTTATTGTTCTGAGATACGAGCTGAATGAGGAAGTCTTTGAGCGCTTCTGGGGTTTCTTTACTCCGGAAAATCAAACGGCAGAAGGACTATCTAAGTGCATTCTAGATCAGCTAGATATTCTTCTCGAAGGAAACAAGCAGAAACTAATTGCTCAGACATTTGATGGCGCAAATGTCATGAAAGGAAAAAAAGGGGGAGTTCGGGCTAAAATTAAAGAAGTTTACAATAATGCACACATCATTCACTGTTATGCCCACCAACTGAATCTGATTATTTAAAATGCAGCAAGTACTACCCGAAATTCAAGAATATTCTTTTCTAACCTCTTGGCTATACCAACATTTTTCTCCAGGTCACCACTTCGTCTCTCTATCTTAAGCAAACATATGGCCAGCCGCATTCCTCGTCCATCCCCTACTAGATGGAATTTTCATATATGCATCTATGAAAATTTCAAACCCTTAAAAAAAATGCCTCGAAGAAATACAGTCGACAGCAAACGCAGATCAAACCATTTCAGAAGCAACAGGAATTTTGCACGTTTTGAATAACGAAAAGTTCATCTTTTGGTTGAAACTTTTTCATCAGATAATGCCTCACGTAGAAGTCATTTACAATCAAATGCAATCTCGAGCTATTGACTCATGTAAAGTACAAGAATATATAGCAAACTTCAACAATGCCATTTTAAAAATAAGAAATTCGGTGTACTGTGAAAATCCTTCAAAAACACTCATGATTGAAGCAAAGGAAGTGTGCGACTGCGTATGTATTGACATAGCTGAGAGGTATTCATTTACCAAACAATTAGTAGCTGCTAAGCTGTTTACCTAGGAAAACTTCGATAGCTATAATATGAAAATTCCTATGGAAGAGGTAACGGTGACCAGTGAGGCATATCCCATGATTGAAAAAGAAAAGCTTCTTACTGAACTACAAGTTTTCTACAGTAGACCTGATATGCACAATTACGACAGGTTAATTGATCTGCTGAAATTTATCACTGAAAATAATCTAGTAGATGTTCTTGGAGAACTAGCTAAGCTCATAAAAATTCTTTTGACCATCCCCATGACTACATCCGAGGCCGAACGCTGCCATTCAACATGAAAAAGAATAAAGACTTTCTTAAGGAGCACTATGAATCAGGAAAGACTAAATGCTCTTGCAATGATTTCAATAGAGAAAAATTTGATCAACAGTACACAGAATTTCAATAAAAAAGTAATAGACCTTTTCGCTCAGAATAAAAACAGAAGAATGGAATTTGTTTATAAATAAATTTTTTGGCAAATTCGAAATTACCCGTTAAGCGTAAATACCCTATAATTGATTTTATTATACTATTTTACTTATTTTTATGACTGAGTAGTTATCTATTTATCTATTCGACTTTCTCTCTCTCATATATATATATATATATACATTCAACTGCAAAGAACACGCAGTATAAATAACGTAAAGAACGACGCTTGTATAGGAGATATTCCGCGCAAGACGAGAAAGAGAAAACAACAAATGAAAAAATGAAGTACCACCTGGGAATCGAACCCGGGATCTTCCGATTGCCGGTCAGACGCGATAACCACTACACCATGGACTTCACTCTTCCAAATGCCGTAATTCCTCTACATACTCGCAGAAACCAATGCCCCAAGGGGGCACCTCCCGCATGCCGTAACATTATATACATTCAACTGCAAAGAACACGCAGTATAAATAACGTAAAGAACGACGCTTGTATAGGAGATATTCCGCGCAAGACGAGAAAGAGAAAACAACAAATCGGCAATCGGAAGATCCCGGGTTCGATTCCCAGGTGGTACTTCATTTTTTCATTTGTTGTTTTCTCTTTCTCGTCTTGCGCGGAATATCTCCTATACAAGCGTCGTTCTTTACGATATATATATATATAATCGACACAATTGTTCGCAATTTCTGAGGCAGCACCCCCATAACTGAAAGTCACGAGCCGCCACTGCTCATGGTGCTATTGTGTCTATGTCTTTGTGTATGGTGACATGTGTAGGTTGTAGTGGAGCCTGGATTAGTCTTAATGACGCCAGAGAGTAAGATTAGTTCGGGGAGCACGCAATTGCTCCCTGTAATTAAAAAAATAGCACGCTGAGAATAGGTCCGGCCCCGGGAGCCGATCGGCTCTCTGACCGTGCCACGCAACAGGCCGTCGACTGCCAGTCTGGCCAACCATAGACAGTCCGCTGCACGGAATGGTTGTAATGGTTGTAAGCATTTGTAGACAAAGTTAATGTGCTTGTAAACCCTTTGCGTAGAATTCACATTCACGAGCTTCCTCTCTCTAAATGACTGATTCAGGTAATTCTTTGAACAGATGGATTAGATAACGTCAATCAAATTAGTTCCAATATTTACTACCAGAAACTTGGTCTTTAACTACATTTTAGAAAACGCTAAAAATTTACCTGTTGGTGCTTAAACGGTTAACATATGTATTTTTAATTCCAGTGTATGTACGAGTAATTATATTTATATAAAATTAAACATTATTTTGGCGCAATTTTTACATATGTAAAGGTCTCCCCCCTTTCGAAAATCCTAGATCCACTACTGGACAATGACATCACAATTTGACGAATGTGGACAACAATGTAACGTCACATGTAAACAAATAATGAGTTTGGAACGTTCTGGAAACACTGAATGCGAGTTCATGACTTAATTAATGCTATAATTCTTCATTTTATTCTTCTGATTGTTATTGTTAATTGTTAATAAATTAAAAGTAGAACTTCAACTTTATTTCCTAAGAATTCTATATTGCGCTTCTGGATTGGGCCTCGGGTTAAATGTGCATCCATCCATCCATCCATCGTGTTCTGCCTATCAGGCAAGTCCAACTCATGTGTCCCGCCAAACTGTTCTATCCTGAGCTATCCTTTTCATCTCATGGTAGCTCCTGCCTGCCTTCAAATCATCCAGCATTGCTTTCCTTTTCCTTCCCCTCGGCCTTCTACCTTCATATCTACCCTCTATCACCTCCTTCACCAATCCTTCTCCTCTCAACACATGTCCGATCCATTTCTTCTGTCTTTCTCTTATCACCTTAATGAGTCTTCTTTCTTCCTTCACCTGTTGCAGTACTTCCTTATTACTCTGGTGTTCCCTCCAGCTTATCTTTAGCATTCTTCTCCAAATCCACATTTCAAAACTTTTCAGGAGTTTCTTTTCAGTTGTTTTCAGTGTCCATGTTTCTGCTCCATACAGTATCACACCCGATATCAAGCTTTTTACCTTTTCTTCAGCATCAAGTTGAGTTTACCTGTAAGTAGTCTTTTCTGTCTCTCAAAAGCTACCTTACCCATACCAATTCTAGATCTTACTTCCTTATTGCAATATCCATTGTTGGCTAATAAACTTCCCAGATATTTAAACTGCTCAGCTTCTTCTAAGGTCCGATTTCCTATCGTTAGGTTCATTTGTGCTCCTTTCCTTCTTGCAATTTTCATTATCTTTGTCTTGGTCTCATTAATTCTCACTCCGAATTCTTCCCTCCAGTCAACATTAATATTCTTCAATATGTCCATTAGTTTCTTCCATTGGACTCTGTCAAAAGCTTTTTCAAAGTCAATAAAACAAACAAACATTTCCTGATCATGTTCCAGCACTCTCTCTCCCATCATTCTCATAATACTAATAGCTTCTCTCGTTCCGCATCTATTATCATTGCTTCCGCATAGATGTTAAATAACACGGGGGACAGGGAGCATCCTTGCCTGATCCCTCTCCCAACCAATCCAGGCTCCGATTCTCCTACTGCAACTCTAACATTCACACTCTGCCCAAGATATAGATTTTTATCAGCCTACGGTCCCTCCAGTCCTCCATTGGACTCTGTCAAAAGCTTTTTCAAAGTCACTAAAACAAACAAACATTTCCTGATCATGTTCCAGCACTCTCTCCCCATCATTCTCATAATACCAATAGCTTCTCTTGTTCCGCATTTTGACCTAAATCCAAACTGATCCTCTCCACTGTACTGCTCAGCTCTGTTCATTAGTCTTCTGGTTAGTATCCTTAGCATTATTTTTGATGCATGGCTGACCAAGCTTATGGTTCGAAATTCTGAACACTTGGTGGCTCTCGGTTTCTTGGGGATAGTAATCATAGAGACTCTCATAAAGTCAGCAGGCCAGTCTCCACTTTCATACATGTTTCTGCACAATACATTCACCTCCTCTTCAGCATCACCTTCAAGACTTCAGAAGTTCTGCTGGTACATCATCTGGTCCTGGGGCCTTGCCATTTCTTAGGTCTTTTACAGCCATCTCTACTTCTCTTTCCAATACAATCTACTTCCCATACAATCCCATACAATCTACTTCCACCTCATCTGCTTCCTCCATTTCGATGTTATTAGGTTTGTTCTCTTTATCATTCAGTTCTTCAATATATTCAATCCATCTCTTCCTTATATCTTCTGGTCTTTTCAGTTTTTCTCCATTTCTCCCCTCTATTTCAAGCACTCCCAAGCTACTTCTTTTCCATCTATTTATGTCCTTAACTTTTTGGTACATTAAATCAAATGTGTGTGTGTATATATAGGCTCTATATTCGATACTTTTCTGTCATATCCCCGTAATTTTATTAAGCCCCCAATGTCAATCGCGCTTGACGATTGGTTAGGTTTAGTCGCGATATTTTCGTTGATATTTTCGTTGATATTTTCGTGATATTTTGGAGCATGGCAGGAGCAAATGTCCCAGCACGTAAACGTCCCAGCTTCATTCAGATGGCATTTTAAACACCGTCGTCTTTCAACAAGATGGGGCACCTTATCATTACGCAAACATTGTTCGGGAGTACCTAAATGAACGATTTCCAAATCGGTGGATCGGACGTGGAGGCAAAAAGCCCTGGGCGGCTCGATCTCCTGACCTAACGCCCTTGGATTTCTTTGCATGGGGCTTTATCAAATCAAACGTCTATCAAACGAGGGTTACAGATCTGCAAGATTTACGTGCTCGTATCGTAATAGCAGTTACAAAAATAACCCTGTCATGCTCCAAAATGTGTTCCGCAATGCTGCTGACAGATTCGAACTCTGTAGAGATACTGATGGTGCTCATGTAGAATCATATGCTTAAGTATTCATTAAATGTGTCTTCTATTATATTGTGATTGAATTTTACTCTTTTTGCTACGTTTTCACTGAAAATATGGCATAAGCCATAGAACTGACAAACCTTTGAAAACTAAAGAAGCTTCAGCTATACGCAGCCATGTTGTTCTATGCAAAGTCGATATAACTTTAGCTAATTTTAACATTTTAGATTCCGCTCCGTGTGAGCAAACGTTAAGACTTTTAGAATCCCTATATATTAAAAAACTCTCCCCTTCGCTTAACTCTGATATTTCATCCGTTCCCCTCCGTCTAAACTGAACATCTTGAACAACCAACCTTTACTTGGTTTTAGATGCTTCTGTTTTTTTAGTTTTGCCTCGGAATCTGTGCTGCTTAGACTTAAGGTGTGTTCCTTTTAGTGTGGGTTTTTAATTTTTTAGTGTTTTAAAAGATAGCCTGTGAATTTTTGGTTTTTTGAGTTTTACATTTTGTATTTTATAGCTGTTATTCATTGTTCGTTTTTAGTGTCACTTTTAGTGTTTTAAAGCTTGTTAATTGTTCGCCTTTGTTTCATAATAGTCATTATGGTTTTTAATTGTAACTTTCTAGAATTTTTTTAGTGTGACTTTGTTTTTAATGCTTGTGGATTTTTTCCCTATTTTATTTTGTTAATGTTATGGTTTTTAATATTATGTTTTTAACTTTTTAGAATTTTTGCCTGAGGATGAGCATAGTTTGTGCTTGAAACGTTGCAATATACAAAATATAGTCCCTTTCCAACTTGATGGATGTTTCTTTCCTTCTTGTCTGTTGCTTTCTGCTTAAATTGAAATTGAAGCTTGCCAGAAGCGGCCTTCACCAATATATATATATATATATATATATATATATATATAATATTGACGATTGGTTAGGTTAAGTCGTAATATTTTCGTTAGTTTTAACGAAAATATCACGAATAAACCTAACCAATCGTCAAGGGCGATTGACATTGGGGCTTATTAAAATTGGGGGGTATAACGGAAAAGTATCCTATATTCTTTTGTTAGGGTTTCCGACGAGCTTGAAAGCGAAGTCCATCCCTATAACTTACTAGGTGTTTGATGCCACACGTTGGGATGGACTTGGCCAGGTGAACAGTGAACTTAACCACAAGACCTATAGTATGAGGATGGGCCTAATCATTAAATTTAATTACTTCACTAGTCATGGCAACAAACAAAATTCACCCTTCCTTGTGTTTTTTTTACTTTTAACTTACTGCCAAGGGTGTTCACGGCTTCAGCTTATTGAAATTAATGTGTATGAGGTTTCGATCAATTTTGTGATCTTAATCAGGTTTTACACCTGCTGAAAAAAAATATAAGAAGAACTATATTTCAAGGAAAAAGGGGATTTTTTTCTTTTTTTCTTTGATTATTTTGAGCTTGAAACAAGTCAGAATATTAAACACGTATCTACAAACATCAAATGAAGACGCAACTTTTACCCGGACAGAAGTAAGGGTATTATTATTATTATTATTACAGTGTAAACAGTAAATTTCGTAAAACATTCACGTGGAATTAGATCTACCAAAGGTAAAAAGAACTACTTTTGGGGACCTCTTTGCTAGTGACTCGTTGCCCACGTTGGGCTTCCATCATGAAAAAGAAAAACTATAGTATTTGTCATTTACCATTACTTATTCGAACTATAGTGGATTTTTCCCAGGAGAGTTCCTCGTTCCATGCACGGTCCGTGTGTAATAGAAAAGTTTCTCAAGGGACCATTCTGAGTTGTAACACAGACACACACACACAACACACACACATATATATATATATATACACCCAGGTAACATAGCTGATCGATCGGCAGTTGATGCATGGTTGATATCATTGAAATATGATTGATATTTGCGACAGTTCACAAATAAATATTGGTGGATAGTTGATGCAACAATACATATATTGATAAAATAAAATTTAATTAACATTTAAAAAACATGTTCTTCTAAGAAGTGGGAATGAGTACTGAAATGAGTACTGCTGTAAATTGAACTAGGGGCCGACCGATAGTATTCCAAACGTATCTGTACTGATACCGATAGTTAGAGCGAAGTATCGGCCGATACCGATATCTGTCCAAAATATCAACATATGATTCAAAGAATGTAATTCGACACATGTACTATAATTCAAAACATATATTTGAAGAAATGGAATTCACAAAATAAAAGTCATGTAATGGAAACAATATGTAATTCAAAAATTGTAATTCAAAAATTGTAATTCAAAAATAGTAATTCAAAACTTGTAATTCAAAAAGTGTAATTCAGTATAACAGTTCACTTAATAAGAAAAAATTGAGGAACTTCAGATTTTTGGAGAGGATGAGTTGTTCCTCAGCGTTGATTGGGGTGATGTTGGCTCGTTTTGCATTGATAACATCTCCAACCGTTGAGAAAAGCCATTCAGAGTCAACTGATCGGGAGGGGCAGCTCATGCACTTCTCAGCAACTTTGGCAATCTCTAGAAAATCACCAGAATGTTCTCGCCAGAAAATGAATGGATCCCTCTCCCCAGCGATCCGAGGTTGCGATCAATAGTCGTCCAGGGCTGCTTCCAATCGTGCGTCTGGGACAGTGAACCTCCTGTCCGTATCCTTCGTTTGGGGTTCTTCAACTAGAATAGGACGAACGTGATCGTCGAGATCGCTACCTTCTGAATCGGAAAGGCTTTCCTAAAGAGCGATTTTCTTGGACGGAGAAACCGGACCACTTCGGCGGCGTTTCACGGCAATTAGACCTCCAATACGCCTTCGTTGGGCCCCCGCCATGTGACTGCGTATCTCTTGTCTCAACAATTCCTTGGCCTTTTCTCGCATGTCGTCGTCTATCAGCCCAGCTCCTTTGAATCAGGGATGAACTGCTGTGGCTAGCAGCAGTTTCTCATTTGAATTATGCTCTCGAAATCTCTGTTCGAGAGAATCGCCCAGCTGGCTATTAAGAATCTTGACACCAGCATCATTCACTGAGCACGTTGCACAGATTCCTTTTGACAGAGATTTTACTGTAGGTAAAATTCTGATAAAAGCGAGTTTTCCTCACTGATTTTGAGCGTTGCAGTTTTGAAGACAGCAAGCACGTCAATAAGCTTGACCATAAGTTTCCATTGCGTTGAAGTCAACGTATTTTCCAGGGTCCATTCGACGTCATATTCAATGATAGCTTGCTTTTGGGAAAGGAGTCACTGCAACATTTCCAGCGTGTAATTCCACCTGGTTGGCACATCTTGAATCAGCTTCAGTTGAAGCGAGTTAAATTTTTTTTAATTTGATGTAGGCGCTGCGTCGCTTGCGGAGAGTGGCGAAAATGACCGACAATTTTCCGAGCGGTTGTCAAAAGACTAGCCACACTCGGGAGGTTCAAGCAGCCATCCTTTATCACCAGTTAGAGTGTATGAGCCAAACAACCGAAACTATCCATTCCTGTTTGTCTAAAAGCGGCTCGCATGTTAGCTGCATTATCTCTCATGATCATAAAAGTGTCTTCTTCGGACAATCCCCAACTTTGAATCATTTCTTGAACTTTGGCGGAAATTTTTTTCTGCTGTATGATCCTCATTGAAGACAGACATTCAACATGATGTTTTTGCGCACGAAGTTTGGGCCGACGAAGTGACAGGTCAAGCTTATATACGAGTCACTTGCTCGACTGCCCCATATGTCCGTGGTGAAGAAGAATTTCCTCTTCTCTTCCTTCATTTGTGACATCAATTCCTCGATCTTGCCCTTCACCTTGCCTGCCATGTCTAGAATAAGGTTCGTCCTGAAAAACTTCTCAGAAGGAATCGTGTACTTCGGATCGGCAGCCTGAAGTAGTCGCCTAAATCCTACCTGTTCGACACATGCAAAGGACTGACGGTCGATGCAGATCATCTCTGCCACTTTCCGGTCAAGATCAATCTTCTTTCGGTCATTATGAGCGTATGGAATGGACTTGGAAAACGCGACCTTAATGGATTGAGTAGCCGTGGCGGAAGAAGTTCTAGGCATGTCTCCTAGAGAGAGAAAAAAAAAAAAAATATATATATATATATATATATATATATATATATATATATATATACAAAGGTGGGCACCCGGGCCTCAAAAAGGACCGACGGTCCCGGTCCTTGCCTCAAACTGGACCCACGGTCACGGTCCTTTCTGAAGATAGGACCTAGGAACGACTCGGTCCTCGGTCTTTATATATAATATAAGTGAAAAATTTGATTAAAATGAAAAATGAAATTAAAGACACCGGAAATCTTTAATTTTATTAACGTAAATTATAATTAATACAATATAAATGATGAAAAAAGTTATTAAGTTAAATGCTTGAGTTTCCCTTCAAGAAGACTAGCATTTCAAAATGGCTGTCACTGAGCCCTGACCTTTTCGGCTTGAGGACGTCCTTCCCAAAGAGAAGACCCTGAGGGTCTCCTCGCCGCTTCTTCTTTTTCTGGAGCTCCACCCCGTCCTTGATGCACTGGTCGAACTGGTTCTGGACGTGAGGATGGCGCCTGGAGACATGTCGCTTGAGGTTGTTTTGGCTCTTGTTGCTTGTCAAGAGGATATTCTTGTTCGGCAGGCACAGCAAGCACTTGTACTCCAGGTTCTGCTCACCCTTGGGGCCCAGGTATTCAAAGTATTTGTCCAGGTACGGACAGGGATTGCCGGGTTCAGTTCTTCCGCTAGGAACTCCAGTTGCTTGACTTGAAGTTGAAGCACTAACATCAGTAGATTCTTCGTCTCCTCCAGGTGTTGAAACAAGTTTCAGTTCAGTCTCAGTCTCTTTCTGAGTCTTCTGGAGGAAACGATCCATCTTCTTTAGAACTTCAAATAATCACTAAACACACTAAAAAAGATCGTCCGGAATTGCTTAAAAATGGACCGTCGCTCCTCATTTCGGTCCTCACTGAGAAAAGGACCGACTTTCCCGCTCACGGTCCTTAAAAAGGACCGAGTTCCTGGAGTTCGGTCCTTTTGGAACTCGGTCCTGCCCACCTTTGTGTATATATATATAAGAAAATAATTTTAATACAAAAATATTTATATGTAAAGTTTTATATATTTAATATTTTTTAATAAATAGAAGCTAAGTAAGTTAACAAAGAGAATTAAATTTACTTTAGTTGTATCTTAATTCTGATTGGGGGAAATTATAAACAAATAGAAAACGGCAATTTCACCAACTTTTTATATAGCAACATCTTAGCAACATTTGGGGGCCCTGGGTAGGCTAAAATTTAGGGACCCGAAACATACATTAAAAACAACAAATATTTAGACTTCCTAAATTTTTATTGAATTCATAATTTTTGGGGCCACTAGGATGTTGGAGCTTTGAGCAACTGCGAATTCTCTCTGAGAATGTTTGAAGAATCACTTTACAAATTTTCATGAATCTACTCACCAGAATTAGTAGCAGAAGTTGTACATTGACTCTTATTGGCTTCATCAAACTCAGTCTTGTGCTTGTTGATAAGGTAATTCCTCAGGTTCGATGTAGAGAAGGTAATTACATTGTTATTTCGGTTTTACCAGATCATTCTCGCTTCCGTAATTACCTGGGTATAATCTTAGTTAACTTTAGTTTAGCTTCCGCCCGAGTTGGTCATTCTAACGAAGATCAAGCTTGTCACTCCACCTTAGACCTACAGTTTAACGTGGAATCCGAACCACGCCCCACCAGCAGCCCAACGTCTTAACCACTAGGTCTAGGCTACCCAGGCAGAGCTGGCCTTAGCCATAATGACGCCCCGGGTGGAATAAGCATTTGACGTCTTATACATACCATAAATATTGTATTCATGCAATCGGTAATTTTTACGAGGGGCTTTTGGTGCCCCCAGGGCAGTTGCTCCCCGGGCCGTCTCCCCGTTCGCCCGCCCCTAGGGCCGGCCCTGTACCCAGGGTACCCATTTATCTACCAACCAATTTTTTATTGTGTGGAAGGATTAACAGCTGAGTTTGCTGCGCGCCGCCTGCCGTCACCAGGTCTCGATCACGGGGCCGATGGATTCGTAGTCAGCGACGCTAACCACTGCATCACCAAGGCGTAATTATATATATGATACAGTCAAAGTGTGTAACCAGCCATTTCGCGTAATGACTGAAACTTTTAGTCATTTCGGGAAATGGCTGTTTTACTTGGTCATTTCGCGAAATGACTAAAATCTTTAGCCATTACGCGAAATGGCTGAAATTCCACCTTGGTCATTTCGTATAAGATCATTTGCCCAGTTAGGTCAACTGTATCCCCGATTAGATCAACTGTATGCCCGGTTAGGTCAACTGTATGCCCGATTAGGTCAACTGTATGCCCGATTAAGTCAACTGTATGCCCTTGACAATTGATTAGGTTAAGTTTTATTATTTTCGTTAGTTTTAACGAAAATAACACGACTTAGCCTAACCAATTGTCAAGGGCATACAGTTGACCTAACTGGGCATACAGTTGACTTAACCGGGCAAATGATCTTGTAAGTTGTGTTATTTTCGTTAGTTTTAACGAAAATAACACGACTTAACCTAACCAATTGTCAAGGGCATACAGCTGACCTAACCGGGCCTTCAATGACGGACATCAGAATAACATTGAAGGCCCGGTTAATATTTGAAGACCTCTACAGAAATCCCCCGCGTTAACGACCTTCACATTAGCGGAAACTTCACTTGGACGGACTAAATCACTATCTGGTCGTTAACATTCAGTTTAACGTAATACAGGTCGTTAAAGTGAAGATTTCCGCTAAAAAAGTGTGTCAGCATCACCGAACTTCACTTTAGCGGACTCCGAGTCGTTAAAGTGAAGGTGACGCCACCGGAATATTATTGGAACCAGCCCTCGGATGAGTTTGTGGTCAGTTGTTTCCTGTTGTATTGCGTGGGCAGTGGTGGCGAGTGGTTGTGTATGTGCATAGTGCCGCTTCCAAGTGTTGTGCATGTTAGGCGTTCTTGTGTGATGTTACATAGATAATTACATATAATTATTTATATTTATGTATCTAAATGTAATTTATTTATGAATACTGTATGTATGTATGTATGTACTGTATGTGGTTATATGTTTTTATTTCTTGTTATTGTGTTACACAGGTCTTATCAGTTCATAGCATTTTTTTGAGTTCAAAGTGACTTATCAGTTAATAGTAGTACATATAGGAGTACAGTGATCGTCTGTGCTTAACAGTGTATGTACATACCTTACTTAATTATTGCCTGCTCGTACAAACTTTATTTTCTGAACAATGGCGTCCACAAGTGGTACTACCGGTGTCAAACAGAAAAGGCGTACGATCTCCACTGAAGAGAAGAAAGCGATTCTCGCTGACATAGAACAAGGGAAAAGTGTAGCGTTTGTTATGCAGAAGCATAAGATAAGCAAGACCACCGTCTACGAAGTCAAGCAGAAGCGCAACGAAATACACGCCTATGTGCTAGACAGTGAATCCGGAGGCAGGAGTTCGAAACGGTCTCGCTTGAACACGTCCTACAAGAAAAACGTAGATGTGGCTGTGTACACGTGGTTCAAGCAGCAACGGGCCAAGAACGTTCCAGTCAGAGGAATCGACATCCAGTCGGCAGCTAAGCGTTTCGCGCAGGAGTTCAACGACACGGATTTTAAAGGAAGTGGTGGCTGGCTGTCTCGTTTCCAGTTCAGGCATGGCTTATCGAACAGAAAGCTTATGGGAGAAGCAGCCAGTGCGGACCTGTCTCAAGTGGAGTCGTTCAGGTGCGAACTACAGACTCTGATTGATGAGGCTGGGGTTACTTCCTACCAGCTGTATAATGGCGATGAGACGGGCTTATATTGGAAGAGTATGCCCACAAATACACTGGCCCACAAAACTGACAAACATCTTCCAGGCTTTAAGACAGACAAACAGCGTGTGTCTGTGTTGGCCTGTTCAAATGCTGACGGCACGCATAGACTGAAGCCTTTGGTCATTAGAAGATCAGCCAAGCCTCGCGTACTCAAGGACTGCATGCACGAACTTCCAGTAATCTACAGGAGCAGCAAGAAGGCCTGGTTCACGCGGACTATTTTCCACGAATGGCTCCACAAGTTCTTCGTTGCGTAGGTGAAGGCATACCAGGAACATGTTTTGAAAATAAGCCCTGAAGATGTGAAGGCTGTTCTCTTGCTAGACAATGCGCCAGCACACCCACGTGCAGAGGAACTCGCAAATGAGGATGGCAAGCTCAGAGCTATGTTCCTCCCCCTAATTCCACGTCAGTAATACAACCTATGGACCACGGGGTGATAGTGAGCTGCAAGAGAATCTACAGGGCCAAGCAATTGGAGCAGTGCTTGTGTGTCATCTTTAAAGATGACACAGAGGACAGGGTTGAGAAGACACTCAGGAACTTCAAAGCCTACAACATCAAGTCTGCTATCTACAATTAGGCCGACAGCTGGAACGAGGTCAAAGAGTCCACTCTGCGCAATGCCTGGAAGAAACTGCTTCATAACATCCAGGACCTGGAAATAGACTTCGAGGGATTCGAGCCACAGGACTATTTGGGTGTTCTCCAACAAGCAGGCGAAACAAAGACTACAGAGGACAAAGTTGTGGAATGGCTTGATGCTGACGATGGTGATCCAGGGTACGAAGATCTTAGTGAGTGAAATTACAGCCAACATTTCAGTCAGGTCTGAAGACAGATCCACCGATGAACCTCTTGATGACAACGAGGACGCTGAAGATGTCTCCGAGGTTATGCCCAAGACTACGTTGAGCCAGGCAAGAGACGCTGCTGATGTTCTGCTGAAATTCATTGATGAGACTACGGCACTGCCTAATATTCTCCCTTACTATAACTACATAAGGAAGTGCCGAAATTAAATCATTGCCAGTCAAAACAAAAGGATCAAGCAAACGAAAATTCATGATTTCTTCAAGCCCCCTGCTGCCAAGCCCCGATGCACGTCCACGCCCGTTTCACGCCGAAGCTCCGTTTCAAGCGGAATGTCTGACCTTTCACCTCCCACCGAACCGTCACCAACGCCAAGTACTAGCAGCAGTGTTGGCTTCACTGTGTCACTACTCCAGTTTCCTAAGAGTTCAAGTACTAGCAGTAGTACTCCTTCGCCAGCCATCCTACCGGAGCCTGAAATGGAGTTCAGGACCCTCACACCAGACCTGGATTTTCCGGCCATCACACCAGTTCCCGACGATATTTTGGAGGATTGACTATATATGGTGAGTACATAAAAATAAATATTTACATGTGCATGTGTTCATAAGTCATATCTATGTATGCATTTTCATGTTATGTGTTGAATGTGGAGATTCGAGGGCTATACATGTGTAACTGTACTGAAGTATTTTGGTTACGAAAAACCCCACTTTAACGTCCCGTAGTCCTGTAAAGTGGGGGTCGTCCGTACTTCACTTTAACGTTCCCTGGTACGTTAAAGTGGGGGTTTTCCGTACTTCACTTTAGCGGAAATTTCACTTTAGCGACCACACGCACCCCACAAAGTGTACGTTAATGTGAGGGTCTAATGTATATTGAAAATTCAAATTCAAATGTGTTCAAATGTGTATCTGAAGAGTGTTTCTCACTTATTTGAACAGACCTGTGGATGTATGTATGTTTTAGCAGATTTAGTTAGTTAAATAAAGGTTTCCAATTTTATTGTGATGTTTGTTATTTCTATGAATTCATGACAAAAGTCATTTTAACCATTTCAGGAAATGACCAAGGTGGAATTTCAGCCATTTCGCGTAATGACTGAAGATTTTAGTCATTTCGCGAAATGACTAAAAGTTTCAGCTATTACGCGAAATGCCTGGTTACACACTTTGACTGTAATATATATATATATATATATATATATATATATATATATATATATATATATATACAGAGGCGTACCAATACTTTTTGCCGCTCGGGGCGAAAATGCCAACCCCCCAACAATTTTCAATTTTAAAAACAATTCCTTTACAAAAATACACTTCTAAACAAAACTTTTATTGGAAGAAAAACTTAAATAAAGCAACTTCAATTTTAACAATACTACATAATGTACCGTACATAATATACTACATAATTTTAACAATAACTATATAATGTATAATGCCTAGTTAAATTTTCGGACTTTCATAACAGAAAATTCATGAATGATTTTTTCTATGTCCATTGTCTCTGCAACTTCACGTTCAATTGAAATAATCGCCAAATTGCTCAGTCTAGATTGACTTATAGTTGACCTGAGGTAAATTTTTATAAGTTTCAGTTTCGAGAAACTTCGTTCGCAACTTGCCACGGACATGCGTGTAGTTAGACAGATCCGGAGGGCAATTGTTATATGAGGCAAAGATTCCACTAGATCCCATTTAACGATCCACTGAAGTAGTTTTAACATATCCCAGTTCTTTGGATCATCGTCGACGCTTATGCTTTCCAAACTGAGCAAATGTCTGCGCAAACGCTTTATTTCTTCCAGTAGACTTCCTGGATTAATGTCATTGTAGATGGAAGAAAAATTATTGACCTTGGTATTAATTTCTTCATCTTTGGACTGATTCAAAAGGTACGAAGGAGACAGAAATTCAAAGCGATCATTCATGTTTTTAAGACAAACTGTGCGTTTTTCAATTTCTGCTAATAAACGATCCATGATTTCAAAAAATTCTCTGCGTACATCCTCTTGCACGGTCAATCCAGCATCACGAGCTTGCTCTCCAGGCATTCTTCTCCGTCTCCTGACTCTGCGGTCTATACTGATATCCATTTCATTACAGAACTCTTCGGCGGCATCGGCAGCGTTTGATACTACTGCCTCTCGTTCATTAGTTAAAAACACGGATAAAGAGTTCATTTTTAATGCACACTGGTCCAAAGCAAATCCCTTTCTTTGAAAATATAGCTGAGCATCATTGATTTCTTTCAGCACTGGATCCCAGAAAAATAAGTACACAATGAATGTGTATGACATGATGGAGGTCAACAGAGCTTCAGCATCGCCCTTTGTGTCCAGATTTTCGGAGACCCCTTCACTCAGTTCTTCCAAGGCACTAACAACGTGAGTCAAGTTCTTCTTAAGACTAGAAACAGCATCATACTTAGCACTCCACCGCGTATCAGAGACTCGCTTGACAGTGATTTTGGAATGTTTTGTTAAGACATCCCAACGATGAGTAGAGGAACAAAAGTAGACGAAAATTCGTTCAATTGTTCCAAAGAAAGTTACAGCAATAGGACTCAGTCCCGCGGCATGAACTCCAGCCAAGTTCAGCGAGTGGTTATTGCAAGGAATGAAAACAGCGTGTTTGCTAACATCAAGAATTCTGCGTTGAACTCCAAGATGAATACCTGCCATCGTAGCAGCATTGTCATACCCTTGACCATAACAATTCTGGATATCCAGCCCATCCTCACGGAGCTTAGTGACAATGAGATCAGTAACTGCCTCAGCAGTCTTCCCCTCTAATTTAATAAAATCAACGAAGGATTCCTTCACCTCTACATTACCATCTTTAATCGACACATAGCGAATTACCTGAGACATCTGATCAATATGCGATATATCTGGTGTACTATCGAAAATTATTGCAAAGTAATTTGCACTAGACACATTATCAATTATACATTTTCGAACATTACAGCCGATTAGTGTGATGAACTCATTTTGAATGTTAGGTGACAAATACGTAGTGGATATCTTGTCAGTCATTCGTATTTTTGTAAGATGTTCCCTAATTACTGGGTCATATTTGCCCATTAGTTTTATTAACTCCAAAAAGTTTCCAGAATTGCCAGCTAGCCCAGCTTCTTCATTTAAGTTTTCTCGGTGCCCTCGGAATGCAAGATCTTGTTTTGCCAAGAACATGATGCAGTCATAAATTCGTCTCAGTATTTCTTTCCACTTAGCAGTAGCATGTTTTATTTGCAACTGATGTGCATTATCTATTGTAGCATTCAACTGAAGGCGCATAGACAACTCTTTCCATTGTTCAAAGCATCGGGTATGATATGGACTGTTTTCATGTTCAGGTACTCTTGGATTCAGTTTCCTCCAGGCAAAAAATCCTTCTTTTCCAAATGCACTGGAGATGTTGTTGAAGAGACGACAGCAAAAGCAATGCAAACTACATTTTGAAGGTGAGAAGATTAGCCATGACCTTTCAATTTTTTCGCCATTTTCCAAAGTTTTGAAATACCAAACTTTTGACATTGACCTATTGTTTGAATCAGCTGGAAAGGGTCCATTCATGTTTTTCAAATGTGATGGTCCACGTTTAATGAGTTCGATTCTCAAATTGTCCGTCATTGGAACGGGCCAGTTGCCAGAATCGTTAAACGGACTCTGTGGGTGATGGGTGGGTGGGTGACATTGTGATGCAGATGAGGATTGATCCTGATTATTTGGGGGATCACTTGAAGTTGCCGCTTGAACATCTATCTCTAAAGATATATCACATTGCGGTTGATCTCCTTGCTTCCCAGAAGGAACTGAAGGTGTGTCTGAGAATCCCATTAACTGATGAAATCGCTTAGCAGCACGCTTGGCTTCCTCCTCTTTTTTTTCGCGAAGATTCTTGTATGCAGCACCACTCAGTCTCTGTCGTTTGCTCATGTTTGCTAATTCAGTAGGGTATCTGCAAAATAAAACAACCATTAATTATTAACATCATCAAAGCTCAAAGAATGCAAAGCCTAACCTAAATAATATAGGGAAAGTCTGAAAAATAGGGCTGGCAACCTTTCCGATGTGAAAATTTAACGCAACTATTTGTGGAAATAGTGGCATTGAGGTGGCATATATAGCATTTAATGATGATTTTTCATCAAAACCATGGATATTTTGTACACAAATAACGCGCGACAATGATGAGATATAATTTTTTGGAGGGTTGCATTTTAAAACATAAAAACCCAAAATTTTGCAAAACTGCGCCCGCCTGACAGTAATTTGCCGCCCCTCGGGAAGTGCCGCTCGGGGCGGTCGCCCCTCTCGCCCCTCCCTTGATACGCCACTGTATATATATATATATATATATATATATCCAGATTAGGACCAGTATACATGAATATGTGTAGAAGTAGGGGTCAGTGTTAGGCGGCCATAAGGCGATGTAAGCAGGAAGAAGAGTCTATTCGAGCATCAAAAGCCTGTGAAGCTCGCATAAATAACGACAATAACAAATTCTGGAAATTTGCTAAGAATCAAACGGGTGTCAAAAGTGTCCTCCCTCTGACAATCGATGGGGTGTCGGGGGAGGATGAAATTGCAAAGCTGTGGAAAACCAACTACACTAACATCCTTAACAGTGTGAGTCGGGATAATCTTAAGATAGATTGCAGCGAAACGCCTGTGGGAGGGACAAGGGAAAATATTTTGATATCAGTTCTTGAAGTAAAGAGGTTAATTAAAGAGTTAAAGACTGGTTCTGCGCCAGGGGTGGATGACCTATCGAATGAGCACTTAAAATATGCCAATGACGTAGTATGTCTGCATATATCATTGCTCTTATCAGCCATGCTTGCTCATAGCCATATCCCTGCAGAGTTCATGAGGGTATATATCTTGTTCTGGTCAAAAATAAGTATGTAGACATTTTGTCCAGCAATAATTACGGGCCTATTGCTGTCGCTTCCTCTTCTCGAAACTACTAGAAAAACTCTTGTTACTTTGATTAAATGATTACCTATGGACATCTCCTAATCAGTTTGGTTTTAAAAGGTCCCACTCAACTGACCTGTCTATGTACCTAAAGAAACACTATCTAAATACATTGACAGTAATTCAAATATTTATAGCTGTTTCCTAGATATAAGTAAGGCATATGATAGAGTGAACCACAATATTTTATTTGCAAAACTAGAAGACAGGAAGGTTTCCATGTACATATTAAATTTATTGAAATTTTGGTATTCCCACCAATCTTTTACCGTTAGGTGGGGCAATGTACTTGTACTATCCGAATGTTTTGGCTCCTCTTGCGGTGTGAGACAAGGCTCCTTGCTCTCCCTTATGCTGTTTAATGTGTATATTGACGGATTAATTGCTTCACTTAACGAGGCAACAGTGGGATGTTGTATAGATAACACACGGATAAATAACTTAGTTTATGACGATGATATGGTGTTAATAAGTCTCTCTGTTAAAGATCTGGATTGGCTACTAAAAGTCTGTGAAGTGTATTCGCAGAATCATGATATTCTTTTTAATGTTACAAAAACTAAGGTTATGCAGTTTCGTCCTAAAAGCTAAAATCAGCCAGCTGACATTAGATTTAAAATGAGAGGTGAAGTAATTGAGGAAGTACAAGAGTTTAAGTATTTGGGTCAAACTATTACCAACTCCTTGAGTGATGACTCGGATATAAGAAAACAATCTCGAAGCCTTTGTGCTAAAGTGAATATGACTATAAGGAACTTTCGGTTTTGTACAAGTGAAGCTAAAGACACTCTCTTTCGTACTTTCTGCAGTAATATATACGGACAGCAACTCTGGGTGAATTATAAAAAAAGTTCTGGCAGAACTCTAAATTTCCTGTACAACAGGCCTTTTAGACTTATATAAATTACCTCCGAGATGCTCAGCTTCGCAAATGTTTGCTACCCGCAATGTCCCGAGCTTCCCGGAGGTAACAAGACGTGCTGAATACTGTCTAATGCAAGGAATTAAAAAATCAACGAACCCGATTATCCACGCTATCCATGAGTCCTGCCGTTTATCATCTAATCTATGGACTTTTTGGTACGAAAACGTCTGTCTGTAGTTCCACTTAACTTTGACATTACAGTATTATTTCTATCAATTGTATATATTTTTATCCTTAGTATGTGAACTGTCATTGTATTAATAATATCTGTCATATGGACTGTAGTCTGCCAATAAACCTTTTCATTTTCATATATAAAGGGTGAGTAGCATGATGGCATTTGGGGAGACAGAAATTGGATCAGTTTGAAAATTCCCTCCTCACCGTCGTTCATGACGTCCCTCCTTTATAAAGTGTCTTTCATGGTCTTTCAAAAAAAAAATTACATTTTTAAAAATTTTAAAATTAAAAAAAAAATTCATCCTCGCTTTCCTTCACGAGAAAGAAATTCCTCATCACCTTCTTTCACGGTCTTTCGAAACAAACAAACAAACAAACATTCGAGTACTTTTTGTTCCGGTGCGATCCGTCGTGTTCGCGGTCCCCGTTAGTTTTAGCTGCAGGGGAAACAACCCTCTCACACATCAGATTGATATTCTGTATATACAGGGTGTCCCATAAGTCCGTCATCATAGGAGAAATTCATATTTTTCTATTTCTACAAACCATAATTCATATTTTTCTCTTTCTACAGGCCATAATGTCTACGCTCGGGATGCCAATTTCCCGTGAGGTAAATCGACAGAACACCCGCTACTGGTCTCAAAACAACCTTCACTGGTATACCTCTTCAAAGGAACAAGGTGCATCTCGGGTGATGGTATGGTGTGGCATTTGGAAGGATTGGATCATAGGCCCCCCTCTTTTCCGATGAATATGTCACTGGAGGCACCAACCTACGTATGCTCAAGGAAGAAGCATTTCCCAGTGTCTTGAACGAAGAAGGAAATTTCCCAACATGGTTCCAGCAAGACGGCGCTCCTGCACATTACAGCACCCGAGTAAAGGAATACCTGTACCAACAATTCCCTGGTCATTGGATAGGACGTCGAGGGCCTGTGGAATGGCCAGCTAGAGAAGCCCGGATCTCGTGCCACTAGATTTTTGTCTCTGGGGCCACTTGAAAGCGCTGGTATACGCAGAGAAAATTAGGAGTGTTGAACATTTGCGGCAGCGCATTATTGGGGCATGTAACACCATTACTCCTGACATCATTCACCGTGTGCTTGCTGACTGGGTATCACGTCTGAATTTGTGTATTGAAAACAATGGTGGACATATTGAGCACTTTCTGTGAATAAAAGCTTTTGTTTTGCCTTTTTTTATTATTTTTCCTGTGCTATGATGCCGGACTTATGGGGCACCATATATATATATATATATATTTAAATATATATATATATATATACATATATATATATATATATATTTAAATATATATATTTAAATATATATATATATATATATATATATATATATTTAAATATATATTTAATATATATATATATATATATATATATATATTTAAATATATATATATATATATATATATATATATATATATATATATATATATATATATATATATATATATATATATAGGGCGTCCCAAAAAAATGTATACACACTTTAACAGCTGATAGCTCAATTGATGTTTCTTTCTTTCCAAGTTAAACCCATTAGAATTAATAATGGCAGTCAGACTAAGCTTTGAACAAAGGAAATTCATTCTAAAATGCTACTGGAAGTGTGAAAACGCAGTTGAAGTGCAAAGACAGTTTAGGAGGGAGTTTCAAACAGATCCACCAACGCGACTTACCATCACTCGAATTAGAGATAAGTTTGAAGCCGATGGAACTGTTCAGAAAGTCCACAAGAAGCGTTCCGGAAGACCACGGACATCGACAAGCCCCAAAAAGCAAGAAAGAGTACTGGAAACGTATCACCAAAGTCCAAGAAAATCTGTGCGGCAAGCGAGTCGTGAGGTAGGAATTTCAGAATCGTCTGTCCAACGCATTTTGAAGCGCTGTCAATGGAGAAGTTACATTCCAAGATTAGTCCATGCTATTAATGACGATGATCCGGACCGAAGAGTGGAGTATTGCGAGTGGTACTAGGCACGATGTGGATTGGACGAAGGGGTTTCGTAGAATACCCTCCGCGTTCACCAGACCTCACACCACTAGACTTTTTTTTATGGGGATACTTAAAAGACAAAGTCTACGCTATAAAACCTGCAACAGTCGCTGAATTGAGAGCAGCCATTGAACGAGAATGCACACAAATACCAAACGAAATGTTTCGTGATGTTTGCGATTCCATTGCTTCGCGTTATCAGCAGTGCCTGGAGCAGAACGGACGTCAGTTTGAAAACAGGCGTTGACAAAACAATTAAATAATGTCTGTAGATTCTATTACATTTTGAAAATGAAATGTATTTTAATAAACACTGCCTTTATAATTATTTAAAGTGTGTATACATTTTTTTGGGACGCCCTGTATATATATATATATATATATATATATATATATTATATATATATATATATTTAAATATATATATATATTTAAATATATATATATATTTAAATATATATATATATATAATTTAAATATATATATATATATATTTAAATATACAGGGTGTCCGAGAATTATCTGTACAATTTTTGGCTGTTATTAAAAGTCAACCATGAAGTGTAGAAATTCCAGTTTGTCCCATTTTACAGAGAATCTCATTAAGTTTTTTCTGATACCAAGTTTTGACAAGTTTTTTTAGAAATTCCAGTGTGTCCGAACATTATCTGTACAATTTCATCTTTTAATAAAATTCTTGATAACACACGTAAAATTCTTAAACAAGATTATTTAGAATCTGTATTTTCAAAAGTTTCTTTTATTAAAGTAACGTTGTTACAAACATTCGATATGTGCACCATTAGTGATTCGCAAAACATCCAATCGATACTCCAAATGTTGCCATGTACGCTGCAGCATATCCACATCAATTCGCTCAATAGCAGCTGTGATTCTTGCTTTTAAATCATCAATGTCTGTCACCTGCGTACATTTCTAAAAAACTTGTCAAAACGTGGTATCAGAAAAAACTTAATGAGATTCTCTGTAAAATGGGACAAACTGGAATTTCTACATTTCATGGTTGACTTTTAATAACAGCCAAAAATTGTACAGATAATTCTCGGACACCCTGTATATATATATATATATATAATTATATATATATATATATATATTATATATATTATATATATATATATATACTTACTTCTTACTTCGTAGCCCCCGGGTTCTCTTATGCGAACCCGGCGGCACTCAGGTATCCCGCTACTACGGTGGGACGGGTCCATAGGTCTCGTAGAGAGGTAATGTTGGAGTTGTGTCTTTGTTGAGAGAGAGTGTGGCAGTGTAAGAGTAGGTGTTCTGTGTCCTCAGGGTGGAGGTAGCATTTTTGACAGGTGGAGGTGTCAGCTAGGTGGAGTCTGTGTCTGTATTGTTGGAGGGAGGGGTGGTGGCCTGAACGGAGCCTGGCCAGAGTAACTCTTGTTTTTTTTGGGAGGGTTTGTTCGCTCTGATGGACTACAGGGGGAGTATCGTGAAGGACAGTGTTGTGTGGTTGGTCGAGTAGGTATTTCCGGGTAAATTCTGTGTGGAGATGTTTAATGGGGTTGATGTTTAGGGGAGGAGGGGGGATATTGTTCAGTAGCTGCGAATAGTGAGCAGCAGGAGTACGTTTTTTGTTGCGGGGTGGGGGATTGTGTAATGTGAGATGGTGACAGGGGTGGTCTGGGGCCAGTGCTCTGGAGAAGAATTGAGTCCCTGTCATGTTCATGTGGTGTTCGATGGGGAGTATTTTCGTATCTGCATGTAGATGTGGGATGGGTGTGGTTCGGAGGCAGCCAGTAATGCTTCTGAGACCTCTGTTTTGTGTGGTCTGTATCTTTTTCTGGTTTGTGTGGGAGATGGACGGGGACCAGGCGGGGGCAGCGTAAGTTAGGGTAGTACGTACAAACTGTTTGTATAGGATACTAAGGGATTCCTTCTGCTGACCGAATGTTGTGGAGGTGAGTGTTCTGAGAGCGTTGAGTTTTTTTGTTGCTTTGGAGCAAATGTTTGATATGTGAGGGGAAAAGGACATGTGTGTGTCTAGGGTGAGGCCGAGGATTGTTGGGGTTTTGTTTAGAGGTAGGGGATGTCCCATGAGGGTGACTCTCGGGTGTGCTTGGGATTCGTGGCGGTCTGAGGTTAGGAGGGTGATGGAGGATTTTTGAGGGGATGCTGACATCCTATTATTAGTCAGCCAGAGTTCCAGATTGGTAATGTACTGCTGGATCAGGCGTGTGGCGGTGTTACGGTTATGGTGTTGTGCTGTTATGGTCAGGTCATCTGCATAGGAGGAAACGTGGACATGGGGGGAGAGAGGTTGTGGGAGGTCGTGCATGAAAAGGTTGAAGAGGATTGGAGAGAGTATGGAGCCCTGTGGGACGCCATTGCATAGTCTGTAGGTTTTGGATGAGTGTTGTTTGTGTATGACTTTGCCAAGTCGGCCTGCAATGAGATTAGTAAGCCATTTCTTGTCATTGGTGGGGATGTCGAGATCAATAATCTTTTGTGCAAGAATGTGGCGTGGGACAGTGTCGAAAGCTTTGTTGATGTCGATGGCAACAAGGACTGTGCGGGCAGGGGGGGATTGTTGGTTGAAGCCATCTAAGATGTGTTGGGTTAGGTTTGTAAGAAGCGTTGTGGTGGAGTGGGCGGACCTGAAGCCGTGTTGGGTTTGTGAAAATGTAATGTGTGGTTGTATGCGTCTTAATATCAGTTTTTCGAGGATTTTGGAAATGGTTGAGAGAAGGGAGATTGGCCGGTATGAAGCAGGTAGGTTGGGGGGTTTATTGGGTTTCAGTATCGGGATGATGTGTGCCAGCTTCCAGGTAGAGGGTATGACATTGTGAAGCCAGG
>JAJOZX010001795.1:712500-730000 GCA_023014485.1 Bathynomus jamesi | reverse complement strand
AATCACACTAGAAATTATATGGTGCCAATGACGTTATCAAGTAAAAAGAGAGACTAACATAACTTAGGTACTTTGAATGGAACAAATAATAACAATATTTGTCCTTTGCTATTCAGTTAATTGTTATATTCAAATGTCATAAACCATCATTGAAGCTAATCTGAGGAAAATATACGTATTTTTTGTTGATGATGCCATATGGAATCGCTGGCTTAGAAAGTTAATACTGTCACTAAGTTTACGTCATTAATAAGCCGAGGAAAAACCCTGCATTATTAATGACTGGTGTGTACATATACAGCGTTTATTTCCCCATAACTCATCCTAAGTACCCCATTCCCCCCTCCCCCACACACACAAAAATGGCCGCCAGCCAGTCATTATACGTTTCATAACTCGAAAAGTATTCTCTTTGCAAAAACGTTTACTGAGGCAAAAATTGTTTATTTCACATTTTCTACCTCATATAAATGTTTCAGATGTTTACTGAAAAGTTTTACTTTTCAGGATTTTGTTGGATTTAGAATTGGTAATTTCTGATAATTAGTAACAAATATGGCTTCTGCTTCAAACATTAGAGCTAGAAGGAGTCAATCAAAGCCACATTTTACATTTGGAATCGCACAAGAGCTTCCTCTTATAACATTGCCAACAAATAAACAGGTGGGCCAATACTATGTTCTTTTGAAAGAAGCCACTTCAGTGACTTCACATAACTGATATTTTCAACAAAATTACGGAAGATATACTCTGTATTTGGAGAAAAGCTTCAATTCCTGCAATAGCTGACAAATCAGTTTATATCAAATTAAAGCGGTTCATCGGCAAAGCAAACGATCTTAGTAGATCAAAAAGTAGTGTCAAAATGAGAGAAAATTTTAATGACACCTTGGAAGAATTATTGTATATCAGTGCCTGTAAATGCCCGTTTATCTCCCATCAAAACTTTGGCTGTCCTGAGAGCTGCGAATATGTTCACATAAGATGCACCTGTCAAAGAGAACTGAAGGTACCAAAAGAAGAGCTTCTGTTTTTACAGGATCAGCGTTCGACGCGTACAATGAAAATAGAGGGCGTTGATAAAGTCATGACAAAAAGAATTCAAAAAATGTAGTCTAGGAAATTGCGGACAGAAGGAATGGTTAAAAGAAGAAGAGAATGAAGGACTCTCATATTTTAACCGAAATTGAGAGTTTTTTAGATGTAGAGAGTACTTCCACACAATATGAATTAGACCCACATCAGGGTGAATCAGACTATGAGTCAGTTGCCATACAAGGTCAAATGAGATGGAAGCCGATAGATTTGGAATTTCAGATCGAGCAGCAGCTGCTTTGGCTTCAGCTGCTTTAGTTGATTATGGAGCAATCACTGAAGAAGATAGTACAGGGTGTACATAAAGTCAGGATCTATTTTTGTGAAGCACTTGGAAATTATATGGAATTCAATCATAAAATGATAAAGTGGTAACATTTATTAAATAATTAAGAGTAGGATTCGACGTGACGCCCATCAGTATCCCTGCACAGCTCAAATCGTTCCGCAGTATTTCTAAACACATTCTGGAGCATTTGCGGGGTTATGTTATCTGCAGCAGTTCGTATACGTGTACGTAAGTTTTCAAGACTCGTAATCTTCGTCTGATAGACGTGCGATTTGATAAAGCCCCATGCAAAGAAATCTAAAGGGTTAAATCTGGTGATCTCGCTGGCCAAGGTCTTTTGTTGCTCCGCGTCCGATCCAGCGATTTGGAAAACGTCCATTTAGATAATCCTGAACAATTTTGGCATAGTGACAAGGAGCACTATCATGTTGATAGACGACGGTACTAACAATCCTATCCCCAATCAGCTGAGGTTCAAGGAATTGCTGCAACATGTCCAGATAAATAAGCCCCGTAACTGTAGCTTCAGCAAAGAAAAAAGGACCATAAACCTTAGATTTTGTTAAACCCATCCAGACATTAACTTTAGGTGAGTCTCTCTCCCAATTTTGGACGAAATCATTCGGTCTTTCATATGCCCAAATTCGACAGTTATGGCGATTTACTTTTCCACACGTATGGAAAGTGGCTTCATCACTAAAGAGAATGTTGTCCATTAAATTATCACTCCAGATTTGTTCTACGAGATCAGCACACACAGCACTTCGTCGAGGGAAATCTTCCTCATGTAAATCATGTAAAACCTGCAAATGATAGCTTTTCTTCCGCAAATTAACTTTCAGAATTTTGTGCACAGATGACGTCGGGAGGCCGAGTCTGTGTGATGCAGCACGAACGGACGTACGTGGCTCCTCAGTGATAATTCCGCGTACTGCATTCACGGTAAGATCTGACATACACGGTCGTCCTGATCTTGCTTCATCATTTACAGATCCCGTTCGTTTAAATTTGTTCACCAATTTTCGTATTGTCTTGTCGATTGGCCCCGGCTTATGAAATCTCCTTCTAAACTTCTCTCTGATGTCATTGTATTTCTTTCCCTCGATTCGCCAAATTACTATTGCCACACGCTCTTCTGTATTCATTCTAAGGGCTTCTGAAAAGAAAAATAGAAAAAAATAATTATTTCACAAAAATAGATCCTGACTTTATGTACACCCTGTATACTTTTGATTGATAAGAACAAAATCCGACGGGAAAGAGAGAAAATGAGAAAAAGTTTGGTGATGGAGAGTAAAGCTAATCCTGCTGTCATATCTGCTATATTTTTTGACGGAAGAAAGGACAAGACTTTGGTGAAGGTGAAGAAAGGAAACAAATGGTACGGAGACTCCATTAGAGAGGAACACTATGTTTTGGTGTTTGAGCCAGAAAATGAATATTTAACCCATGTAGTTCCTCCTTCTGGTAAAGCTCAAGATATAGCTGATAGTTTGTTCTCCTTCTTTCAAGAGTCAGCTACTAATGAGAGCATTCGTCTCATAGGATGTGACAGTACAAATACCAACACAGGTGCTAAGGGTGGGATCATCCACCTCATAGAAGAAAAACTAAAGAAACCGTTACAATGGAGCATGTGTATGCTGCATACAAATGAACTTCCCCTTCGACGCTTATTTGAACATTTTGATGGTAAAACAAAAGGTCCAACATGTTTCACTGGAAAAAACGGAGTAGCACTGAAAGAATGTGAAAAAATGCCTGCAGTCAATTTCAAACCAATTAGAGAAGGCATTGATTTAACACACATATCAGAAAAGGTTATCGATGATCTTAGCCAAGATCAACAGTATTTGTACAAAATTATTGTGGCTATAAGAAGTGGGAATGTCCGAAAAGATTTGGAAAATACAAAACCCGGACCACTGAACCATTCTCGATGGCTGACATTAGCAAATCGTGTCTGCTGCCTATACATTGCAGAGAAAGCTCCTTTATTGGCTCTTTATTCAATAATTTTCTTCATTGTTACAAATTACACTGTGTAACACTGATTCTGTTTATATAGAATTTTTTATGTTTTTATATGCATTTGTGGGCGCTGAGTCCAAATCTGGCCTTGGTTTGTGTGTATCATCAATGGTTTCAGAGATAATCCATTTTTCATGTTTTACCAGTATAATGTTATTATGGTCGCAGCAATATTAGAATAATCAGGAATTGTTGAGAACAATCCGGATGTTCGTTGACAGTTTCCTGCTCTAGAAATTGCCTGAAACTTCCACTGTACTACAGTATATAAAGAAGAGCGCAGAGTCTGAGAAGTCAGTAAGTGTGAGCACACAAAGAAAGCAGGCTGTTTGTCTGATGGTTACCAGCAGTGAGGTACTGTGTTTCTGTGCTTCTCTGTGCTGACGATTTGAGTGTTATCGATGCTTTTTTATTGCGAACATTATTTCAGTGTTGTGAATACATCTTTTTTCTGGAATCTGGAAACTGTTGCAGTTTTTTTTTCTCTCTTCTCTATATCTGCAGGTTATGATTAATGTAGTACAGTTTGGTAAAGAGAATGGCAACAAGAGCTTGTAAACACTCGCCGGATATATTCTGCTACGTTTGTGGGTATTACATAGGCCCCAAGCAAGTATCGTACAAGATTGTGAAAGGCACCAAGTTCTGGATCGCGTATCGGCTCTATTTTGGTATGCCTATGGTGACCAAGATAGCCCTGGGCACCCCATGTGATCTGTGGAAGCTGCCGCTCCACACTTGAAGGGTGGCTGCGGGGAGTACGCAAGGCAATGCCCTTTGCGGTACCCAGAATATGGAGAGAACGAAAGAGTCACCACGACGATTGCTACTACTGCATGGTAGATGTTTCAAAGTACAGGAAAGTTAAAGGAAGGCAGACTCTTCAGTATCCAAGCATAGCGTCGTCCATAGCTCCTGTACCACATGGCGAAGGTCTTCCAATACCACGTCCACCAGAACAGGTATCTATCCATTACTATACCTTCTGTATTTATAGAATGTGGGTCATTATGTGTCGATTTTTCTTAGTGCTGATGCTCTTCTACATATATAGCTATGCCTATATTTTGTTTCTTTGCTTTGCAGGTTGAAAATGAGGATGCAGCTAGTTCATCTGAGATGTCGGCTGGTGAGGACAGTCATGATGAAGAATATACAGTAACTTTCAGTACAAACCCTCACTTTCCAAATCAGAGGGAATTGGACGACTTAATTAGAGATTTGGGTCTGACGAAATCAGGATCTGAGCTTCTGACCTCCAGACTCAAAGAGTGGAATTTGCTTGGAGAAGACTGCAAGAGCACTGTATACCGAAAGCGGCATGGAGTTTGCAAGGTTCTACGATGTCAATGGCTTTCTCTGTTATTGCAGCGAGGTTAATGGTCTATTCACAGCTATTGGGTTAACAGATATACCCTCAGAGTGGCGCCTGTTTATTGACAGTTCAACTCGGAGTTTAAAAGCTATTCTACACCACGATGGGAACAAATATCTATCTATACCAGTTGCACATTCTGTTCAAATGAAAGAGGTCTATGAGACTATGAAAATGTCAAACAAATGCTCACTCAAATCAGGTATGAACAATATAACTGGGACGTGTGTGATGATTTCAAATGATTGGTTTCCTGTTAGGTTTACAAGGAGGGGTCTAATTAAGCAGTTTGTAACTGCGTTAGATTTTGGAGGGGAAGTTTTCCAACAGATTCGGGTAATGTTCCCTAAAAACTCTGAGGCCAAAGTCAAGGCTGGCATCTTTGTAGGACCACAAGTCAAGGCGCTGTTGAATTCAAAGAACCTTGAAGCCAAGATAACTCCGATCGAAAAAGAGGCTTGGTGTGCTGTATGTGATGTGGTTCGTGGGTTTTTAGGCAACCATAAAGCACCAAACAATAAGGAGTTAGTGTCAAATTTGATTAAGTGCTATGGCAAAATGGGGTGCCGTATGTCTTTAAAATTACACTATCTGCATTCACATCTAGACTTTTTTCATGATAACCTGGGTGATGTGAGTGAAGAACATGGCGAAAGATTCCATCAAGATATTCAAACGATGGAGAAAAGGTACCAGGGCCATTGAGATGCTTCCATGATGGGAGACTACGTATGGTCGCTGATCAGAAAGGATAAGAATGTTCATACGCGGAAGTCGCGTTCTTCAGTGCATTTTTAAGGAACGCACACTGCATAACGAGGCTTGTTATTCTCTTATCGGTTCTCCTCATGATATATATTATATCCTTTGCACCATTTTGGGTTTGTCAAACAATTTTGGCTCAATAAACATTAATTTCCAATCGTGTTTTTATTTTCAGAAAATATTTATGTCAACCTTCTTTATATACTTTGGCAACTTTGCCATATGAAAAGTGTGATAACCTATATTTTTGAAACTGTTGATGATAGAGCAAAACCAATATCATTTTTGGAATCAGCGCCCTGAAATCATTAAGAAACGACAGAAAAATCACAATAAACAGAAAATTTTTCAAATTTTGTTACTATGGAAAAACTATACGCGCTCACAACATGGTATCATATGTGGTACATTTATTTCATAATTAAATATAAATTATTAATTAATTGAATTAAATATCTATACAAAGTTGCCTCGGGATTGGCGACATAGCCTATTGGGAATGAAATAATTGAATTGCCATACGTAAAGAAACCTGTATGTATGAATCAGCCTCACATAGCAACAAGAAAACCCAATTTATTGTTTAGTCTACCACAAAGTAGACCAAACAAAAATTTTGCTAGTTCGGCAAATAATACAAGCGAACCAAGGAACGGCTCTCGGGGCTGTTTATTGTACAGCGAACGCTTTAAACAGGGAGGATGCGTATTTGTCTTCCCTAAAGTTCTGAGTGAATTCCTTATAATATAAAACCTAATGACTATAAAAGGATAGGCCTATTCCTTCAGGGGTTTAATTAGTGATTGCCTATATTAGTAACAAAGTGTCAACTCGCAGTGTAGGCTCCATCGTAACGGCCCTACATCTAAGAAGACCGTCACGCCCTACATCGAAACAAACAAAGACCCAGCAAAAATAAGGTGAGGCAAATTATTTTCATTCTAATATAGGTCGCGCAAATCCCGACGCTAAAATTACCGTAATCAATTACATATTAAAAAGGTCCTTTAAAGACCTACATATTCATAACTCTAACGAAAAAGCATAGGGCTTTTGTCGGTAACCCTCCACTGAAGTCTGCTGGAAATTTCCAACGGATGAGGGCACAGGCAATCATCCCATAGCCCTATATAGTTTTTTCACAGTTACCCAGTGTTATGGACCAAGCTGATTCGATATCAAGAGTAGACCATATGTATAGAATGGACCACATCACATATTTGGAGCAATTAAAATATTTCATCTTCCAAAGGATGTTCAGAATATAGTGAAGCCTTACATTGCTAGAAACGCATATTTTGCTCATTGCGAAAATGTTCTGATAACAATGTTATCAGATACATCACAACAAAAACGAAACAGAGCAGTTGATTTCATGAACATTAGAACAAAGACGGAAAATGTGTCCAAAATCAGAGAATTTAAGGTTTCTGAGATAAATTTCAACGCAAACGCATGGGATGATATTATTTACTGGTCAAAAGAAATGCTGACTGAACCTCCCCTCACTATGGCGCTCACAAATATTGAATTCACTGCACTTAGGGTTAAAAAACTGTACCTACCCAATTATCCACTTTATTCACAAATGCGGCCTCATCTGTATATTCCCAAGAATCCCGTGATGAATTTATAAGAGCAAGAATTAGGTCTCGTTTATTGCTGCCATGTATGGAAACCAAGAAAGAAATGACTTCACTTTTTGACAATTAGCTTTTAATTAGAGACTGAAATAATTCACCAAAATTTCATAAAAGCAAACACTTCTGCAATTGTGGTAATAAAATGTCAGTAATTTCTCTCGTTGATTAGTGTTGTTGTAGATTATAGTTTGAATATTCAAAATTATATAAGGTTAACTATTACACTGGTATGCATATGAAATTTTTTTGTCTGCTGTGAGGGTTTTTTCAACTCATATTATATAATTCGACCATGCTGAATTCGAAAATGACATTGATTTTCCTCAATCAGGTCAGGTTTTTTCTCTATTGGCCATTTATTATAAGTCCAATTTTATCCCCAAATTTATTGATTTTTTTAGCTTAAACACTGTAGATACGAGTAATATTATAAGAACACTCGTGAAAAATGAAAACATTGTGTGAATAAATATTTTTATTCATACAATGAATATGGAAAAAAGTTTATTGAGGAAGGAAGGAAGTTTTTTTGGCTTTCCGTCTGTTTTTTTCTTCGGGCACGTCTCGCTTCAAACACCAGCAATAGTCCGCCAGCATATTGATGTCCCAGTTTCCCTGGTGCCTCTCTTCCATTATTTTGATATCTTGGTGAAATCGTTCACCCTGTTCCTCACTATAATCCCCGCAATTTTCAGGAAAATAATCCAAGTGGGACCACAAAAAGTGCATTTTTATGGACATGCGCGACCCATGAGCTTTGAAAGCTTCCATCAAGTTTTCGACAACGGACTCGTATTCTGGACTTCTACGCTTGCCAAGAAGATCAGTGACAACTGATTTGAATGCCTGCCAGGCATTCTTCTCAGTTGGAGTCATTGCGTTTTCGAACTGAGTATCCTTGATCAAAGTTCGAATTTGAGGACCATCAAAAACCCCAGCATTTAGTTTAGCATCAGATATATGAGGAAATTTACTCTCGAGATATCGGAATGCTGAACCCTCCTTATTCATTGATTTGATGAAATTTTTCATCAAGCCCAGCTTAATATGAAGTGGTGGGAGCAAAATTTTTGTTGGTGGTACAAGGGGCACTGAAACGACATTATGCGACCCAGGTTCAAAATTCTCTCTGGATGCCCATTCACGCTGTGCATAGTGCTTCTCATCCGCTCGGCTATCCCATTTGCAGAGGAAACATTGGTATTTCGTGTATCCTCCTTGCATTCCCAATACAAATGCCACAGTCTGAAAAAAAATGAAAATATTTAAAGAATTTAGAGAATTTGTTCCATCAGATAAAAAAATCTATGCATTGGACTGTATCACTTCTGTGGGGAAGTTAAGTGTTCTTATACGCTCTCAAATAACCTTTGGAAAAACAACATAGTCAATAGCAATAGTTTACTTATGATATTAGTATTACCTTCAAATCTCCACAGATCCTCCAGTTATGTTGGTCGTATACGAGAGCATCCAGTAAAATTTTCATGTTATCGTAGCTCTCAGTAAGTTGTACGGAATGTGCTACAGGGACTGATGCAACCCTATTCCCAATGTTGAGAAGTACTGCTTTCAAACTTCGTTTAGACGAGTCTATAAATAGCCTCCATTCTGATGCGTTATATGGCAGGCCCAAGGATTCGATTAGCCCCTCAACATTGCAGCAGTACACTAAGGAAGAGGTATTTTCGTGCACTGCAAAAAACTTGCGGAATTCTTCCTCTCGTTTCCTATACCAGGAGAATGTTGTTCCCGGAGCCAGCAAATTGTCCTCTCGAAGTCGTGAGCCCAAGATCTCGGCAGCTAATTTGGAAAGTCCTAAATCCCTGGTAAGATCATTAAGTTTGGCCTGGTTGAGAGGCCTCGGCTCATTTGAAGCGGTATTTTGAGGTATATACGACTGGGACTGGTCATTGGCATTGGTCATTGATTCATCATCAGAATCATCGAAGTCCAGGGTTTGAGGTGGGTCGGGTATTGGAATTCCAGGACCATGGGGTACAGGTCTCATAGCAGAAGGAATGTCAGGGTATACAAAAATGTGTTTATTCTTCTTGTTAACTCCTGAAAATAGAAACACAGAAACATGGATATAAAACTTGCATATGAAATAGAAGAAGCATTCAGACAGTGGCGGCTCGTGAGGGAAGGCTGCGGTCTGTAAGATATGAAATAGGTCGATGGAGTCTGTATATTTTCTTTCTTTTTCATTCATATTGTCCCTTCGGGGTCAATATGAATGAAAAAGAAAGAAAATATACAATCATTGTATATGTAAATGTAACTTGTATAACAATATGTATGTGTAAATGTATTTTCTATAACAATATGTATATGTAAATGTATGATTACCATTATGGTGAATATTATGCTATATATGGTGAATATTACATTATGGTGAATATTATGTCAAGTTTCATACGAGGATTTCAAAATATTTAAGAAAAATAAATTTATAAGCCCACCTTGGAGGTTTGTCATGCAGAAATAGCAATCTGTCACGTGATCCTTTCCTTCTCTCCAAATCATGGGAATTCCAAAAGGCAAAGATTTCGCTTTGCCTTTGCTCCATCTTCTCAAATTTTCAATGCACGTCTTGCAGCACATATGAGAGGCGAAATTTTTGTCCTGGTCCCCTAGCTTAATTCCAAAGTATGCTCTATACATTGTCTTCACAAATTTAGTGATTTGGGACTGGTTATTTGGCATGGTAACCGTCCCACATATGTAGCAGAATCTATTGGGATCATTTTTACACGCTCTATTCATTATGAAATATTATGCCTGAAAAGTAAAAAAAGATATTATACAAGTGAAACAAGTGATGATAGATGTTACTGTTCCAATTCCGCTTTGACAAAATCACGAAAAATTCTATTTTACTTATGAGGCCATAGCCGGATAACCTGAGCTGATTGAGAAAAACGGATTGCAGATTCGAAATCAGCAGGAAAGACTCAAAAGAATCACTTACAAAACCCTTGACAGCAAAATTGATGCATACCAGTGTTAATTGTTATCAAAGTAATATACTTCAGTCATCAAAGAATTTTTCATTTATTTAGAAAAAAGTGATTTATTTATTGAGAAAATAATCTATAAAAGGGCACTTTTTATTTTTAATTGGATGCATATTTTTCAAGTTATAAGCATTTATATGTTTGACTAGCGGCCATTTTGTTTTTGTCAAAAATGCGCTCGGCTAGTAGGGCAAAATTGATTTTTCTTTTATATCACTTTGTCATCTATAGAACCCAATACAGCAAATTATAGGTGAAGCAAATAAATATTCCACAAAGACTTGCGTTTCACCCCACCCTAATGATGCTTTCAGCCTGTATATATATATATATTAGGGTGCATCAAAATCACCAATGACATAGTTTCACTTTGTCCCTAAGTTAGAAATGTTCCAATGGTTAAGAAAACCTACTATGTGAATTATTTTTGGATTTGAATGCCATTTATGGGGTCCACACAGACTTCCTATATGCACACCAACCCCACAGTCATTCTGTGATTTGAGATCCAAATAGTAGAAGTTTAAAATTTTGTTCACAAAAAATCAGCCCAAGAACATGTAAGTGATATTTCTAAAGGTCATATATACTTCTAAAAAGTGATAGAAACTTCTATAAAGTGATAGATACCTCTAGGAAGTGGTGGAAAGTTATAGAATATTCTAAAACACTTGCATATCAGATTATACATTGCAGTTCCTTTATGATAAATGTGATTTTTGTGTGTTTATGTTAAATGTTTATGTGCAAGTATTTATGTTAATGAATTTTGTGTTTTCTCTTTACAGAATTTTTGTGTGTTCTCTTTACACCTGTCGTGCATTATGGCCAGTTCAGATAGCACAAATGATAAATATGCTGTTAAAACTCGTCAAACTGCTGCCATTTATGGTCTTGGTGCTGGAATCAGCGATGCAGATGCAGAGATAACAGGATCTAGGCTGCCAACATGTGAGCAAGTGTTGCGATGCTACATGTTTCATCAGCAAGAAGGTCTACCGTTTAACCGTACAAAATGGAACAATGCTAAATTTGTCTTGCAAAAAATTATTCCATTTTATCAGAAAGGCAACATTGCCATGATTACTGAGAGGAAAGCTGTTGAAAAAATTATAGCACTATCTGCAAAAAATGCAAAACTTAGGGAACTTCCAGTGGATCGGCGTTCTTCGCCTTGGGCAGTTGCGAAGCTTAAGGGGATCGAAAAGGAGTTACAAGAAACATTTCAGTTGTGGCCAAGGAATGCTGAGCAACTCATAAAAAATCCTGAAGATCTGGAGTTCTTGCTGTCAATGAAATCAGACAGAGTCGCATCATTTGGAAGCCATGACAAGAAGCTCGCATCAAAAGTCCAAAGAAAGCAGGAAAAGGAAATGATGCAAGCAGAACGACAGCTTAAAGCTCATAAAGAAGCCCAAGCATCTACAAGCAAAGTTCAAATTGAGAACAGTGAGGAAAACAACAGTGATGAAGAGGGCGATATAGAGGATTACAAACCAAAAACACGAAAATCTCGCCAAGGCACTCGTTCAGGAACAACTGCTTTTATAAGTCATGACATACTCAAATCCCATAGGATGGTTTCCCTGTCTACACGCATGAAGATCACACCGGCCCAACAGGCAGCATTTACCAAAGCCATCATTGAGGAATCAGGAGGTGACACAAAAAAAGTTTCACACTCATATTCTACCGCCGACAGAGCAAGACGTAAGGTTGGTGAAGAGCTTGCATCATCGGTCAAAGAGTCCTGGGTTCCACCACAGTTCCTGTCTCTTCACTGGGATTCTAAACTGATGTCAACTCTGTCATACCAAACTAAAGCTGAAGAGAGGCTCACCGTAGCAGTTGGCAATTCCTATGACATCAAACTTCTTGGTGTGCCTTCCTACAAGCCAAATACAGATCAGCCAGCTGGTCAAATCATTGCTAATCTCACTATGGAGCTTCTCCGATCATGGAATTGTGTTGACTCAGTAGTGAACATGACTTTTGACACAACAGCTAGTAACACTGGTCATGTGAGTGCTGCATGTGTTAGTCTGCAACAGGACATAGGTCGAGCTTTACTGTGGTCAGCTTGTCGGCATCACGTTGGCGAGGTAATCCTTACACAAGTCTTCAATGATCTGAAAATAGAACCACCAATGTCACCAGAAGTTACCATATTCTGTCGGTTCCGAAAGCATTTTGACACAGTTCCGCACAACAATAATCAGGCACTTAATTTTTTGGATGGTACCTCTTATTCAGATGATGTACAAACCATAATCCATGACTATAGGGCCAGAGCGATTTCATGCGCGCAGTCTGTTGTGAAGCATCAACGTCATGACTACAAAGAATTTTCTGATCTTTGTTTGCTCTACTTGGGTGGGACAAGTAGAGAGTTTTCATTTCGACGTCCTGGTGCTGTACACAAGGCTAGGTGGATGGCCAAGCTTCTCTACTCCATTAAGATGGTGCTGTTGGAGAAGCAGATCAGCTCTCTTCCCTCTGGAACCATTACCACGGAAGCACAACGACCCAAACTGCGTGAGTTTGTCAACTTTGTTTGCTTGCTGTACAGCTGGTGGTGGATCACCTGTTCAAGCGCGGTCGAGGCTCCATGGAATGACCTCTGTCTTTACCAAGACATCCTCAGATATGAAAAACTCAGCCCCAGCATATCATCTAGTGCGATAAAAGCTCTCAAGCGTCACCTATGGTACCTGACTGCTGAGATGGTACCTCTTGCGCTCTTTAATGATGCAGTCCCTGAAGCTGAACGCCGCTATCTGGCTAAGAGACTTATAGCAGTAAAGCCAGCACAAGATCAGGCATCTTTACCACAGCATCGATTTGGTACGGGATTTGGGAAACCCAAATTTCCAAACTCCATTTGCAGCACGACAAAGCTTGGCGACTTAATCAACGAAGATTCATGGTACATTTTCTCTGTTCTGGAACTTGACAGTTCTTTCCTGACTCATAATATCGAAAATTGGCCAGAATTAGCTTCCTTTCAAACGTCCAGAGAACACATCTCGGCAGTTAACGTCGTAAATGATTGTGCTGAGCGTGGGGTGAAGCTAAGTTCTGATTTCTTCATGGCTGCCAGATCAGAACAACATTACCAAAATGTCCTACAAGTTGTTGAATCCGACAGAAAGAAGCTTCCTAATCTTCGAAAGAGGAAAACTAGAGACTAAACTAATTGTTCATGTTCATTTACAGTTCTTGAACATTTTTTATTAAAGTAGTGTTCTTTTGACTTTGACTTGCTTGTATCACCAATAATGTATAGTATCAATAATGTAATGTATAAACCAGAATGTAATGTCAGATGTCAGAATGTAATGTAGAAATCAATGTAATGTATCCCTGTTTTGATTATTTAATACATTTTTACTGGTTCTGATACTTTTGCAAACACGGAAACCGGGATATAAAATGTTTAATTTTTGGTCAATTTAACTCCAATACTAAATATTGCATCAATGATGTGGACCCCCTAGATGACCAAATAAATCTTTGAAATTTGGCCATATGTGCTATTTCAGGCATTGGAACACAGTAATTATAGGGACAGATTGAAATAAAACTTTTTGAAATATCATGGGAAATTTGATGCACCCTAATAATATATATATATATATATATATATATATATATATATATATATATATATATATGATGAATAAAACCACGAAGGGAAAAGAAACACAAAGGGGTGCTCAAGCGCTTTCGTCTCATGACATCCTCAGGAACACTGGAGTGAAAGGACAGATCAAGGCAATATATAGGTTACAAAAATAAACATACATACATACAGAATATATATATATATATATATGCATAAGGGAAAAAATTACCAAAGATTTGTTTTTATAATTATTGTCTGAAAAAACGGTAGGTCGCAAAAGAATAAAGAAATAAAAATAAATATAAATTGAAAAAATTACAAATAATACAACTACACATGTATACCCGCATAACCAAGTATATATACATATACATACATATATACACACACACACACACACATATATATAGTAAGCATAGAAACAATTGTGGGAGGAGCAAACATTTGTATGGGAGATTGACACTTTTAGCACTTCAGGCGACATTCAATATAAATTCAAATGGCTTGTTTATGAAACAGGTCACAAAAGAATAAAGAAAAAAAAATAAATATAAATATAAATTGAGAAAAAATTAATTACAAAATAGTGCCTTAGTGATATATATGTCACAGCCTAAATAACCATAAAGAAATCGACAAATAAAAAACCACAAATATATATATATATATATATATATATATATATATATATATACACACACACACATACACATATACATATATATAGTAAGTAAAGAAAAATTGTGGGAGGATAAACACATTTGTATGGGAAAATGACACTTTTAGCACTTTGGCCGACCTTCAATATAAATTCAAATGGCTTGTTTATGGAACAGGTCACAAAAGAATAAAGAAATAAAAATAAATATAAATATAAAAAGTGCCTTAGTGATATATATGTCACAGCCTAAATAACCATAAAGAAATAAACCAACAGATAAAAAAAACAAAAATTGTAAGTGGAGTCTACAAATTCAAGCTCAAAAGGGAAGTTTACAATCAATTTAATAGATGATGCCAAATTGATATATATGTCACAAAGAAATAAAGAAGTAAACCAAAAAAAATAAAAAAATAATAAAAAATAATAATAATAAATTGAAAAATAAATTTTAAGAGAGGCACACCAATTTATAAGGGAAAAATTACCAAAGGTTTTTTAGTTATTGTCTGAATCATGCATATTATAGTCACAAACGAATAAAAAAGTACAAGTAAATATAAATTGGAAAACAAAATGATGCCTAGATGATATATAAAGAACCATAAAAATATATACAACATATATACGGTATATATACGAAATATAAACGCAATATATACAGAATATATATATATATATAGCATAAGGGAAAAAATTACCAAAGATTTGTTTTTATAATTATTGTCTGAAAAAACGGTAGGTCGCAAAAGAATAAAGAAATAAAAATAAATATAAATTGAAAAAATTACAAATAATACAACTACACATGTATACCCGCATAACCAAGTATATATACATATACATACACACACACACACACACACATATTATAATATATATACACATACAAGCTTGACCTTCGCGAAATGAGAAATCATCGCGCAGAACCTTTGTGAGGTTGTAAGGTAAGGTAAGGTAAGGTACATACACATATATACATATATATATATATACACACACATATATATACACATACATACTGTACATACATACATATACATATACACACATACATACATACATATACACACATATACATACACACACATTTAACTGCAATGACTACACACATACTCACATACACATACATACATACACATACACGCATACAGCAAAAAATTGAAAAATAAAATTGTAAGAGAAACCTACAGATTTATAAGGAAACAAAGACAAAAAAAAATTTTTACCAAAGATTTAACAACCTGCCCTTTTTGTTTAAATCCATTCTGAAGGAATACAGAGCAACGGGATCGAGTTGAAACAGACCTTTACTCATGTTAAGGTTATTTGTAAGTTGAATTATAGCCGACTCAAGAATATTTCTATTAACAATGTTGCTAGAGTGAAACAAAACTGAAGCATTATTCCAATCAATACAATGGGATAACTCTGACAAATGGACAAAAAGGGCACTGGACAACTGTCCCGTTCTAACGGAATATTGATGCTGTTTTACACGCGTTTGCAAATCCTTTCCCGTCTGACCTATGTAAAAGGAATCACATTGCTTACACCCAATTTTATAGATAATGCCTAAATTATTGGTAGGGCTATTTTTTACTATGATGTTTTTCACAATATTGTTATATGAAAAAACTACACTGATATCCAAAAGTTTAAGTACATTAGCAATGCCTAAGAAGCCCGGGAAAAATGGAAGTACTAAAATATTCTTTGACAAGGTGCGAGTGTTATTATTCACACGATAGAAGGTTCGTTTAGCCTTATTAAGACAAGATTCCATGAACGCAGATGGGTAACACAACTCACTTCCAATACCGTTGATATTTTCCAATTCGGCATCGATGTATTCCGGACTGGCGATCCTAAGAGCGCGGAGAAACATTGAGGAAAATATGGCCTTTTTAATAGGGGTGTCATGTCCAGAGTAAAAGTGTACGTAGGACAAATTGTTTTTTTTTTTCCGATAGATACTAAACTTAAAACCCGGGCTATCCCTATGAACACGCACATCCAAAAACGGGATTGAGTTTTCTTGTTCCACTTCTAAAGTAAATTTAATAGAGGGGACTTGGTCATTTAACTGAAGGAGGAAGTCATCCAGGTCATGATTCATGGGCCAGATACACAAAATATCGTCGACGTACCGCAACCAAGGGATGCCAACCCCCAGGATTCTCGGAATGTAAGTAATTTCAAAAAACTCCATATAAATATTGGAGAGAAGGGGCGACAAAGGGTTGCCCATGGCCATCCCAAAAACTTGTTGATAATGCTCGCCATTGAAAGTGAATTTACAATCCTTGATACAAAGCTTAATAAGTTCCAAAACAGTGTGTGCAGGTAATGGTAAATCATAGTTATGTAATTCTCGGGCGAGAAAGTCAAGCATATCATCAATCGGCACTTTTGTGAACAATGAACAAACGTCGAAACTGATCAATCTATCGTTGGTATTAATGCGAACATTATTCAATTTTTCAGTGAGATCCATGGAATTTTTTACGTGTGAATCCGAGACAGTTCCAAGAATGGGGGACAAAACATTAACAAGCCATTTGGAGAGTTTATAGGTAATAGAGCCCACCGAGCTAATAATAGGGCGCATAGGGTTACCCGGTTTGTGGGTTTTAATAAGACCATAAAGGTAAGGCAGAGCAGGTGAAGTGGAAAAAAAAAAAGGGGAATTAAGTCCTTATGATCTTTGAGAATGCGTTTCAAGCCACTATTGAATGATTTGATGACATCATCCTGCGGGTTCTTCCTAAGTTTCACGTATGTGGCGGGGTCCTGAAGCAGCTCATTCATCTTTCCAATGTAATCCACTTTGTCCATAATGACTAAGGTGTTAGCCTTGTCTGCTTTAGTAATATGGAGCTCACTATCTTTTTTTAATTGTGAAAGGCTATTGCGGAAACGTTTAGGAAAGTTATCTTCGTAAGAAATATTCGCAGCACCATAGACAAGGCCTTTAACTATGTTAACCAAAAACT